>CM027124.1:35640954-35833716 GCA_015476505.1 Urochloa ruziziensis
AAAACGTCCAAAAGATCAAGAAGTGTCTTGTGTAGCAAAACTCTAAGACTTAAACGACTCTCTAAAAATTAAATGGATTGTCCTCCCAAAAGCTTATTACCTGACTCGACATCCGGGTTGCCTCCCGCAAGCGCTTCGTTTATCGTATATAGCTAGACCTTCGGGTTGTAGCTTTGACCAGCGTCCCGTGATGGTGTTGCAGTCCTCTCGGCTTCTTTTTCTACAGGCTTGCGTTCTCCTTTGAGCCTTGTAGCTGGCTTCTCATCTCTAACTCTTCAATTCTTCTCATCAAGAAGTCAATCCTGGCCTCCAAGTCTTCATTGCGCTTCTCCTCTTGCATGTTCTTTGCTTTGCCCATGGACGGAATGAGTGAAGTGCGTCCGACTAATGCCCAAGCATCGTTATCAGCCACCTTCTTGAATAATGCATAAGCCTCGGTGGGAGTGAGGTCGATGATGGAACCTCTGGCGGATGCATCCATGATTGTCCGTGACGACGCTTGCAAGCCACTGTAGAACTTCATAACTAAGTCTGCTTTTGAATACCTGTGATGTGGACAAGTGAGAACATAGTCGTTGAAGTGCTCGAACGCCTCGGTGATGGTCTTCATGGTGGTCTAGGCGAAGCTCGAGATCTGGCTGCGAAGAGTCTGCGTCTTCCCTGGTGAGTAGAACTTGGCGATGAAAGCTTCCACTAGGCTCTCCCAATTCTCGACCGTTGATGCCTCTAGCGTGTAGAACCATTGAAGTGCCTTGCCCATCAACGAGAATGGGAAAAGTCTTGCACGTAGCTGATTGTCGTCGACCCCTTCGATCTTGAAAGTGCTGCACAATTATATGAAGGACCACAGATGGGAATTGGGATCCTCCTTACCGGTAAACGGGTTGTCTTGCACCATCTTGATGATTGAAGTCTTGATCTCGAACGGGCTTCCAACTTCAGCTAGCTTGAAGATCAGCAGATCGTCGACGTTCGGGGTCCAGAACTTGCCAATCTTGTGCTCGGGCTGTTCTCCCATTGCTACTTGTGGTTGATGATCGACTGGGCTTCTTCTTGGAGTGCTAAGTGATGATTCTTTTGGCCTTCGCTTCCGATGTTCTTTGTTGCTGCTACTTGCTTGATTGTGCCTGCAATTTTTATTTTTTTCATACACAAAGACAAAAGAAAATATTTTTGTTTTTTCTGAGAGGCAAAAGTCCATCTCATATTAGGGTTAGTGAAAGAAAATCATATACAAGAACTATACAAGATCAAGAATATACAAGAAAAATATTCACAGAAAATTATGAACAAGAAAAATATTTATAGATGTAAAAATCAATCTAAGATTCGATCACTTGTTTCCCCAACAACGGCGCCAGAAAAGCTTGTTGGCGGCGCAAACGCACACCAAGATCCACCGCAAGTGCACGGATCAGTTGTAGCTCTTCCCTCAAGAGAGTACTCTCCCAAGGTTTATCAATCCGTGGAAACAAGGTCACAAACCCTAGATTAACTATGCATCAAAAAGCATTGATCTAGTTGCAAGGTGATTGTGAATATATGATCAAGCATAAACACATATGAACAAGAGGTAACTCATCTAGGATAGAGCCTAGCCTATGCATATGTTGTAGTTTTGAAGGACCGAAACGGCGACCAGAGAGGGGGGGGAGTGAATGAGAGCCGATACAAATTCTTTCCAATCGATCCGGCTATTTTCCCAAATCAACTCCGAGACTTCCGTAAACAATCTTCGCAATATCACGTAGCCACTGTCAAGCTACTGACCCTAGGAACAAGAAACACGCAGCGGAACTCGAATCGATCGAAACGAACACAAAACGGCCCGAAACAAGACTCAATCCAACACACCCCAGGGGGGGCGGTTAAACCGCCCTGGCCTGGGAAGCTCGGGAAAAAGTCAAACCGAAAGTGGATCTCCCAAACCGCTTGAGCTCTTGAGGCGAGATTTTGGTCAGATGATCTAGACCTCCAGTGGAGTGTTTTCCCAAAAGATCTCGGCCTCTAACTCAGTACAACTCCCGGAATCTCAGATCTCGTGAAGAACACCATGACCTCGAGTTCATCCCGAAAATCTCAAATCGAAAGCGATTCCCGGCGTTTGGGGGCAAAGGATCACCAGCAAAAGAGGCACAAGGCACTCATACGTGAATCCCCCAAAGAAATCCGAGAGAAAACGCCCTAGAAAGAGAAGAACGAAAATCCCCCAAAAATAGGTCCGAAAATACCCACGAAAATAGAAAAAGAAAAGGGAGCTCGGGAAATCAAATCATGGCACAAAGATGAGCAGCACAAACTCAATCACATAACCATGAATTCACCTATACAAACTAGGAATGATTCGAAGTAGTTCTAGGTGGAGGGGATGAAGGGGAAAACAAGTTCAAAGGAAAAACTAAAGAGATAACTAAAGGATAACCAAAGAGATTGCAGCCACCAGCCCTGGGAGGGGCTATTAGTAGTCCAAGTGGTGGTGCTCTAAAGACTAAACTACCCCTAAGCGATACATACCCCTCAGGGGCAAATTTGACATTTTGTTCTCAGATATTTTCTGGCTCGAGCACCTTCCAGTGCAAGCTAGCTTCCCTCCGACGCAAGCCTTGCAGTCACGCCGCGTGTCCTCCGGATCGAAGCTCCTCGACGCCGAGTTTTGGGCCGGCCCAGGGGGAGGCGGTTAAACCGCCCCTGGCTGATGCCACAGCCCATTGGCCCATCTTCGCCACGTCGAGTCCTCGGTCCTTGGTTCTTAGGCCCAAACCAAGGGAAACCGTCCACCGATGATTTTGTGGCCAAATCACCAAACCCCGCGCGCAAACTTCGGTTGTTAGCCGCCACCTTGCGCCGGCTTCTCGTCCGCGTACGAGCTTCGGTTGTGAGCCGCTACCTCGCACCGGAACCACGTCCCCTTGCTCGTTCTTGCCAGCATGTGAACCGCACTTGATCCACCGGCCACCGGGTCCCTCGAACCAAGCCTACTTGTCTCTCCGCTCCTCGGAGGCCGCCATGGCTAAGACCTTTCGCGCCTGTTCTTCACCTGCACCAATGCAACTAAGCCGCATTCTACACCTGCAATACTTGAGCCAAGGGAAACGTCAATCCACACCACGTTGTCAATCACTCATCACACCAGGAAGCGACCATCCACCGGTCCTCGGACACACCGGGTCCTCAATCTCCCCCTTGATGAGTGCATTGACAACACACACATAGTAACCAATGATATGAAGAAAGTATAAAAGAAATCGAAAACAAGACTCAAGCAAGTGACTAAAAGCAAGAACAAGCCGAGAACAAAGTCACTCTGCAAGAGAAAGCTCCAGAAACGCCGACCCTTCAAGAAGAAGCGAAAGGGCTCAACACCATCGGCAAAAGAGCAAAAACACAGAGCACAAGTCACAAACTTCAAAACCTCCAACTCACTTTTCAGGACACTCAAAGCACTCCCCCTGCAAAGATGCAACTCCCCCTGAACAAGTGAACTTATGCGTGCGAAAAACACTCGAAAATGGCTCAATTCTCCACAAATCTTGTGCACTCAGCACAGGGGCGGTTAAACCGCCCAGGGGGGCGGTTAAACTGCCCCTGGCAGATGACCATACTTGAAAATGCCAAAATTGCACAAACCAACTCGCAACGATGCCGTTCCAACTTGAAAACCTTCCAAATATGCCCAGCAAGATATTCCAATGATCAAACTCTCAGAAACTTCACAAATTTTCGAAAACTCTCACTTTGGCAAAACTTTCAAACTCTCACATAAATCCAACAACTTCTAGAGCAAAAGCTTTCTTACAAATTCAGCAAAGTCTCCCCCTTGCAAAATGCTCCAGAAATTCTCCCCCTTGTTGACAATGCACACATCAAGGAAAAATGTACAAAATGCAACTACAAGCTTCTCAAATATACAATGAGCAATACAAAATGCTACAAGTTAGAGAAGAGGCAAACAAGATAGTTCATTATGTCACACGGGCATTGCCATCAAGAAGGTGAAGACATATATCCAATTGACAAAGCCATGAGCAAGTTGTGTAGTTTTATAAAAAATGTCACCACATGAGCAAAGTCCTAACCATGGATTGTTCAAGCAAAAGTGAACTTCATCTCACCAAAAACATGGAAGGATACGCATTCTTGACAAAAGATCATCATAAACGCCCAAGTTCTACCTCATGTCATGTCAAAGCACGGAGCCATGTGTTCACTTCTCATGGGAGACTTCTCCGGCAAACAACATGCAACCGCTTAGCACCCATGTGTGCAAGTGTGTGCAATGGTGAAAGCATAGAGACATGAGCATAATTTTCTGCAAATATATCTTTTTCTCATCTTGCTTCTTTCATGCATAGACATCCCATGTTTCAAGTTTTTCAAGTTAAGCATGGTACATGAAATGTCTTTGCGACAAAAAGAAGCTCATGCTCCTCCACAAGATAAAGCATGGGCTAAACATTTACAATGACAAAGGTCTTTGACCCAATTGAAAAGAATATCACACCCTAGCATGATCTTAAGCAAGATATAGCCATTTCGGCTCAAACAAGACATGCAAAGGCATTTACTCATGGGTGAAGGGTTTAAGTTCAGTTTGTTATTTTAATTCAAAAAGAGACTATCTCAATAGAATATATATCAAAACCATCAAGAGCATAGCCATCCATACAATCAATCCCTAGCCAGCCTGCCTAAACTCTAAAATGTAGCAAGTTGTACCAATCACTGCATATAGTAGAAGCTCATCCTAAGATATGATACAAAAGATGAAATCAAGATACAAGAGCAAGAAAAATGTACATCAAGATACAAAGATGGTACAATAGAATACATATGCTACAAGAGAAGCCTCCAAAACTCAGCTCAGAAAACCGCACACACACCAAGTTCTCCTCGCAAGCGGGTGAAGGTAACTTGGTCAAGTGGCTTAGTGAAAATGTCTGCAAGCTGGTTTTGGGTAGAAACATGGGCAAGCTCAATATCTCCTTTCTCCACATGATCTCTCAGAAAGTGGTACCTCACTTCTATGTGTTTGGTTTTGGAATGAAGCACGGGATTTTTGGCTACGCTTATGGCACTGGTGCTATCACAAAGAAGTGAAACATGGGACATGTCTAAGCCAAAGTCTCTCAAGGTATAGGTGATCCAAAGCAACTGGGAACAACAGCTAGCAGCAGCAACATACTCGGCTTCAGTGGTGGATTGGGCTACACTAGACTGCTTGCGAGAAGACCAAGACACAAGAGACGAACCAAGAAACTGACACTGACCAGAAGTAGACTTGCGATCAACACGACATCCAGCAAAATCCGCATCAGAAAAACCATGAAGTGCAAGAGTGGAATCGGCAGAATACCAAAGACCCAGCTCAGGAGTGAACTTGAGATACCTGAAAATCCGCTTGACGGCCTGACGATGTGAAGTCCTCGGTGAAGCCTGAAAGCGAGCGCACAGACACACGCTGAACTGTATGTCCGGCCTCGTCGCCGTCAAGTAGAGGAGGGAGCCGATCATGCTCCGGTACTCCTTCTGGTCCACTGGTTCTCCGTCCTCATCCGCATCCAAAGCTGTAGTCGTACTCATCGGCGTAGTCATCGGCTTGGAGTCGCTCATGTCGAATTTCTTGAGAATGTCCTTGGTGTACTTGCTTTGGTGCACGAATGTCCCATCCTTGGTTTGCTTGATCTGCAGCCCGAGAAAGAACTGCAACTCTCCCATCATCGACATCTCAAATTCCCTGCTCATATCGTCTGCAAACTTGGCAACAAGATCATGAGAAGAGCCACCAAAAATGATATCATCCACGTAAATCTGAACGATTAGAAGATCATTGCCATTTCTCAACAAGAAGAGCGTTTTATCAACCTTCCCCATCACAAACCCCTTGCTAAGCAAGAACCCTCTCAACCTGCCATACCACGCTCTGGGTGCTTGCTTTAGGCCATATAAAGCTCGGTGGAGTTTGTACACTCGGTGTGGGTATCTCTCACTCTCAAAACCTGGGGGCTGCCTCACATACACTTCTTCCTCGATCACCCCATTCAAGAAGGCACTCTTCACGTCCATTTGGTACAATTTGAACCCTTTAGCAACTGCAAATGCTAGAAGGATCCGAATTGCCTCCAAACGGGCAACAGGAGCAAATGTCTCCTCATAATCTATCCCCTCCTGCTGCGAAAACCCCTGAGCAACCAACCTCGCTTTGTTTCTCACAATCTCACCACTCTCATCCCTCTTGTTCTTGAACACCCACTTGGTTCCTATAGGATGGCAATTTGGAGGTGGTTCTACTAACTTCCACACCTGATTTCTCTCAAAGTTTTCAAGCTCTTCATGCATGGCATTGACCCAATCAGAATCAGATAAAGCGTGTCCAACATTTTGGGCTCAAAAGACGCGACAAAAGCAGAATGAGCATAATGAGAGATGTTCTGTGACCTCGACCGTGTAGTGCGTTCATCCAAGTTCCCGATGATCTTCGAAGGTGGATGATCCCTCTGTACCAGCCGGGGAGCTTCTCGCCTCGAGATTGCCTCCCCCTCAACATCAGCTTCCACTTGAACTCGATCTGGAGCGCGACTCGACTGAAGGTGTAGCAGAGGGGCCGTCGTCGAACGTCGTGGTAGTAGTGGAAGTAGAAGGTACACGATCTCCACACGGTGCATGAAACTCTTCATCATCTTCATCATCAGGCTGTTCTTCCTCAAAGATGGGCTGTCCCATATCATCATCACCTGCACACTCAAAAGCAGAAGAGCTACATGGAATGGTCTCGTCGAAGGTGACTTCGCAAGTCTCCATGATTTGGTTAGTTTCAAGATTGAGCACACGATATGCTCGAGAGTGATTAGCATAACCAAGAAAAATTCCATCCATCGAACGAGACTCAAACTTGTCCAAATTTCCTTTCTTCAAGATGAAACACTTGCAACCAAAACCCGAAAGTGACTCACACGGGGGGAACGACCATGGAAAAGCTCATAGCAAGTTTTCTTCTTGAAAGCACGAAGGAAAATCCGATTTGAAACATAGCAAGCTGTGTTCACCGCTTCTGCCCAATACTTCCTAGGAGTCCTATGCTCATCTAGCATCGTCCTAGCCATTTCACAAAGTGTTCGATTTTTCCTTTCAACAACACCATTCTGACAAGCAACATATGGCGAAGAGTATTGATGTTCGAGACCAAGATCACGACAGAAGGCATCAAAACGAGTGTTCTTAAATTCCGTACCATTAGTCGCTACGTATAGCTCTCATGGCACCACCATTACTCTCGTTTTTCAACCTCAAAATCAGATCTCGAACAAAATCAAATGTCTCATCCTTCGACGCCAGAAAGAACACCCAAGCATATCGAGAAAAGTCATCCACAACCACAAGAACATACCACTTCCCACCAACTGAACGAACGCGAGCGGGACCAACCAAGTCCATGTGCAAAAGCTCCCCTGGACGCTCAGTCATAACATCTGTCAAAGGTGGGTGGGAAGCAGCAACCATTTTACCATGCCTACAAGGTGCACAAACCAAATCTTTCTCGAACTTGAGCTTGGGCAATCCTCGGATAAGGTCAAGAGCACTCAAGCGTGTGAGTAGATCAAAGCTCACATGACCCAATCTCCTATGCCACTTCCAAAGCTCAGAAGAAGTACCAGCGATCAAACACCGTGAAGGACCAAAAGATCGAGAAAAATCAGCACGAAAAATCTGTCCCTCGGGAATGATCATACACACAAGGTCACCACGAGAATCAAGAATTTTAGAATCACCACGCTTAAATCGAACCTCATAACCATCATCAAGAAGCTGAGAAACCGAAAGCAAATTGAAACCAAGATTCTTGACAAGAGCAACCCGCTTCAACATGAAATTGTCACTAACCTGAATAGCACCCTCAGACAACACTCTACCTCTACCCTTATCCCCGAAAGTGATGTACTGCCTGGACACCACCGGGGTGAGACTGGAGAACCACTTCCCTATTACCTGTCATGTGTCTCGAGCAGCCAGAATCCATCAACCAAAAGTTCTCCAAGCCTCCCACCTGCACAATCAGAAACGAGAACGAGAATGAGCGAATGACTCGACACTGGGGTTAGCACAAAACGAGTCAAACCAGTGTCGGGCCATCTGCTCAAAAGAGGGGTTAGCAAAATGAACTCTACCACGTGAAACCCTCTCGTCTCTCACCATCGGACCTCTAGCACCACGCGGGGGAAAACGTGGCCTAGACTCTCTCCTAGCCTCAAAGCTACGGTCGAACCTCCCTGAACCAAACTGACCACGAAACGGAGGCCGCCTAGCAAACTCACGAACAGCTGAAACACCACGACTGGCAACCACAGGAACTGTGTGCACAAAGGCATCGCCTCTCGGCCAGGGTGAACGAGACACAGGCACACTACGGGAAGAGTAGTACCTGCCCTGTTCCCCACCTCCTTCTCTCTTCTTACCTCCCTCTTCTTCCTCCAACAGAACTCCTCAAGGTGTCCATCCCTTCCACAATGCTCACAATGGAAGCGGACTGGCTTTGGCTTTGGGGTTTCTCTCGGTTGTGCCCTCTCTCTCGGCTGGTAAACCCCACTCCTCACAAAGGTCACTCTCCTCTGAAAGTTATCTGTCTTCGGTGGAAACTTGGGAGGATCTGGAGTGGTGTCAAGCTTGTTTAGCAGGTGGTTTGGTTTGGGTGTGAAGGTGTTCTTGAGAATGGTTTTTGGTGGGTTTGTGGGAATGTTTGCGGTGGAGCTCTCAGGGTCTCTCTCTCTCTCACCACTGCTCTCACCAACCTTCTCAGAACCCAGACCACGACCATCAGCTCTCTTAAAACCAGCAATCAACATCTTGAGCTGAGGCTCGCGACCCGACAACCAACCCAAACACTGTCGCAGCTCATCATTCTCATCTTGCAAGCGATTCACACACTGCTCTAACTCAACATTCTTCAATGCAACAACATCACAAGCAGAACATGAATTTGCAATGGGAGATTTCAGTTGTGCTTCAAGTGAACTAATCATGGTGCGTGATTCAAGCAACTGAGCATGCAAAGCAGGACAAGAAGTACAAGCACCTAGCAAAGATGATCTAGACTTCAACTCAGCAAGCTCAACCCTAGCACCCTCTAGTTCATCCAAGCAAGTCATGTGTTTCTCCTTAAGCACAACAAGATCAGCAATATGCACATCACAGAACGAGCATTCAACTTCATCAGACACAAGAGGAGCATCCTTTCAACACAGCAATCTCAGACTCAAGCTTAGCTGCTCTCTCCCTAGACTCGCAAAGCAAAGACTCAAACTCCATAGCCTTCTTTCCAGTCTCAGAAAGCAAGGTCTCAAGCTCAGCCACTCTATCCTTGGACTCTCCTAGCAAAGACCTAAACTCCCTCTTTCCTTGTTGGTCTTCCTAAGCACATCATCGCGGTTATCGACCAACTGCTCTAATCTAGCAATCTCCTGACGCAAAGAGGTGGGATCGGTCAATACCTCATCCTCGGAGTCGGAGTCGGAGTCGTCCTTGCTCTTCACGGAGTCGTGCGCCATGGTGCAGTAGTCGACGGCGGCGAAGGAGATGCCGTTGAAGTTGCGGTTCAAGCTCTTCTTCTCCTTGCGGTGGCCGCGGTCTTCATCTTCACTGCTTGAGCTTGACGACGTGTTGGTGGAGCTTGTGTCGATGTCGCTCGCATCTGCCACCATCGCTCGAGATCTGTTCTTCTTGTGTCCACCGTGCTTGTTCTTCGACCTTCTCTCTTCCTTGTTCTTGTGCTTGGAGCGGTACTCGTCCTTGGGACGGTGCTTGTGGTCGTCTCGCGGGCGGTGCTTGCGGTTGTAGTCGTTCTTGATCTCCTCGGGGCACTCGGCGATGAAGTGGCCCATCTTCCCGCATCTGTAGCACGTACTCCCGGCACGCCTCGAACCCTTCCGGTTCTGGTACATCCGCTCGAACCTCCTCGTGAGCAACGCGAGATCCTCCTCGCTCAGCACCTCATATTCTTCATCTGGAAGAGACACAAGAGAAGACAAAGCAAAGTGTCTAGGAGTGTTAGCATGTCCATATCCAGAGCCACCGACTAGAGCCAGACTATGGGGATCAGTCGGACTCTTAGCCTTGGCAAGCAACTGTCTGTCCACCTCAGAAGACTTCAACTTCGAGAAAAGCTCATCGACAGACAAAGTTTCATAGTTTGCCGACTCCATGATCGCCTCAACCTTGGCACCCCACACGGATCTATCAAGTGCTTGCAGGAGCTTGATAGCTCGGTCATGATCCGAGTATGGGAGTACGGTAATGTTGGCTTTCATGTTGTTGACAATAGAAGTGAAACGCTGAAACAAAGCATCAACCGACTCTCCAGGCAAATGAGCGAAATTCTCATATTCTCTCCTATACATCGAGAAAAGCCTAGCCTTGACATGGCTATCACCACCGTGGGCTACCTTGAGCTTCTGCCAGATCTGGCTAGCTAGGTCCTCGCCCAAAACACGCTCAAACTCCTCGGCAGACAAAGCACGGAACAAGTAGTCAACAGCTCTAGCATTCGCCTCAAACTTATCCTTTGCATCCTGGGCATCTAAGTTGGTGGGATTGACATAGTTTTCATCTTTCGTCACATCCCACAGCAACTTTCCTTTGCCTCGCAAGAAAGCGCCCATACGCGCAACCCAGTTCGGGTAGTTCTTCCCATCGAAGTGCGGAGGCCCGGAACCCCGATCTTGGTACGCCATCTTTGGATCTTAGACTGGTTAGAGTCGCAAAGACCCGTAACCGGCTCTGATACCAATTGAAGGACCGAAACGGCGACCAGAGAGGGGGGAGTGAATGGGAGCCGATAAAAATTCTTTCCAACCGATCCGGCTATTTTCCCAAATCAACTCCGAAACCTCCGAGAGCAATCTTGCCAAGATCACGTAGCCACTGTCAAGCTACTGACCCTAGGAACAAGAAACACGCAGCGGAACTCGAATCGATCGAAACGAACACAAAACGACCCGAAACAAGACTCGATCCAACACACCCAGGGGGGCGGTTAAACCGGGTCAGGGGGCGGTTAAACCGCCCTGGCCTGGGAAGCTCGGGAAAAAGTCAAACCGAAAGTGGATCTCCCAAACCGCTTGAGCTCTTGAGGCGAGATTTTGGTCAGATGATCTAGACCTCCAGTGGAGTGTTTTCCCAAAAGATCTCGGCCTCTAACTCAGTACAACTCCCGGAATCTCAGATCTCGTGAAGAACACCATGACCTCGAGTTCATCCCGAAAATCTCAAATCCAAAGCGATTCCCGGCGTTTGGGGGCAAAGGATCACCAGCAAAAGAGGCACAAGGCACTCATACGTGAATCCCCCAAAGAAATCCGAGAGAAAACGCCCTAGAAAGAGAAGAACGAAAATCCCCCAAAAATAGCTCCGAAAATACCCACGAAAATAGAAAAAGAAAAGGGAGCTCGGGAAATCAAATCATGGCACAAAGATGAGCAGCACAAACTCCATCACATAACCATGAATTCACCTATACAAACTAGGAATGATTCGAAGTAGTTCTAGGTGGAGGGGATGAAGGGGAAAACAAGTTCAAAGGAAAAACTAAAGAGATAACTAAAGGATAACCAAAGAGATTGCAGCCACCAGCCCTGGGAGGGGCTATTAGTAGTCCAAGTGGTGGTGCTCTAAAGACTAAACTACCCCTAAGTGATACATACCCCTCAGGGGCAAATTTGACATTTGGTTCTCAGATATTTTCCGGCTCGGGCACCTTCCACTGCAAGCTAGCTTCCCTCCGACGCAAGCCTTGCAGTCACGCCACGTGTCCTCCGGATCGAAGCTCCTCGACGCCGAGTTTTGGGCCGGCCCAGGGGGAGGCGGTTAAACCGCCCCTGGCTGATGCCACAGCCCATTGGCCCATCTTCGCCACGTCGAGTCCTCGGTCCTAGGTTTTTAGGCCCAAACCAAGGGAAACCGTCCACCGATGATTTTGTGGCCAAATCACCAAACCCCGCGCGCAAACTTCGGTTGTTAGCCGCCACCTTGCGCCGGCTTCTCGTCCGCGTACGAGCTTCGGTTGTGAGCCGCTACCTCGCACCGGAACCACGTCCCCTTGCTCGTTCTTGCCAGCATGTGAACCGCACTTGATCCACCGGCCACCGGGTCCCTCGAACCAAGCCTACTTGTCTCTCCGCTCCTCGGAGGCCGCCATGGCTAAGACCTTTCGCGCCTGTTCTTCACCTGCACCAATGCAACCAAGCCGCATTCTACACCTGCAATAACTTGAGCCAAGGGAAATGTCAATCCACACCACGTTGTCAATCACTCATCACACCAGGAAGCGACCATCCACCGGTCCTCGGACACACCGGGTCCTGAAGTTTTATCTAGATTGGTAAGCAAAACATGGTTCTCATTCAATGCATCTTTAAATCTCTACCCTCCGGTCCAACTCCCGAGGATCACCACCTTACACGGGTCACACCCTGTCACGATGCTCCCTATCAGCGTAGTAAACACACGAGCACGAACACAAGTTCATGTCATACTACTTGATAGATCCGGTATGCACCTCTAGTCACCATAACTACAAGAACACCCTATGCAATCTACGTTGATCATGGATTGGAATAAGCAAACTCGAGAGAGAATGAAATCTAAGAAGGAGGCAAATGGATCACAAAAGAATCGGAACTCAACTATTACTTCACAATGAATGATTGTACATCACAAGATCACAACAGCGGCCATACCTTCTTGTGACTCCTAGCTCCAGAACTCCTGCGTGATCTTCCTCGCAGGTTGATCCCGCCGGCTGGAGTCTAGCCTAGGCTAGCCTCTAGACAACTGCACGGCCCTCAACTCTCCGTAGATGGATGTCCCTCAAGTTCCTTGGCTTCTGCTTCGAATGATGATGTGGCGGCCGAAAGGTGCACTATTTATAGTCCTGGGAAACCCTAGGACAAAGGGGGAGGTGAGGCGGCAAAGGAATGCCTAAGGCGGCGCGAGAAGAGGAGGCCTGGGCAGCGCGGCCTGGGCCTTTCCTTGCCCCTCTCGTGCTCAACTTTCTCCCCACGCTTCCTTGGTGCTTCTAGAGTCTTCCTTTGGCTGCATGTGGCCCCTATACGTCGTTTGCTTCGGGATAAAATTATATCTTGATGATTTTCCATTTGAATTGCCTTCATCCCGAAGTAACTTGATCTTATCTTCATTTGCTTGGTCCTTAAGCAATCTTGGAGGTTGGTGGACTGCATCCGGGCATGAGTGGGCTTCAAGTCCATGTTCATGGCGCCTGGGCCTAGTAGGCCTGCTTCATCCGGGCTTTCGGCCTTTGTCTTTCACTTGTCTCGAATTTAGCCCATATCCGTCTCTAATTTATCATTTATCCTGCATAAACCAAAATTCTCCAAAAACAAATGCATATATGAAAATCTACCGGTTATGAGATATGATCAATAGTTTAGATATTAAATTCATGCAAATATCGAAGTTAAACATGGGTAAAAGCGTGTCATTTAACAGCGCCAACCGATACCGCGCAACTTGATACAAGACCTAGAGGCTAGTGCTACTACAATTATTCTACTTGATGAAGTAGTAAATACTGAAAGAAGTGTTGTTGGAATAGTCAGTTCTTATGATCAAATATAGAATTTTTCCTCGTAGACAAATGGGGTATTTGTGATTTAATCCCAACTATTTCCATTATTATTAGTACTAGATGTTGTTCATTATTGCTCCCCCATGGCTCCACACGGCTTAATGATTTTATGTTCCAAAAGTATTCTGTTTCGTTAGCATTGAAAGTTGAGAAGAACAATTAATTTAATCCACAACCAGATGCATCCACATGTCGATACAAATTGTTTTCTGTTCATTCAGTGCAAGTAAATCAATTTTATATTCCAATTGGAGCGTCTGCGCCGCTCACTGCCGCCAATGTTTCTGAATTCAATTCACCGAGTGCACTTCGGCGTTCTCCAACAGGCGGCGACATCGCTGGTAGAAACAAATATTAAAATCGATGAACGGTAGAAAATAGCTTGCTAGCGCTAGATGAATCGCTTGTCTCAAATATTCCAAAGCCTCTCCCCTCACTGGACCTCTCCGGAGGTCCCCTGCCGCCTCTGTCTCCTCTACATCCCACTAGCGATCGTCACCTTGTTGGAGAAAAGCCTTTTAAACCTCCATCACACTTTGCCTGAAAAATGCATGTACGTAGCTCTGTCTGCACAACTGTGTACCTGTCAAAAACAGCCAAAGAACCGAATGGAGGGCGAACCAAATCAAGGTCTTGTCTGTTTTCTTGCTTGTTCTATCTCCTTCTCACATATATAATAGTAAATAGCCAAAACCATCCAAAACACTAGTCATGTCTTCTATTTCTTTGTTAATGTAACCGCTGGTTTCTGGTTGCTAGGTTTTCAGTTTGGTCCTTAGGTGTTGTCAGCGCCAGGGGAATGCCGCTTTCGATCAACGGCAGTGTTACTTGCGATCTATTCATCTTTCCGGTGAACTTATCCGCACCTAACGCGCAATGGTCCATGCCTCCATGGCTGGCAACACAATAACTCAATAAGATAACCAAGCAAGCACCTGCAGGGCACGGTCAGCTAATCGGCTAGAAAAGAGAGAGTTTACACTTCAGATAAAATAAACTGCCCTCCAGTACTTGTGACGATGGAGTTTGCTTGGACGAAGTAGCCCGCCGAATTGCAATGAAGTTTTGATGTGGGGCTTAGTTGAACGTATAACACGACCACACATTTACAAGTATCGTCTAGTGTACTAGACACTGGTACCATGCATCTAGGAGTATTATACTAGCACCACCGTACCCAGGAGTATTAGGGTTTTTGCTACTTGCAGCATGCAAACCACGGCGCCGGGCCGACGGGTCTGCATAGTTTTTTTTTTGTTTTTTTTTTTTTTTTGAAAAGCCTGTCTGTATAGTTTAGTCGGTCCAGAACCTGCATGCTATGGCACTGAAAAGCTTTAACCAATCCACTTGTGCAAGTTGAAACACGTGCAGGGGTACGGTGTGGTTTTTCAGAAACTGGTCCTCCATGCAACTTGCTGCCCCGTTCATGTTTGACCAAATTTCTAGTGAATTGTATTCATTTTTATGGCTCTAAATAAATTTGTTAAAAAACTACATTTAAAAACAAATCTAATGATATATATTTCATATCATAAATATTTATATATTTTAATTTATAATTGGTCAAACTTGAGATTCTAAATTTCTTGGGAAGCGAGAAATGCATTCTTTTTGGGATGGAGGGAGTATGATTAAAGTTCAAAAGGAAACGCGTTGGCAAGTTGCCATGGACATACACAACCTTACAATCCTATGCCCTTCACGCATTCAGCGCACTGCATCCCTTGAATAGATGTATACTGTACATTCTAACCTCATCGGTCCATAATTTCTTCATATCTTCAAGCAATGGCTGCAGAAAAACATCTATGTCAATGCCTGGTTGCTTCGGACCTTGTATAAAAAATGCAGAAGGTATTTTAATTTTCTTGTGACATAGCCATGGTGGAAAGTTGAATATGGTCAGCAGCACTGGACATGTGTTGTGCGTGCTGCTTCTTCCATCGAATGTATTCATCCCGTCGGTGCTCAACGCGAATCGTACATTCCTTTTTTTCTATTCCAAAACAGTTCATGATTGGCATCGAAAGTCTTCCACTAGCGAGAATCAGATGGGTGTCAGAGCTTTCCACCATTCATTAAAGGTCGATCGTGATGCCAGGTCATCAATTTAGCGGTCTTCAGATTTGAGAACAAACGCTTCAGGCGGTCGACTATTGGTAGGTATTCCACGTTGACCCATTTCTGATCCAATACAAGTCTCATCCTTTGCTTGGCAACCTACACTTTTCTTTGCTATCGTCTTTCTCTTGTTCCCCACGGTGGAGATTTGGCACCGTCCTCACTAAATTTGGCATTATTTTTGTAAAGACTAGACTGACAATTTGGGCACTTAGTCAACGCTGCATAATCACCGTGGTATAGTATGCAGTGGTTTGGACAAGCGTGTATTCGTTGCAAATGCATTTTTAGTGGACTCATAAGCTTCTTTGCTTCATATGTGTTTTTGGGAACAAAATTTGGCTACGGAAGAAGTTTACCAAGAAGAATAAGCAGATCATTGAAACTACTATCTGACCAACAGAACTTAGGCTTAAGGATCGATCAGAAGATGAAGAACAAAACATAGGACTGTCCACTCCTTCCCACAACCCTCAAACATACGGTCTTTTTGCGGCCTTCTTGATCGTCTCGAAGTGCACTAACCCTTTAGCACTGCCTAACAACACTTCCAGTTCAATATGGCGCAACATTTCCCTCCATATCAATGGTCATGTTCCTCTTTTTCTTGAGCATGCAAATGACAATGTTCATCTTCAGGATCAATATCATGCATCATACTATGATCACTGGTGATGGCATCAAAGTATTCTTATCTTCAGCAACAGCGACCACTTCATCACTGACATTGTTGACTCATGTGTTACCAGTAAATCGTGCCTCACCATGATGTGTCCTAAACCTTGTAATATTCCATAAACCCCCGCTTGATCAAATGTATCTTGATGACATTCATGTTCTCCCATACTATGTTGTTCTTGCAGTCAAAGCACAGATAACAGATCTGCATTGTCTTGTTACAGTAGCGTGCTTATTCCATGGTATCAATAAACTTTGATACTTTCGACATGAAAGAATCTGAATGTCTCTTGATGCCATACATCCATGTCATGTCCATCTCGAGCTCCTAATGACAATAAATGTAATCACTAATGTAATTTATTTTACCAACAATTTATTTCCCTGTAATTTAATAAGATTGGAAGTCAACCTCTTAGTTATAGATAATAGTAGATATTCTAGTTGTAGATGAAAAAAATAAGCTCTAACTAAAAAACAAAGCTCATACTCTTTCTCTCTCCTGCGTTTTCTAGATCTAGATAGATGTAGATAGATCTAGGTGATTTTTAAGCTTCAATTTAAAAAAAACATGTGGAAACTTGTAGCTAGTTGCTCAATCATGTCTACCCAATGATTAATGTAAATGATTAATGTAAAGATTGTAAACATCTTCTAGCTCAATTGCCTCTATAAATGAAAAATAACACCATGGATACCCTCTTGCAAAGAAACACAAATTAAGCTCTAATTGATAGATTAATCTTTTAAAAATAGTTAGAAATGACACAAACTTACCTTTTAGAGTCTCCTCCTCCGAGTAATTCAAGAGCAAAACCTTCCCCCTTGTATTTTGTGATTTTTGTATTTTACTCGAGCCGCTCTCGGACGCACTCCAAAGGGAAGGTTGTCTCGAGAAGAAGCAGTTCACGCCATTTTAATGGGGCCTTTGTGCGGGCGGGCGGTTATGTGGCCCGCCAGCACAGATGATATCTCTACTGGCGGGCGCTAGCTATAGGGAGTCTGATGGCTTAGTGCTGGCGGTTGCCAACTTGGCCTGCCAGCACGGTAAAAGGCCCACTGCCAGCACAAATCGTTTCAGGCGTAGTGTAGCCCGCGGAATTGCAATGAAGTTTTGATGCACTCGACCACACATTTACAAGTATCGTCTAGTACCACGTACCATGCATCTAGGAGTATTATACTAGCACCACCGTACCCAAGAATATTATACTAGCACCTGCTCTCGCTCAGTTGCTCTAACATCCTCTCTCCTTGTGCTACTTGCAACATGCAAACGGCGCCGGGCCCTGTGATGCCGACGGGTCTGTATAGTTTAGTCGGTCCAGTACCTGCATGCCATGGCACTGAAAAAAGCTTTAACCAAACCACTTGTGCATGTTGAAACACATGGGGCTGCTCTGGTACGGTCTGGTTTTTCGAGAAACTGGTCCTCGTGCAACTTGCTGCCCCGGCCCATCTTCGGAATTCGATCTCCATGTATACTATGATTAAAGTTCAAAAGGAAACACCTTGGCAAGTTTGTCATGGATATATACTATACCGAGCATCTCTGACCGTTTTCCTTTCCCCTTTCCCCTTTCTCACTCTACAGGGGAATCCCCTTTTACATTTTCACCATTCTAGGGAGAAAGGGTAAAATCAGTTCCCCTTTTCCCTTTCCCTTTTCCTCTCATCAGACTGTGGGGTCCACTTGTCAGTGCCCTATCCCCTTGTTCTCTCATTCCTTCTCTTCTGTCCCACGCACGGGGCCAGGGCCGGCTGCACGCCGGTGCGCCGTGGCACGGGCGGACGAGTGGCGGCAGCTGGGCGGCGCACGATCGGGGCATGGCTACATGGGACGCCGGCGAGCGGGCAGCGGCGGCCAAGCGAAGGACGGCCGGGGTAGGCGCGCGGCCGACGCGGCAGGAGGCCGTGGCGGCGGGCGACCGGAGCTCCCGTGGTTGCGGCGGCCGAGTCCAGGGGCGGGCCCCTGCAGCGGCGTGTGACCGGGGCGTCCTGCGGTGGCGGCGGCCGAGCTCCCCGCGACGGCACGTGGCTCGGGGGGACGGCTTGGCTCACCGGCGGCCGGAGCAGGAGGCCAACGCGCGCGGCTTGGCTCGCCGGCGGCCGCGGCGGGAAGGGGCCGAGGCCATGGGCGGGCGGCTGGCCGCCGGCGCACACGCACGGGCGGGTGGACGGTCTGGATCTCCTCCTGGGTGCTGGATCGGGTGGTTGGAATGAAAAGAAGAAAAGGGAGAAGAAAGGGATATAGGAGGCAGATTGAGAAAAGAAAGGGGAAAAGGAGAGGAAAAAGGGAGAAAGGGGAAAGGAGAAAGGAAAAAAGAAATCTAGTGGAGATGGTTTTTTGCCTTCAATTCCTCGTGACTGAAAAGTAGAAAGGGGAAAGCGGCTCTTACAATCCTACGATACATACTGCCCTGCACGCATTCAGTGCACTGCATCCTTGAATCGATCTGTACTGCACTGTATATCCCTGGAGCCATCCCAGAGAACTAGCTTTCCATGCATTTCCCTCGCACCAGCCGCCAGTTCTTGTCCTTTGCTCCTTCGCTGCTGGCTCCTCCATCCGTTCGCGCGCGCGCCATGGGCCACCAGCCCACCACGCATCCGCAGCAGCATTGCTCGTCATCGCGGCGGCCCTCGCGCTGATCCTCCCCTTGGACGCTGCGCAGCCGTGGAGGCTCTGCGACCGCAGGGCCGGCAACTACTCGGGGGGCAGCAACTTCGCGACCAACCTCCAGTCGCTCATCTCCACCCTCAGCGCCGACGCCTCCACTTCGCCCGCTCTCTTCGCGTCGGGGTCCTCCCCTCCCGGTGCCGGCGGCGGCGGCGCGGACACCGTCTACGGCCTCCTGCTCTGCCGCGGCGACCTCATGGCCCAGCACTGCTCCGTCTGCGCCGCAGCAGCAGCCAAGGACGTGGCGCGGGTCTGCAACCACACCCGCGACGCCGCGCTCCTCTACGACGACTGCTACGTCCGCATCTCCGGCGACGACTTCCTTTCCTCGACCAACAACTCCGGCGAGGTTCGCGTCACGAGCCCCCACGCCATCCCCGCCAGCGTCAACGGCGGGGGCTACGTCGCCGCCGTCCGGCGCCTGCTCAACGCCACCGCGCGGTACGCGGTGGACCGCGCGGCGGCCGCATCGTCGTCGCCGGGGAGGATGTTGTACTTCGCGACGGGGCAGCTGGTCGGGCTCGACACGCAGGTGCCCAGCATATGGTCCATGGTGCAGTGCGCGGGGGACCTGTCGCCTGAGCAGTGCCGGAAGTGCCTCGATGACCTGGTGGCGGAGTGGTGGGTTGGGGGTTGGACGACCTCGTCCTCGATGCCCACCGGGAAGAGGATCGCCGGGTCGCGGTGCAATCTGAGGTCCGAGCTTCTGGAGTTCTGCACCGGCCGCCCTATGGTGAAGCTGCAGATGAACGCGGAGGCCCCGGCACCTTCGATGGATGCTGTACCAGGAGGTGAGTATTGTCTTTTAAAGTACATATATGTTCTTCACTTCTTCTATATAAGTCTGTAACTTCTATATTCGTTTCTGATGAATAGAAGTAATCACGTCCTTATAGATAATATCAGACTAGAGACGCATCCATCTGACCATCTAGCTAGATACCAACTCCTTTCCAAATGATAGGTCGTTTTGATACCTAGATAAACGTAATGTCTAGATTCCACTACGGGAAACATGAAATTTGCCGTGTGCCAAACACTTTGCCGAGTGTATACATGCGTTTGCCGAGTGCCGCTAGCACTCGACAAATTCACTGTTTCTCGTAGCGTTCGTAGCAAAATCTATGAACCTAAAAAATCTTAAAATAACCTATAATATGAACCGGAGGCAGTAGAAGATTCAAAAAAATAAAAGCTAAATATATAGAACTCAACTCTGCAGAAAATCTGTCAACCCACATGAATAGCCCCACAAGTGGACTACGTGGTGGGATATTGAAATAAGAGCCTGTCGGTTGTTGTCTTCCACAAATAGCCAAACTTTTATGGGCGCCCGGACACTTGTGGCAAAAGTTGGCAGGAAATGATGAGTCTATGATGCATGGGACATAGCAATAGCAAGTTTTTGTGGCATATATGCTCTAACATTTTAACAGCCACTTACTATTTGTAAGAGATATATCAGCCGCTTGGTGTTTTTTTATGGCAACTCAAAAGATATAGTAAGTGATACCAAAAAATATAACTTAATAAGATGAACAAAAATATATACCTCAGGTACTAGCTATTTATTGAGTACCCCAGCCCTGACCCTGATGTAACTAGTATGTTCTAAAAGACCCCCGTAGTGTTTATTTGTTCTTAGTGGCGTCTAATCATATATCATATGCGGTTGTTGATTATTTGAGACTAATTTACAAATATATATATAACAAGGATCCCGATCGAATCACCACATGGTAATAGTGGTGGTAACTGTGGGCACCATAGTGATCTTGCTGGTGCTCATGGTGGTGGCATGGTGCGTTCGTGGACGACGACAAGCACGCCAGCGTTCCGGATCCATCACCCTTGGCGGCATGAGGGTGCAAATTGACCAGGTGCTGGAATACACATACGACGAGCTCAAGAAGGCTACGGGGAATTTCTCCAAAGATGCCGAGCTAGGCCGAGGCGCATTCGGGGTGGTCTACAAGGTACGAAGAAATATAATAAAAAAAGAAAAAAAAATTGTGAAAACCACCGTATAGGTCACTTGTGTTTTGAGATTCCTCCCGTATAAGTTTTGTTTCAAGAGACCACCCCCTAGCCATTTCCATGGCAAAATTCACCCACTAGACATGCACTTAATTGTTTCCGCATGTTTAAGTGAATTATGTTTTTTTTCATCATACTGCAGTAAAAAATAATGATATAGAGTGAAACTCGGCATCATTATTGTTATACTTTTATTGATAATTCTTTTGGTGGAAACTCAACAGCTATACATTAGTGAAAGCGAGTGGAATTTGCGGAGTTTGTACACGTGGCGAGGGCGGTTTTTTTTATATAACAAAAAGTGTAGAACGCTGTCTGCTTATGAGGGAATCTCATGTGAAGTGGTTTTTGCAATTTGGCCTAGAACAAGACATGCTCACCGCTGACAACCGCACGCTATGGTTATTGAGTCATTCTTCTAAAAAATAATAATATGTATGCGACAACATTGTGTAGGCCACGCTTGAGAACAAGAAGGTGATCGCCGTGAAGAAGCTGCAGCGGAAAGAGAAGGTCGACGAGAAGCAATTCAGGAACGAGGTGACAATCCTGTCGGGGCTCAAGCACAAGAATCTGGTGAAGCTGGATGGCTATTGCGTTCATCAGAAACAGGAGGGCCTTCTCTGCTACGAGTACCTTCCCGACGGCAACCTGGAGGACCGGCTGATACATGGCCGGCGAGAGGACAAGCTGACATGGGAGGAGAGGCTCCACATTCTAGAGGGCATCTGCAAAGGCCTGCAATACCTCCACAACGAGTCACCCAACGACATTGCCATCATGCATATGGACCTCAAGACTGACAACATCCTGCTGCATGTCCAGCAGGACAAGAAGAACGGGGGCGTCGTCGTCACCCCTAAGATCTCCGATTTCGGCATCTCAAGGCATCTCGGGACTGATATGCAGCACGAATATGTCACAGAGATCGTCGGAAACTGGTGAGTCGTCACTCCATTTACATGTCCCCTTGTCAGCAGCCTAATGAAATTCACCCATACAGATCAGTAACAAATAGATGATATTACAGGAGTTGCATGCCGCCAGAGTTCATGGAGAAAGGGAAAGCCTCACCAAAGGTGGACATATACAGCTTTGGCCTCATTATACTGGAGATTGTCACCGGAAAGTCTAGAATGTCCTCGTCTTCATCTTCGGAAGGAAAACAGAACCGTTATGGTGAAGGCCTTATTAAAGAGGTACTTATATGTAATATGTGTAACCAAACTACAAAACAAAGAAAAAAATGATTTCCGCTGAGAAAATATATACGTGACTAAATACAGGTGCGCGAACATTGGGAGAAGAAGGACATTGAAAAAATCAAGGATCCAAGCATGGACACCAAACGCGACAATGAGATAGAGAAATGCATTAAGATGGCACTGGACTGTGTCCTGGAAGACCCTGAAAAGAGGCCTGACATTGCAACAATTTCTAGGAGGCTCAACGATGCCGCCGATGCCGCGTCCACACCATGCCACGAAAGTCGTCCTGATCAAATTAACATGGTCGTGGAATACAATTCAGCTGCTACAAAAAATGCTTGATTATATTATTTTAGTTTGTTATCATACCAGTAATAACTGTATATTTATGCATGTATTTTCTATATGTTATCGCTGGTATGGTTGAAAACGGTCGGACAAAATTCCGTACCGTCACAGTTGGCCTGTTGGCCTGTTGGCCTTTTGTAATCAATACTTTAAAGTTTATAATATATAACCAGTAGGGGGTAACCCCTCCTGTTTCCATAAAAAAATTCCGTACCGTCCCAACCCGTTTTTTCTACATGTTAGATAAATAGGCCTATTTCAGCATATTTTAGTTCCAGAACTAAACAAGTAATTCAGCAGTATTAACATGGCTATGATGATGAACTAGAGTATGTGCATGTGCTCATCATTAATACAAATATAAACGTGAACCAAAAGAAACACATAGGTTTCAGTATGTACCCAATAGAGGGACAAGTGTCGGAGGCACCGGGTGCGCTCTTATCACCTGGAATAGTCATACTATTTGGGTGACGTGAATCAGTGCAGCCGTACAAAGTTGGTGCAGTGAAGTCCCTTGAACGGCCTTCTGAAAGTAGAGGAAGTAGTCGTTCGGGCCATCGAGAAGTAGATGACGTTAGTCGTACGGGATCGAGCAGTCGTGTGAGTCGCTCCCTGTTGACGGCCACTATATGCTACTTTTGACCGTCAACCTTCCCAACTTAATAAAGGAACTAAGTGATGCTCATATAATATTTTATTTAAACTAATGATTTCCACAAGTTTTGTGCACCAATATGTTTTGCAAGGAAATATAGGTAATATGGTGCATAAATACCAAGATCGGTGAAGTCATGCAAGTGAAGGTTCATCCCAAGACAAAGGAGACTTGGACATGGTGCAAAAGTGACCCAAATCACATATTTGACAGCACCATGTCGAAGATCTCTCTGAGTTGATCGAAATGGATATTTGGATGACCCAATTCGGAGTCCGGACGAGAAAGTTACGCCTCCGGGAAAATCGCCGGCGAAACCTATCCGGCCGGTCGGCCTGACCTAGGCCGAACGGCCTGGACAAGGCCGGTCGGCCCTGGACCTCCACCAAACCACCTCAACCTTTGCAAGATGGCCTTAGTGTGTCACCAAAGTACCGCCAAGCATGGATTTCACAAGGATGAGTGAAGTTGAGACCGAAAGGCCTAAGACATGGAGCGGAAGGCCCACATGCAGCGACTAAACCAAACTTTTGGATTGGAACCGCCTCTTCAGACAACAAGCAACCGTCCATGAGCGTGTCGGTGCAACGGAGGGCCGAGAGGGGCCAGAGCCAGGCCGGCCGGCCTAGCCTAGGCCGACCGGCCTCTAACTGCCGAGCGTGGATCAAACGCCACTGCAACCGTCATTAGGAGAGCATCAGGACCGTCCAGGAGAAAGACGGTGCCAAATGGCACCATCTCCAGGCCGAACGGCCTGAAGTAGGCCGGCCGGCCTATGACCGTGGCCGTTACTCCTCCCCTTTGGCGTGGAAGCTAAGCAGGTCCTTGGCGTCATCCCTACGCATGATACCGCCCTTGGAAGGCTATAAAAGGCGACCTCCACCCCTATTCAACTCACCATGGTGAAAGGAAGAAGTCCAAGTGTAGTGTAGTGCTACCTATCTAGCTTAGAAAATAGGGAGAGTGGTGAGGTGAGAGTCCGGAGAGGAGCCGAAGTGCCGGCCCCTCTCCAACTTTGTGCCTCCGAGGAATGAAGCTTCAGTTCGAGTAAAGTTCCTCTTCTTTTGTCTTTACTGCTTTCTCTCCTTACATTAGTAGTTCTTGAATGCTTTCTCAAGTTGCGGGTACCTGAGTCTGCGCGAGTAACAGCGACTCTTGTTTGGGGTTTCCTCCCCTACTCGCGGGAGGGGAGGTCAGTAGCTGAAAGCTTAGGCGTGGTGCCTGTGCTGGCTAGTTACCTCAGGTTGTGTTGCACCCCACGGAACTGCAGTGGTAGGCGGCAGGTGGTGACAGCCCTGTCCGTCCTTCGTAGTCCACCACGTTCGGGTGTACTCATAACAGTAGTGCTGAGCCCGGAGAACCCCCTCTCTCACCCCGTTCTGAGGTTCTCCCATTCTAGCCGTCGAAGCAACTAGAGGAATCAAGTATTCCTGATAGGAGGTTAGCAAGTCGACATTAGATTACCTCTACCCACTTATCTGTTCTTCTTCACTCCCATCGTCCCTGGATATACCAGAGCCGTTTCTAGTACACTTCTCGTTCCTCGTGGATTCGATACCCTAGAATACTCCTAGGTGAAAGCTACATCGGCATCCGTACGCTTGCGGATTTATCTGTTAGGCTAAAGAACGCCAACAAGCTTTCTGGCGCCGTTGCCGGGGAACGGTAGCTGTACTAGTATCATTCTAGTTTATCCTTGTATCACTCCACCTACCATACCATCCCTTATTATATAAAAAAAAATTTATCCCACCTTCCCCATGGCTTCCATTACCCTCCATCAGTTCTCGGCACCAGGGCATAATCATTGGGTACCTCCACCTTCATCACACCCCATCCATACCTCAGGCTTCGAGATCCACCCTAGTCTTGCTGCCTTGGTTCGATCACAATCTTTCTCTGGGCACAAGGATGAAAATCCTTACACCCACCTACGAGAATTTGAGCAGAACTGCTCCCTCATCTCAATACTAGGCATGCATCACGAAACGGTGAAATGGAAGCTCTTCCCATTCTCCCTGACTGATGTTGCCAAAGAATGGTATTATATGACCGTAGGGACCGTAAAAGGTGATTGGAATACCCTCAAAGATGAGTTTTGTCTCAAATTCTTCCCCGTATTGAAGGTCGTCGCCCTTCGTACATAAGCCCTCTCTTTCAAGCAACGAGAGGGAGAATCTTTGGGAGCAGCTTGGGCTCATTTCACCAAACTTTTAGCTTCAGGGCCAGATTTGGGTATACCCGAGGCTATGTGCTTACAACACTTTGCTGGTGGTCTTAGAAAAGAGAGTGCACTCCAGTTGGATGCAGCTTCTAAAGGTTCTTTCTTCTTCTTAACCGTAAGTGAGGGGAGAGCCACCCTAGATAAGATGCTCAAGAATACTGAGCACACCGGAGTATATGAAGATCTGCCTGAAAAATCTCAAGAGCCTACTGATAGAATGAATGCTTTTGGTCATTCTCCATCACCATGCCCACAGAAAGTTGCCGAACCAAAACCCCCTACCTCAGATCCTAAGCCCTCCTATGATCATCATCAACCTTTCTTTTATTCCATGTTCGATGACGATGAATCGATAGCATACGGTGATGTCCCATCATCACCAGGAAAAGAAGATGGTGCCTATAGAAAATCTGAGGTAGTGACCTCCAACCCACAAGAAGAATCTTGGACCGATGCCAAGCAGTATGTTCCATTCTTTAAGACGGCATCCCGATTCTCAACACTCCCGGGTCTCCAATACTCAAGGGACAAGTCTGAATCCCCTAAGGAGGATTCACCATCCCTCAATCCGGAGTTTCAATTCTCGGAAGATGAATTCAAATTTTCCGATGAGGAGTTCAAAGCTCCTAAGGAGGATTCACCATCCCTCAATCCAGAGTTTCAATTCTCGGAAGACGAATTCGAATTTTCTGATGAGGAGTTCAAAGCTCCTATCTCGTCAAACCCCTCAGAATTCCCAGGATCGTATCAATTTTGCGATTTCGAGGAGAATGATTTCCTTCTTGATCCAGAAAAATCAAAGGACTTCCATATCGAAGAGAAGGATATGCCTCAAGAATACTACAGGCTTGATTCTGAAAATGTTTGCTCTATAGATATTCCTGAGGTAGCAGATTCCATGTCGGGTTTAGAAGAAAATGATGAGCATGGATATTTCGTCTTTGAGAAACCCAAAGATCCATGTTTCCCTGTGGATACTCCATCTACTCCCACCATTAGCACACACGATGACTCCAACCATCACATGCCCCATCAAAACAATTTCAAAAGGGTGGTTATGGATGATTTTGTTTATCATAAGTATTGCAAATCTCGTCGTGGTATGTTGTGCTAACCTTGCAGCTAGAAAAACGACATTCGAAGATTGGTGATGGAGAGAGCCACAACACCAAGCTAGCTGCTACTTCGAAAAGAGGCTCCCAAGGTCGAGCTTTTGACCATAAACAAGCACTGCCTGGAGGTAACCCGTATTTTCTTTCATTTTTTTCCTTTCTTTCTTTCAAATTCCACAAAAAAATATAACAATAAAAAAATCTTTATTTTCAATAAATAAAACCGAACAAAGTTTCATGACATAATTTTAGGACTCTGCTTCCTTCGGGTATTTTTGTCACTAACCTTTCAGGTTGAGACTCAAATAAACGAAGAGTTGGGCAAAAGGCTACAGCCTCAGACGCTCAATTTTTTTGGCACCAAGTGTCGCAAAATCTGAGCGTGGGGGAGGACATAATTTGAGCACAAAGCAAAGCATGGTCAATCCTTCAACGCTGGTTTGCACTTTTATTCCCCCACTTGAGGTTATTTTATAATGTTCATATCTTTGGATTGAGCCTCTTGTTCACATATAAAAAAAATGAATGATGCAACAAGTTATCTTGATCACAACTTTGCATCTCACATGTCGGCAAGCACAAACTTTATTCCTTAACTAGTACTCTATGCTTGTGGGATCAAAAAAAATTAGGAGGATCTTGCCTAAGTTGTTGACGAGTGTGAGATAATGAGATAGAAGTGTTTCTTTCTTATTTATTAATTCTTACTTGGAGACTTTTCTTTGGAAAAAAATCATGAAAACCCTTAGGCTCAGAATTCCTCAGTGGTTGAAAATTCCTACCAGAGCCAAATATTTCACATGCTCAAACCTATACATATGCCACCTATATAGTTGTGTTGAGTTTTGTCAAACTTTGTGTCCTTATGGGAAAATGACATTTCAATACCGATCATTTCTTTCTGGTGTCTATCCTTTAGTGCTAGCCTTTCCATGTCTGGAGATGCTGATTCCAAAATGGATTCTTGCATCCACTTTCAACAGACATTCCTCCGTCAAACCAAACCAAAATCATTTCATCCATATACCCTTGACCAAATCCTATCCACAAATATGGTCTTTCAAAATAAATACTCTAGTCATCCCTCCCCCAATTTGAGAGAAGACGTGGAGCTATCGAGTTAAAAAAAAAAAAAAAAAAAAAAAAAAAAAAAAAAAAAAACTTGCCTAGTCATGGGCAAAGAAAAAAAGAGAGAGATATGTGCCTAGTTATGGGCAAAGAAAAAAAAAGAGAGATACAGAGCTCGATAGTTTCAAGTCTTGAAAGTCCTAATAGGGATCCATGCAAAATAAAGAGTACCACTCAAGGCCATATTCTTTCAAAAGCATAATTTATGGTTTGTTCATCACAATCCATTGTGCTTGTGTTGTGTCCATTTTCTCCCCCATCCTTGATTATCTATTTCTCAATGATCGGAATATGAAGTGTCACAACTTTCACTAGGACCAATTTTTGACTTAACAATATACACAACATAGGTGGGCCTACATTTCCCCTACCCGAGCTCCACATAAGCCTATAGATTGTAGGGAGAGGCTGGCTACTGGCCTCAGTGAGGAATGAAAATACCACATGAGCGACTTGAGAGTGCCATCTGAGGATCTTATGAGCTAAGGTATTCTTCTCTTAAAAAAAACTCCAAGTATGGTTGATGAAGAGGGAAGTTATATCTTCATTCGAGTTGTTCCACTTTTCAACCACCGACGGCAGGCATCATAGCCACTTCAAACCCCACAGGTATGAGAAATGTTTTGGAATAATGTTTATGCTAGCTTTTACATTGAGAAGTTGTGCATCAAAGCCTACCTTAGTTCTTGCTCGGCCCGGTGTTCTAAATCCTACCCTTTGCTCGGGACGAGCAAAGATCTAAGTGTGGGGGTGTGTTGACGGCCACTATATGCTACTTTTGACCGTCAACCTTCCCAACTTAATAAAAGAACTAAGTGATGCTCATATAATATTTTATTTAAACTAATGATTTCCACAAGTTTTGTGCACCAATATGTTTTGCAAGGAAATATAGGTAATATGGTGCATAAATACCAAGATCGGTGAAGTCATGCAAGTGAAGGTTCATCCCAAGACAAAGGAGACTTGGACATGGTGCAAAAGTGACCCAAGTCACATATTTGACAGCACCATATCGAAGAGCTCTCTGAGTTGATCGAAATGGATATTTGGATGACCCAATTCGGAGTCCGGACGAGAAAGTTACGCCTCCGGGAAAATCGCCGGCGAAACCTGTCCGGCCGGTCGGCCTGACCTAGGCCGAACGGCCTGGACAAGGCCGGTCGGCCCTGGACCTCCACCAAACCACCTCAACCTCTGCAAGATGGCCTTAGTGTGTCACCAAAGTACCCCCAAGCATGGATTTCACAAGGATGAGTGAAGTTGAGACCGAAAGGCCTAAGACATGGAGCGGAAGGCCCACATGCAGCGACTAAACCAAACTTTTGGATTGGAACCGCCTCTTCAGACAACAAGCAACCGTCCATGAGCGTGTCGGTGCAACGGAGGGCCGAGAGGGGCCAAAGCCAGGCCGGCCGGCCTAGCCTAGGCCGACCGGCCTCTAACTGCCGAGCGTGGATCAAACGCCACTGCAACCGTCATTAGGAGAGCATCAGGACCGTCCAGGAGAAAGACGGTGCCTAATGGCACCATCTCCAGGCCGAACGGCCTGAAGTAGGCCGGCCGGCCTATGACCGTGGCCGTTACTCCTCCCCTTTGGCGTGGAAGCTAAGCAGGTCCTTGGCGTCATCCCTACGCATGATACCGCCCTTGGAAGGCTATAAAAGGCGACCTCCACCCCCATTCAACTCACCATGGTGAAAGGAAGAAGTCCAAGTGTAGTGTAGTGCTACCTATCTAGCTTAGAAAATAGGGAGAGTGGTGAGGTGAGAGTCCGGAGAGGAGCCGAAGTGCCGGCCCCTCTCCAACTTTGTGCCTCCGAGGAATGAAGCTTCAGTTCGAGTAAAGTTCCTCTTCTTTTGTCTTTACTGCTTTCTCTCCTTACATTAGTAGTTCTTGAATGCTTTCTCAAGTTGTGGGTACCTGAGTCTGCGCGAGTGACAGCGACTCTTGTTTGGGTTTCCTCCCCTACTCGCGAGAGGGGAGGTCAGTAGCTGAAAGCTTAGGCGTGGTGCCTGTGCTGGCTAGTTACCTCAGGTTGTGTTGCACCCCACGGAACTGCAGTGGTAGGCGGCAGGTGGTGACAGCCCTGTCCGTCCTTCTTGTCCACCACGTTCGGGTGTACTCATAACAGTAGTGCTGAGCCCGGAGAACCCCCTCTCTCACCCCGTTCTGAGGTTCTCCCGTTCTAGCCGTCGAAGCAACTAGAGGAATCAAGTATTCCTGATAGGAGGTTAGCAAGTCGACATTAGATTACCTCTACCCACTTATCTGTTCTTCTTCACTCCCATCGTCCCTAGATATACCAGAGCCATTTCTAGTACACTTCTCGTTCCTCGTGGATTCGATACCCTAGAATACTCCTAGGTGAAAGCTACATCGGCATCCGTACGCTTGCGGATTTATCTGTTAGGCTAAGGAACGCCAACACTCCCCAAAAACCGTATCGCCTGCCTATCCCGAGCAGGATCACTTGGTGGCAGACGAGGTTCTAGAGGCTCTGCTCTTGCCAGTACCGTGTGCAAGGTGCAAGTAATGGACCCACCCATCTCGGCTTGGCTCAGCCAATCTCCTTTTTCCAAAAACACAAGTGGTGTACCGTAGGTCTACCATATAAGCTGGTTGAAATCCTTCCCAAATGGAATAATTTATACCAGTGCTTCTACATTTATATACCAGTACTGCGACTAGGGTTGAACATCCATCTAGGACTAGGGTTGCACATATTCCCAACTGATATTATACCTTGAATTGTTAGTCCTGCACAAACCAGCTTGGTCAGAGCCCTTTTACTGGTACTAGGTGTTGACGGCTGTTAAGTACCAATTTTATGCCGTCAACTTCTGTATATAAGGATAAAATGTGAGCATCATCATAGTGGTAGAAGTTATTTACTAACGAATTCCATGAGTGTCGATGAATATTTGTATACAGGTCACCTTATTATGGAAATGGAGTGGGATTACACCAAAGTGGCTGAACTAGCACATATCCAGCCAATCAAGGGCTGCTACATAGGCTTCCCATGGATCCATGTCCCCACTTGAGCAAAGAATCACACTTTCGACCAATCACGCGCAAGTACATGGATTGAAGGGCCCATAACCGAGAGCTAGAAGTACAAGTTTACCCCCATACATACCACATACAAGCTCAGGGGCCCACATGGAAGACTCTTGTAACATCCTGAGATTTCGCAATCTGTTAATTGTAATGAAAAAATCCACGTTTATTTTTTTGTGTGAATTGTGATGAACCATAAAGCAATTTACAACCTAAGTTAATTTCTCGTCTCTCAAACTCTTAGTAATTAAATTTGTGCATAAATATTTTTCATACTCTGGCGTGAGTGATTTGGCTCTATTTGATTTTATTTGGAATTTATTTGGATTTGTTTGAGTGGAGGTTGTATTTGAAATCCGATTCAAATGCAAACTCAAAACCTTGCCCAACTAACCCTAACATCTAATTTGGGCCACCTAACTCTAACTCAACCCGCCGGCCAACCCAACCCCTAAAAGGCCGAGGCCTGCTAACCCGTTTAACCCGACCACCAACCTAGCCCACCGTCTCCCGCTGGCTTGCCCACGCGATCCCACCTAACGTCACGGTTGTCGGCACTCCTTAGCCTAACGAATCCGCAAGTGCACGGAGACCGCTATAGCCTTTCACTAGGGAAGTAAAACCTGAATGTCAAATCCAAGGAACGGTAGACTGTGACTAAGCCTAGAAATCTATAACCGGACCCACCAGGGGAGAAAAGGATAACGGGTGTAGAGAGCTTAACCTTAGTTAGCCACTCGTTACCCCAGACAACTTAAGCATTATCTAACCTGATCTGCTTTGACGGCTAGAGCGGGAGGAACTCAGAATGAGATGAGAGAGGGGGGGGGTTCCTCCAGGCTCAACACTACTATTATGAGTACGCCCAAATGTGGTGGATTACAAAGGACAGACAGCACCGTCACCACCTGTCGCCTACCCTGCAGACCAGTGGGGTGCAACACAACCCGAGGTAGCTAGCCAGCACAGGCACCACGCCTAAGCTATCAGCTACTGACCTCTGTCTAGAGTTATGAGGAATTCCAAATGGGCATCGCTATTACCCACGCAGACTTGGGATCCCGCAGATCAAAGATAGAAAAGGTAAATTGCTGAAAGTAAAGAGTAAAATTAGCAAGATACTAAGGCAAGAGACCGAGGAACTTACTGAAGATATTTTTGGAACTTTATTCCTCGGGGGTGAAACAATGTTGAGGGAAGGCCGAGATGACTCCCGAACTCATTCTACAAGCTTGGCTGTCACCCAAGCACTCACCCACTACTTTCCCTACTCTACTCTAAGATATTGAACTACATCTTTAGCATTCTATTCTCCAATGGATGATGTGTGTTGAGTGGGGGTGAAGTGCACCTTATATAGCCTCCCAAGGGTAGAAGCCGGCGTAATTGTCACGCCACATGCTTGCATAGCATCCACGCGAAAGGGGAGGCAACACCGCCACAGAAGTGGGCCAGCCGGCCGCTTCTAGGCCGCTCGGCCTGGGATTGTTGCCATTTGGCACCGCCTTTCTTGTGGACGCTCCTGATTGTGTCCTGAGGTCGGTAGTTGCTGGATTGGTGTCGGTTATGGTAGTTAGAGGCCGGACGGCGTAAGGTAGGCCGGTCGGCCTGGCTCTATGCTCCTCTCGGCCCTCCGTTGCACCGACTCACTCATGGACGGTTGCATGTTGTCTGGAGAGGCGGTTTTGGTTGCGTTCAGTTGAAGCTATCCGAGAATCCTAGGTAGGTGGGCCCTTCAATCCATGGCTTAGGCCTTTCAGGTTCTCGGATCAAACCTGACCTTGATCTCCCGTCTCAGGGTGATTCTTGATGTGTTAGCTGTCCCCTGGATCAATGATATGGCTAGATGAGGGGGTAGAGGGCCGGTCGGCCCGAGGTAGGCAGGCCGACCTGGCCCTGAGCCCATTTTGGCTCCTTTTTCACCTGTATGCTCTTGCACTCACAAATCATTCAAAACTTGTGGAACTCATTAGTAATAAGTAAATTTACTATGAAATGTTGGTGGCGAAACCTTGCGATAACGACCACCAGCAACAGCCCGCCACCACAGCTAAACCCCCGCACCGTCCCTACCTCTCTTGCTAATGGACTTGGCCCCACCGCTCAGCTTTCGTCTTCCTCACCACCTCCTCTGCTTTTCCCCGCCGTGCAAAACAGAGCTCCATCTCGTGCTACCTGCCGCTTGTCTCGCGCTGCTTCCACCTTGCGACAAGAGCACCATGCTCCCCTGTGGCCCAAGCCCTAGATGCGCGACCCTTCTAGAACCTCACCCACTGAGATTTCCCCATCTTACCCCTGCAACCGGCTGGCCCGCACTGCCCTCGTCGGCAGTCACATTACCCCGACCTTTCACTTTGCGCTGCCACCAGACAGAAGAGAAGTCGGAGGATTTGGAGAGTAAGGAGAAGAAGGGGGGGAGGGGGGAAGAAGGCACCATCCACGTCGACGAGAAGAGCGTTGTTGCTGATGCCGCCCGTGTCCCTGCCTCAAGTCTTCACGCCGCCGCCCAAGCCGCCGAGCACCACGACGTCGAGGGGATGGAGAGGATCTGAACGTGAGTACCGCGAGCACTTACACCATGATCAAGAATCACATACACCCACATACACCATATATGCTATGCTTCTATGCAGAAGATATGCACCAATCATTTCATCCAAACCGCCATACCAAAAAAACTCCATGATGTTACATGATCTCTCTCTCCAAAGTGCCTTGACAAGAAGAGGCTTGGGCTATGTAAAAAGAAAGAGAGAGAAAATAAAAGATGCATAACCATAGAAGGTATACCACATGCTCAAAAGGCATGTAAAAAAAGATATAGCCCAAGTCTCCAAAAAGAAACAAACAAGGAGAGAGAAGAATCATTCGAATAGGAGTTTGAAACATCCATCATATCCAAACCCACCATCCACATATCCACCTATCCACACACTTGCACATTCTTGATCAAGGTGTATGACTTACTTTTCCAAAGGATTGGCTTAGCAACATATGAGATAGGTATGCTTTCATTTTCCCTACCTATAGCTCCACATAAAGCCTATTAGGAGTAGGTTCTGAAAAAAAAAGAAAGGCAATCCTATGTCTTGGTGAGGAATCATACACATCGAGTGATATGAGAGAATCATTTGAGGGGCTTTGTTTTCTTTTCAAAAAATTTACAAACCTCCGGATTGATAGTTGATCATGAATGAGTGATTGGTGTTTTATATAACCGTTCCATCTTACAACCACCAAAGGCAGGTGAAGACTACATGCCCCACAGAAGTAAAGCGAAGGTAAGATCAATGCCAACTTATTCAATTCTTGGTAGAGTACTTTGTTGTAGACTGGGCATACGTTAAGAATACAACATCGTAGCAACTCTTGATCAGTTATAAACCTAAGTCCAAGTGCTTGCTTGGTACGAGAAAGAGGCTAACTTGAGGGAGTTGTTGGTAGCTGTTAAGCACTAGAATAACCGCCAAATTTCTCTATTAAAGTGAAGTATTATCATTTCTAACATGCATATTTCCTTTCAAATAATGTAGTTTCACATGTCCTTGGAGAATATTTGGTTGTAGGTGAATTGCTGAAGAAATCAGACGAATCAGACGCCGCCACGCGTGCATCACATGGATCTAATGGGCCCACAATAGACCCAAACCGCCTTAATCCAGCGTGTGCGCGTGACAAAAGCACTGAGGGCCCACATGACAGCCACCTGGAGAAAGTATAGGCTGAGTGCGGCCAGGCCTAGTTCGGTCGTACCATAGGATCGGCCAAACCGACCTTGAGCCCCCTCATCCTTGGATTCCATGTGTCACTCACTCAAGCTATACTAAAGGTCGATTGCTGGTGGATGCTCGGAATATTTGCTAAGAGGGCTACCTCTTGGAGCCTATAAATATGAGGGAGGGGGCTCCAAATGAGACACACACATCTTTGGGCATTCACTCTCTTCCTTTATGCTCTAGGCTTAGTGGAGTAGGTTAGAGTAGCTCTATTCAGGTTCCAAGTGATCTTGGAGCAAGGATGACTTTAATCTACTTCAATGATATATCTTCTTTATGCAATGTTTGTCTTAGTCATGACTTGGATGAGTTGTGTTCAAGTTCTTGCTCTCAACATATGCTAGGCTTATATGCTCTTGATCCAATCATATACCCTTGCGTTGATTATCTTGAATTGAGTTCCTTCATGCTTGTTAGACTTTGCTCTAGTTCAATTAGAATAAGGTTTCATATGTTGAATGTTTCCATGATCTATGCCACAATATTGGTTCATCGACCGTTCTTACGGTCACGTTGATCATAGTCTTTGCTATACGGATTGGTCAACGTGTTATGAACAATGCAAGCATGGTGCTTGGGTTGCAATCAACGATTGATTATGAGTGTGCCCCACGGTTTGGCCGGGGTAGGCCGCAGGTTTGAAATCCCCCACGTTCGGGTATCATTGTAGGAGTTCGTAAATACGTAACAACCTCGTCATCTTATCAGGGTTTCATGTGAAACGGTAACAGATCAATGTGAACCGAGAATTTCAGGACAATATGGTCATCTTATCCCGAAACTGGGGGCATGTGTTGACGACATTTTTTGACACGTGTCAGAGCTAGCGCCAGAGGATTTTGAATGATATTGAATTAGAGTCAGAGATGGAGTTTGAGTTGAAATCGGATCGGATTTGATCTCCGTGGTGAAGTCGAAATCGGACAAGAAACTTCAAGGATGAATCAGACTCGAAAGGCCGATCAGAAGGCTTTGGGCTGAACTGGGCTTCTAGTGGGCCAGTTTTATGTATCATTTAGTACCCTAGTTAAATAGTTTCTTTCCTTTGCGTCAAGGTTGGTCATGTCGTAATCGACTAGCAGTTTGTAACTCCAGGGTATAAATATAAAGTTCTGATTTTTGCATCAACATACTTTTGGCACGCCCAGTGGGACCGCAAAGAAAGAAGGTCACGATGCCTCGAAGAAACCAACTGAGCCCAAGGATAGCAACAGTGTTGATCTGAACCCTGAGAACATTATTGACGTAATTTATGATGATCTGAGTGAAGAGCAGAAGAAGGAGTTTGATTTACATCAGAAAGAATACTATAATGAGTGCCTAAAATCATTCAGTGCTACAAAAAGAGGAGATGCCATTAAGAAAGCTCCACTTCCTCTTCCGCGTACGATCACCATTGCTGAGTCATTAGGGAAGCTTCAGGAGATGATTGACGGGGGCTGTTCATCATGCCTTTGTTAATCAATCTGATTTACAGACTAATACGGTATATAATGCCGTGTTAGGTGTCCCTACACGAAGATCCAACACTGAGGGGATTCAGAGGTCCAACATATACACGTCCTCCATGTATGAATGGAGTGTCATACTATGGTAACTCTCCTTTCTATGGGACTCCTACTGTTTCGGCATTCAGATCTGTTCCATTTGCACCTAGCACTGCTACAGGAGCTTTTGCATCGGTTCTAAATACATCTGCAAATGTTAATGCATCAGCTTCAGCTACATTTATGCCATCAGCATCAGCAGGATTTGCATCGGGTACAACTATATTTGCAGAGTCTTCGTTAGCCGGTGCTATGTCTTCTCAGAACCAATCAGCTAATCAACCGTGTGGATCAGCAGCTGGAAACACAATATCTATGGACTCATCAGGACGTCCAATTTCACAGATGGCAGGGGTACATGCTTCGTCTTAGTCAACGCCAAAGAGTCTAGGAACTAGTACGTATAATCCAAAGACAGGATGGGGCATGCCGCCTGATTTTGGCAAAAAGACTGAAGAAGATACTGTTACTCAAGAAGATGGTGCTGCATGGATTAAACATGATGATGGAGTAACTTGGTCTCTGGTGGATAGTAATTACAAAACTATAAAGCATATACAACTGCCAACCAATTTTGCTTCGTTTGATGATACAAGTCAACGGTATAGGTAGATGGCACCGCATGGAGCTAGTCAACCAAATCCATCGGCTCTTCAGCCAACTCAGACTTATGTACCTCCTGCTCCTACTGTGCCTCCTGCTCCAATGATACCTCCTGCTCCTACTGCACCGCCAAACTTTCAGTCACGGGGACCACCATTGTCTCAATCGGATTCTCAGCCTACAGAGCAACCGCAAAGTCCGATTGATTGGTCTTCTCAGATAGTCGATGTGATTCAAAATCAATTCGGGTTTGAAACCAAGGGTTCAGAATGTCATGTATTGTCCTCCTTATCCTGCACATTATGACATGGTGCCCTATCCTCATCTATATCGGATCCCTGAGTTTACAAAGTTTACTGGTCAGGATGATGTCTCCACTGTTGAGCATGTTAGCCGATTCCTGATGCAATGTGGTGAAGCGCTCAATGTTGATTCATTAAGGGTTCGATTGTTTTCAAGCTCTCTGTAGTCACATGGTCCAATTTGGAGAGACAGTTTCATCAGTATTTCTTTGCTGGAGTTCATGAGAAGAAGCTGTCCGATTTGACTAATATGAGGCAAAGGAACGATGAATCGGTCTCTACATTTATTACTCGGTTCAGGGATATCAGAAATAAATGCTTTAGCTTGATGTTATCTGACAAACAGTTGGCTGAAGTTGATTTCGATGGATTGTTGCATATTTGAAAGAAAAATACGCTCACCAAGAATTTGAAAGTGTGAGTCAGATCATGCAGAGGATCTCCGGACATGAGAACCGACCGTATGAACCAAGAAGAACTTATCAGAAAAAGGTTAATTATGCAGGATATGGTTCCGATTCTGAATCAGATGATGGAGGGGAAATCGGTCTAGCTGAGTGGGTTAAGAACAAGAAACCGATTTCTATCCCATTTGCTAAGAAGGAACCTGAGAAGTTCGGCTTTGATATTACTAAGGCCGATAAGATCTTTGATATGCTACTAAAGGAAGAATTGCTCAAATTATCAGCGTATCATAGGATTCCTTCCGAAGAAGAATTGAAAAAGATGATTTACTACAAGTTTCACAATGCTACTTCTCATAATACGAATGATTGCAACGTATTCCGTCAGCAGTTGCAATCAGGCTATTGAGCAGGGAAAGATCAAATTTGAGTTGCCTAAGATGCCTATTAAGCCGATGAAAATTTATCAACATCCTTTTCTAGGTAAACATGGTAGAAGTATCCAGACAGGAAATTATACCCAAGAAGGTCCTAACTTCACAGTTGTCTAAAGAAAAAGGAGTTGTTGATCCTAAAGTTCAAGTCTCTATAGCCAATCTGAAAGGAAAAGGTAGATCGGAGGAAACTGGAAGTTCTAAAGGTCAAGAAAGACGAGTTACTTCCCACGGGTTGATTTATAAATTCAGGAGAGAAAATGCACAGATCAGATACAAAGAAGAGATGAGACAGAATAATGTTGATCATTGGAGGTGTCAATTCTTCATTTATTGCTGGGAAGAAGGAATTAAACTGCCAACTCCAAAAATTGCCCGGAGTGCAATGGGCAAGGTTGGAATACTCGGCCAAAGAAAAGGTCGTGCTTCGATGAAAGGCACAATTGGTCCGATATCCGAGATCGGAAAAATCGGAATCAGCCAATCATTAGAGATCGGCGATCAGTCAGCAGAGATCGGCAGGATGGTCCGGATCGGCATGTACCTGTTCATGAGAGGCTTGGTCATAGAGTTGGTGTAAAAGACTGATTGGGAAAGAAGCCGCATATGAGCCAGCAAATTGAAGACATGGCTAATGATCAGGTCCCTGATGAAGAAATTATGCGAAGGAATCCTGAAAGAGAGTCAATTTATGGTAGATAGCCGTTCTATCGATTCGAAGAACCACAACCTCAATGGTGTACCTGAAGGGTTGACCAAATATCAAAAAAGACATGTTCAGAGGCTGAGACAGATTGAATTAGAAGAACAACGCCGAGCTAATAGCAAGGGTAATCGGAATCAGGTTTGGCGTGTGAAGACTCAAGGTCGTGATCAAGATGATGCTCCAGCTGCAGATATCCTTATGGCATTTATTTTGCCAAGGGAATTTATGGCATCAGATGAAATCTTGGAATCGGACATTGTTGGCGCTCTTAAATGACATGTTTTTAGTGCCATCTAGGTGGTGTTTTTGGACTAATTATTATACTAACCCGCCACTTGGCACTTGAAATAACCATGTTTCCACATGTGTGTTGTACTATGGACTATATTGTGTTTCTGTAGGAAATACGACATAAATGGAGGGTTTTTGTACAAGTTTGACTTGGGCCCGGACTTTGGATGACGAAAGACACAATCACCAACATTGGACTAAAGGCCCGCAGGAGATGTTGAACTTGTTCGGACCATATCTCCTTCATGTGGACTTCGATTGGGGTGATTTTTATAAGAAAATTGCATAGCTCGAAAAGATCTACAACTTTCCTATGAAGCCTGAGGACATTTGAGGCCTCTAGGGGGTGTGCCGTGCGGCCTGGCCCGTTTTCGGCACGGATCGGCATCCCCTTTCACCAGAAAGTAGCCCTCGATGTTCCTAGGGTTTATTCAGAAGCTTAGCCCCGAAGGCAGCCGCAATCGACGTCAACAACTATAAGTACTCAAGACCATTCACCGAGAGGAGAGGACCGACGAGATTTGACCTAGCCGCCACCACAAGATGAGGGATACAGATTAGATGAGTTCATCACAGCGATCAACACTAGTGGAGGACAAGGAGATCATGGGAGCCCTTAGGCCATCGGTCTAGGGAGTTGCTGCGCCTCCTCGCCGCCATCTTCGGTGACAACGTTCCTCGGAGTCTCCATCACCCCTTTGTGCATCAATCTTTGTAAGATGATGGGGTAATGCCTCTGTTCATTCCTAGGATTGTATGGATCTATGATATGTAACCTCTACATGCACATTATGCCTATCAATGCTTCATGGTCTATGTCTTTGCAATGCTTCATTTACATGTGTGAGATCTGTATATGTTCTTAGTAGTGTTTGTGGTAATCGTGGTGATTAGCTTAACTCTACGGATGCTTTGATATAGATGTGTTAGCGAGGCGATGATTACCCTTGTGTAGTGACAGTATGCGGGAGGGAAAAGGTCGAGCGACCGCATAACCGCTATGATTCTAGTGAAGGCTACGTTATCTGTGTAGTAGATGCATATTCATATGAACCTAGATCCTAGGGAGGGAACGCTTATCTATCTTTGTTGCTCTCTTGTATTCAATCTTTATTCTCTTGTGTCCACCTTTGCTTCTTAGATTAATCTATATTAGATTGTCATTCTACACAACTCATAAACCCAGTTTTGTTAGTAAGATTAGTATAAAGTGAAGGCTAAACATCCTACTTGTTCCACGGATTGATAAACCTTGAGGGAGTACTCTAATTGAAAAGCTACAACTAATCCAGTGCGCTTGCGGTGGATCTTGGTGTGCGTTTGCACCGCCAACAAGCTTTTCTGGCACCGTTGCCGGGGAACAATTTAGTTTGTTGTGCTTAAACTTTGTATTAATTTTTCTAACCCACTAACACTTAACTTTTGTGTAGAATTTTTTGTGTTTTTCTTTTTATTTTTTAGTGCCTAGATGGATTGGTTCACCTCAACAATGGAGAACGAAGAATTGTCACTAAGGGAGTTAGCAATGCCGTCAATGGAGGATCTTGAGATGCAAAAATCAGATTTGATGCTTGCTACAACCCACTACAAATTGAAGCCTGAAATCATCGAGTTTGTGGTGACAACACCATTTAGAGGATTGGAGGATGACAACCCGTATAGCCACATTGAGCGATTCACGATGATATGCAACACTGGTGCAACAAGAAGGAGTTCCGGCTGCTTGGTTCAAGTGGAATCTTTTTCCATTCTCTCTTGAAGATGAAGCGCGTAGATGGCATACACTTGCATCCATTGAAGCGAAGGGAAATTGGGATGAGCTTGTGAAGAAATTTTGCTTAAAATTCTTCCCCATAAGCAAGGTCCAACACTTAAGGAGGCAAGTGATCAATTTCAAGCAAGGAGAGGATGAAGGAATCGATGAAGCATGGGACAGATTTAATGAACTACTCGAGCAAGGCCCGAACTTAGGATTTTCTGGTGATTTGATGTTGCATACATTTTATTTTTCACTAACCCCCTAACTCTGCCCATTTTGTAAGTATGTGTGCAGGAGGTAATATAATGGATAAAACAATTGGAGAAGCTGCACGAATCTTACAAAGGATATGCAATGGAGAAAGAATACAACGAGATTGGGAAAGACGACCGTCGAGTGGAGCAAAACGACAAGAGCAAGTCCGAGACGCTTGCTGAAATTTTTGAAAATGATGAACCAAAGCCCTAAGAAGATGAACCGACCACACTAGAGATTGAAGTACCACTTCCTAAGGTAAGAGAAGTCATTCCACGTGTTAAAAATGTTGAAACTAACATGAATGTAGGCCGAACCTTGGAGAATGCTAAACCGTTGGTGGAATTTGAGCAACTTGATTGGATTCCTATTGATTTTGGCCACGTAATCAACTACCGAAGGAATGAGGAACACCGACGCATCCCCTAAATAATTGATGATATATTTGATCAAGAGATGAGTGGAGCATTGATCCAAAAGATGTTTGAAGAAGACAGAGAAGAAGATGAAGGATGGATCGATCAAGTTGAAGAGGAGCACAACCTTGGGCAAGAATCCATTGCCAAGGAGATAATGAGAAGAGCTAGTGGTTTAAAGGAGATAATGAGGAAATAGGACTTAAGTTGGAAAATTATTGGGAGTAAGATGCATTGAAGCGGAGACATTCGACATACCTAAAGGCCTCCTCTCCACAAATTCATAACTTGTGTTCTATTGAAACTTATACACTAGAGAGACAAGACACGAAAGTCCTCAACGAACCAAAAACCACTCTTGTTGAAAAGACTCCATGGCTAAGGTACACATTAAACTCTCAAGATACTAGTTGGTATTGATAATAACTTTTCAAACACTCTTGTTCAACCAATAGCATGAATGACAACATAAATTCTATGCCTTGTTTCTTTGATAAACATGATGATAGACTAGAATTTCTTGAGAATGATAAGGATGCAATTTTTTATACTTGAACCTACTGATTTTACACCTAAAGAACCTTTGCCTAATGAAGATCTAAGCTCTATGCAAGAAACATATGCTACTTTTAATTACAACATGCTTTGTTGCTACAATTTAATTGTGGTTGTGATTATGGATGAGTATGTTTACAATAAGTTTTGTAAGTCTCGATCTTGCTTTGCGTTTGATCAAGCTAATGACCTTAAAAGAGCACATGTTGGGAGAAATCCTGCATTTCACTAACCATACAGGACATGAGACTCAAATCATGTGGAGAAAAGTCATGCCCAAAGAGTTGCAAGCTAGATCACCAATGTCTTCAAATTTTCAGAACTCAAGCTGCTGTTTTCATCAATTTTGTGGGCCTGTTCAGAGATGTGCAATACAAGAAAATTAAATATTATGAAGGTCCATTAAGTTTTCGTTCCAACGCATCAAGAACCAACAATTTTGGAGGTCCGTACAAGCAATTGTGTAAAAAAAATTGAGCATTGCGCGTTCTAAATCAACTCGGGACAGATTGCATCGCCGGAGTAAAACGGACGTAACTCTCTTGTTCGGAATCTGTTTTGGGCAAGTAAAGATTTGTTGGAAAGACACTTTTGTGGGCTGTGCAATGGAGCATTGATTTGGCACATCATCTGTGGGGACCGCCTCCTAGCGTTCCCCCTTAGCACGAATTAATGTCATTCCCTGGGTAAGAGGAAGAAAAACATTAACTGTAATGGAGTTGGTAAACGGCTAAAAGGATTAGAGGAGTAAAGAGCGGTACTATGACCTGATCAAGACGGCTTGCAGCACCGGTGAGGAGAGGGAGGCCTTCCCGATGGAGCTGCACGGTGTCACACGCAAGTCTGAGTACCACCGCACTCAGCAAGTACTTTGCAATCAAAGGAAAGTATATGCATTATTGCGGTTGGCAGGTTATTAAGCTTAGCAGTTTTGGGTCCTGGAGGGGCAAGGACCTCCCTACCAGTCCTCGGTTATTCTGGCAGCGATCCTGTCGACCCTGCAATCACCCTTTCTTTCCATCATTCCTATGGGTTATTGCTGGCTAATCAATAGGAGCTTTAACCAGACGGGCTTTTGACCGAGAGCCACGGCTATCAGATAGATTGGATAACTCTGCAGAGATTTGTACTCTATGACTATACGGTCAGGCGACCCTCCCGTGGCCAACGGCAGGGCCACCCTACGGGACTCGTACCCACCGGCGTCCATTACTAGACAGCTTCCTTCTGGGTCTACCCACGGATGCTACTGGGGCCTAAGCAGGGATCACATATCCGTCCACAAAAGGAAATCAACCCGGGTATGAATGCATCATATAAATGGGCATGCATCGCCCATGGGCCCTACCAGCCCTGTCACATGCGACCCGCGCCGACCAGTCCCAGCCCTCTATCTGGGGCTGTCTCCAGCATATTCGTTGCCCAACCGTGGCCCCTGGGGTAGCTTAATCAGAGGTAGTTGGTGGGGTGTGAGTTGAGGCCTCACATTACATGGCATTCCCGAAGGCTATGTCCTTTTTGGCCCGTATAGCCGTACAGGGCGTTGGAAAGACTTTCCCAAGAACCGGTCCTTAAGCGACCAAGGCAGGCCTCTGGATAGGTGCCTTTCCAAGGCTATCCACCCTACCTCGCATCTTCAATCCCCTTGATGCCTCTCGCAACAAGGGTTTCTGGCTGTGGGTAGTATTTTAGCAGCGCATCAAGGTTATTTTGGTGGCCAAATGCAATCTACAGACGCTGGGGGAGAATAAGAACATATTCATGCAGTTGATTAATATGAACAAGGAGATCGTTAAGACTTGCCTAGTATCACGGTGGTTTCCGCCGGAAGCTAAATCCTGGAGTTCCTGGCGGAGCGTCTACACAAGCATAGATATATGACTAAGTCAATCATCACAGCGGGTGAATTACTTAGAAAGGAAGGAGTTGGAAGAGTGGTCGTAGGGATAGGGGTTTCTAGGTTAACCGAGGGTTTGGGGTCGGCGTTTGGGGGGTTTCGGGGTTTTCCCCGAGGTTTAGCAGGGTTTAGCGGGGTTAGAAATTGTCGGTGGAAGGTAATAAATTGATTTCAGGTTTAGGAGAGGTTTTTATGAAATCTAATCTTATGAAAAACCTTAGAATATATCCTAGTATTTTCAGGAATTTATTGGCTATTTACGGAGCCTAATCTAGGGTTTGGCATATTTTGGGGTACGTTAACAGAGGTTCCTTATAGGCTGAAATGGAATTCACTTAATTCTGGATTCTAGAAATGTGCATAAATAATTTGGGTGGCACTAGTCAGCTTATTATTTTCTCTAGTATTTTTGGGTATTTTCTGGGATTTTTTGGAAAGTTCTAAGGTGGAGAAATAACTTCTTGGGTGCACTAAGCCGGGTGTACTTAGCATTTTCCCTGTGTTTGTGCGGCTGACGGGTGGGGTCAGCTGACGCCAGCGCTGGCGCCACTCCCGTGGTTCACTGTGCTGTGGACCAGTCTCGTGGACCCGTGGACCACTGCGCGTGCGTGCCTTGGGTCGATTGGGCCGGGTGCACGCGAGGTAGGAGGGGTGAGGTGGCGGCTGGCGTTAGCGCTCTTAAATGACACGTTTTTAGTGCCATCTAGGTGGTGGTTTTGGACTTATTCTTATACTAACCCGCCACTTGGCACTTGAAATAACCCTGTTTCCACAAGTGTGTTGTATTTTGGACTATATTGTGTTTCTGTAGGAAATACGACATAAATGGAGGGTTTTTGTACAAGTTGGACTTGGGCCCGGACTTTGGATGACGAAAGACACAATCACCAACATTGGACTCAAGGCCCGCAGGAGATGCTGAACTTGTTCGGACCATATCTCCTTCATCCGGACTCCGATTGGGGCGATTTCTATAAGAAAATTGTATAGCTCGAAAAGATCTACTACTTTCCTACGAAGCCCGAGGACATTTGAGGCCTCTAGGGGTGTGTGCCGCGCGGCCAAAGGCCCTCTAGGCCGCGCGGCCTGGCCCGTTTTCGGCCCGGATCGGCGTCCCCTTTCACCAGAAGGTAGCCCTCGACGTTCCTAGGGTTTATTTAGTAGCCCGAAGGCAGCCGCAACTGACGTCAACAACTATAAGTACTCAAGACCATTCACCTGGGAGGAGGGGACCGACGAGATTTGACCTAGCCGCCATGACAAGATGAGGGACAGAGATTAGATGAGTTCATCACAGCGATCAACACCAGCGGAGGACAAGGAGATCATGGGAGCCCTTAGGCCATCGGTCTAGGGTGTTGCTGCACCTCCTCGCCGCCATCTTCGATGACAACGTTCCTCCGAGTCTCCATCACCCCTCTGTGCGTCAATCTTTGTAAGATGATAGGGTAATGCCTCTGTTCATCCCTAGGATTTTATGGATCTATGATATGTAACCTCTACATGCACATTATGCCTATCAATGCTTCATGGTCTATGTCTTTGCAATGCTTCATTTACATGTGTGAGATCTGCATATGTTCTTAGTAGTGTTTGTGGTAATCGTGGTGATTAGCTTGACTCTACAGATGCTTTGATATAGATGTGTTAGCGAGGCGATGATTGCCCTTGTGTAGTGACAGTATGCGGGAGGGAAAAGGCCGAGCGACCGCATCACCGCTATGATGCTAGTGAAGGCTACGTTATCTGTGTAGTAGATGCATATTCGTATGAACCTAGATCCTAGGGAGGGAACGCTTATCTATCTTTGTTGCTCTCTTGTATCAATCTTTATTCTCTTGTGTCCACCTTTGCTTCTTAGATTAATCTACATTAGATTGTCGTTCTACACAACTCACAAACCCAGTGTTGTTAGTAAGATTAGTATAAAGTGAAGGCTAAACATCCTACTTGTTCCACGGATTGATAAACCTTGGGGGAGTACTCTAAGGGAAAAGCTACAACTGATCCGTGCGCTTGCGGTGGATCTTGGTGTGCGTTTGCACCACCAACAGATATTGAGGAAGGGACTGCTCAGTTAGCTTTGTTACTAACGCCTGCTACTTTCGAAAAACCAGAAGAAGAAGATCGGCAGCACTTGAAACCTTTATTCTTGAAAGGTTATATTAATGGAACGCCCATGACTAGAATGTTGGTTGATGGTGGAGCTACTGTTAATCTCATGCCATATGCCGTGTTGCGAAAACTCGGTAAGGGCGAGTCCGATTTAATGAAGACCGATCTGATGCTCAGAGACTTTGAGGGAAAGACTTCTCTGGCCCGGGGGGCACTTTGTGTTGATCTAACGATTGGGAGTAAGACCTTGCCTACTACTTTCTTTGTTATTAATGGCAAGAGTTCATATAATATGCTCTTGGGTCGAGATTGGATTCATGCCAATTGTTGCATCCCGTCTACAATGCATCAATGTGTAATACAATGGATCGGAGATTCGCTATAGGTGGTAAAAGCCGATGCTCTGTTCAATGTTGCAACGGCTGAAATCTGCCCATGGAGCTATGAAGTGACTTGCATATCGGGACAAGCTATTAATCTCGATTTTCACAGGATGTCCGATTTTGGCCTGCAATCGATCAAAGCAATCGGTCCTGAAGAGTTATCCTAATTGATGTAGAAGATGATGGAAAGTTGGGCTACGGATTACTTCGGCTGATAAATTAGAAGAAGTTGATTTGGGAGATGGTAGTAAGTCTAGGCCGACGTATGTAAGTTCTAAATTAGATCTTGAGTTTAAAACTAAATTGATAGCTTTATTATGAGAATATAAAGATTGTTTTGCTTGGGATTATTCTGAGATGCCTGGTTTAGACCGATCGATTGTTGAACATCGGTTGCTAATTAAGCAAGGGTTTCGGCCGTATCAGCAGCCGTCTCGTTGTTGTGATCCTAAAATTTTAGATGATACTAAAGCTGAGATTACTAGGTTAATAGATGCTAAATTTATTAGACAATGTCGATATGACGAGTGGATTTCTAACATCGTCCCTGTAGAGAAGAAAAATGGAAAACTTCGGGTTTGCATTGATTTTTGGGATCTTAACAAAGCAACTCCGATGGATGGGTATCCGATGCCGATCGCCGATGTACAAATCGATGTGGCAGCAGGACATAGGGTTATCAACTTTATGGATGGGAATGCTGGATATAATCAGACCTTGATGGCAATTGAAGATATTCACAAGACTGCGTTCTCATGTCCTGGTCATATCGGATTATATGAGTGGGTTGTGATGACTTTTGGGCTCAAAAATGCCGATGCTACTTATCAGAGAGCCATGAATTATATTTTTCATGAGATCATTGGAAAGATTGTTGAAATATACATTGATGATATGGTAGTTAAATCGGAGAGCTATGATGATCATTTGTCCGATTTACGACATACGTTGGAATGTACAAGGAAGCATGGTCTCAAGATGAATCCACTCAAATGTGCTTTTGGTGTATCGGCTGGTCAATTTTTGGGATTTATGGTTCATGAAAGAGGGATTGAAATTAGACAGAAGAGTATCAGTTTGATTAATAAGGTTGTTGCTCCAGAAAACAAGAAAGAACTTCAATCTTTAATCGGCAAGATTAATTTTATTAGAAGATTCATATCCAACTTATCTGGTAAGATCAAGCCATTCACTCCATTGCTGAATTAAAAGCCGATCAAGAATTTGTTTGGGGAAGGGAACAACATGAAGCTCTGGATAAGATTAAAGGATATTTGACTTCACCTCCGATTTTGGTTCCTCCTCAAAAAGGTAATCCGTTTAAGTTATATTTATCGACTGGTAAAATTGCTATCGGATCGACTTTGATTCAGGAGCTTGAAGGAAAAGAACGGGTTGTTTATTTTGTGAGTAGAAGACTCTTGGATGCCGAAACACGATATTCTCCTGTAGAAAAGTTGTGCTTGTGCTTGTATTTCTCTTGTACTAAATTGAGGAATTACTTATTATCGGCTGAGTGTATTGTCGTTAGCAAAGCTGATGTAGTCTGATATATGTTATCTTTACCAATTTTAAATGGAAGAATCGGAAAGTGGATCCTGGCCCTTTCAAAGTTCGATTTACAATATGAGTCTGCTAAGGCTATTAAAGGTTAGGTATTGGCTGATTTCGTTGTTCAACATTGTGGATCAGATATGACTATGGTCGAACCAGTTCCTTGGACTTTGTTCTTTGATGGATCGGCTTGTGGTGTCGGATCAGGCATCGGTATTGTACTCATTTCGCCTCAGGGAGCAAACTTTGATTTTGCATTACCGATTGAGAATACTGCTACTAATAATCAAGCTGAGTATCGAGCCGTTCTAAAGGGTTTACAGTTATTAAGAGAAGTCAAAGCCGATGCTGTTGAAATATTTGGAGATTTGATGCTAGTGGTGAAGCAATTAACTGGGGAGTATAATGTAATGATGATATTCTCTTGGGTTATCACGGAAAATGTCTCCAATTATTTAAAGAATTTAGGATGGTGAAAATTGAGCATATTCCAAAACCACATAATCATGAGGCTAATCGGTTAGCTCAAAGTGCTTCAGGATATCGACCGATTCAAGAAGTATTAGAATCGGATCTGGCTGGTGATGATTGGAGAAATGAAATACTTGATTATTTAAAGAATCCATCTAAAAGAATCGATAGGCGTGTGAAGTTACAAGCGATCAAATATGTTTTGATGGATGATAAGTTGTACTATCGGACTCTTGATGGGATATTGCTAAGATGTATCGGTTCTAAAGAAGCTAAAGTATTGATGGGCAAAATTCATGAAGGCGTTTGCGGGGCACATCAGTCGGCTTTCAAGATGAAATGGATGATTCGACAGAACAAATATTTCTGGCCGACTATACTTGAGGATTGTTTCCGATATTACAAAGGATGCCAAGATTGTTAGAAATTTGGTAATGTGCAAAGAGCTCCAGCTTCGGCTATGAATCTGATTGTTAAGCCGTGGCCGTTTAGAGGATGGGGCATTGATTTGATCGGATAGATTAATCCACCGTCTAGTAAGAATCACAAATTCACAGTGGTGGCAACCGATTATTTTACTAAGTGGGTTGAAGCTATTCCTTTAAAAAATGTGACATCAGCTGATATGATCAAATTTGTTAAAGAACATATTATCTACCGATTTGGTATTCCTTAGACTATTACTACTGATCAGGGGACTATGTTTATTTCTGGAGAATTTGAGGAGTTTGCATCAAGCGTGGGAATCAAGTTACTAAATTCTTCTCCTTATTATGCTCAAGCCAATGGTAAGGCCGAGTCTTCAAATAAAGGGATAATTAAATTGATCAAGAGGAAGATCGAGGAAAATCCTAGGAGATGGCATACTACTCTGAGCGAATCCTTGTGGGCGTATCGGATGGCTTGTCATGGTGCCACGAAGTTATCTCCTTATCAGTTGGTGTATGGTCATGATGTCGTTTTGCCTTGGGAAATTAAAACCGGATCTCGGCGTATTGACCTACAAGATGATTTGACAGCCGATAATTACGCCATTTTAATGAAAGAAGAATTGGAAGATTTGGCTGGTCATCGTTTGAGAGCTTTGAGTAATATTGAAAAAGATAAAGCGTGTGTGGCTCGATGGTATGATAAAAAAGTAAAAGTTAAAAGTTTTATAGAGGGACATCTCGTTTGGAAATTAATATTGCCAATCGGATCAAAGGATTCTAAATTCGGAAAATGGTCTCCAACTTGGGAAGGGCCGTATCGGATTCATCGTTGTGCGTCAGGCAATGCGTACATCTTGGAAACACTTGAAGGAGAAATATTTACGAGAGCTTGAATGGAAAATACTTGAAGAGATATTACCCTAGCATCTGGGTGGATTCATGAACCGATTTCTGATCGGAAGTTTTTGAAAAAACATATGAAGATTAAGCGAATTGGACATTTAACCGTTTCGAATCTTCCTAGTCCGATTTTGATCTAAATCGGAGGATACATGGCCGATGTGACATACATCGCCCTTAGTGCAAAAATAAAAGAAATTTACATGGAATTTAAATACTCCTGGATAATCTCGATTGCCCTCAGGTGGTTTTCAGGTTGTTCATAAGATGCAGCGATATCTTGCTGTTCTTGGAGGATTCTTATGGTTCCGTTTCTTGAAGCCCGAGTTGAGTTTATAAGATTTTCTGAGCCTGCCATCAGATCTCTTCTTGATTCAAGAAGGGTGAGTTGTTCTTCAAGAATAGAGAGCGAAAGTTGGAGGGCTTGGATTTGATGATGAACTTGGAGGATTCCACCGGGAGGCATGGTGTTGATGTAGATCGAACGAAGCACTGAGATGATCCCTGCTGGTAACCTTTCCTTGATTTCCTCGGCATGAACTTGATTGAAGTGTTTGTCTCTTAAGGAAATAGGATTCCCGGCTTGAAACGATGCAATGATTTCATCTAGTCTCTAGATTATTTGAAAGAGAGCAAGGTGAGAGGAGATGCAGAGGAAATAAGATGAAAAGGAGAGGTTTTTACCTGTTGGAATGATGCCATTCTTTTCACAAAAGATCGTTAAAACTAGGTGTGAGAGGAAAAGATTGGTGTAGTGCCTCTATTTATAGAAAGATTTTCGGCCAAAGCATTTATGAATCATGATAAATGAGCATTGGAATCTTCAACGATGACAAGTAATCAGTGCGTGATTAAAGGCTGAAAAGCCTCTGAATCAGGCGAGGTATGAATGTGAATCAATGACAAGGACCAGAAAAATCGGTCAGGGAATCATGCATATTTAAAGGAGGGATCGAAAGTCAAATCTACAGCAAACAATATCTGTTACATGCTCATAAATGTTTCAGAAGTAGGTTACAAAGCGATCACAGAAGAGATTGGATTGCATTTAATGCTCTGGCGGATCTGATCAACATCATCCACAACGCGCTGATAGTTTTCAGTGGAGCCTTGATGTGCTAGGATGCTTCTGCGGAGCCTAAGGGCGTTGGAAGCTTGAGCCTTGAGAGCTTTATTCAGATCTTCGATCATAGTTGGAAGTTGATGCAATTTCTTCTCTTCTTCAAGCTTTTGGCTGACCAATCAGATTCGTTTGCCAATTCTATTTTACGAGCCTTCAGTTCATCAACCTTTGACACTATGAATGGTCGGCTCGATTCAAGGAATTTGATTTTTCCTTGGTAGCATTTGCCTGATCCCTTTTCTCTTCCGATTCTTTAATCAGTAATTCCTGATTCTAGCTGATCGGATATTTTCTGTTGAGCTTCGTCGAATCGGATCTGATGACCTTCAATGTAAGCTGCCGGAATGATAGCAGCTTGAACTTCACGGCTGAGGTGTGGCCGTAACTGATGAAGGATCGATCGGATCGGTTCAGTGTTTTGAACTAGTACGGAGGTGTTTTGCTCCAGCAGGACTTGCAGATCCGATAGCTTGTTCCGAACATCAGCTGGAAGAGTCAGATTGTAGATATCCGATGGCTGGTTAACAGCTGTTGATAAAGTCCCTTTATCGGTTGATTAAACTTCTTCTTCGTCCAAAAGACCTCCGATTGGGAAATCAAAGAAACTGTTGTCAATCGAATCTTGGGCCTAAAGGTGAAAAGCTTCGTTAGACTGAGAAAGAGAAAAATAAAGAATCGGATGAAGGGGCGGTGGATAACCTGTTTTAGATTGACCTCATTGAACTGGGTAGGTTCCCTCGGTGACGGAATCGAATTTTGTTTCGGTCGTAATTGTTCTCCGACAGTGTTAGGAATACCGACCATTTCGTTCTAAAATAAAAGGAGGAAGAGCATTAGAGTGCAAAAATCGAATGCGTAATAAGCAAGCGCGAAGTAAAATTACCGACGTCTGTTGATGAACTGTCATTTCTGTCTCCTGTTGGGGATGATCCTCATTTGTTTGACTGAGAGTTGCCGATTTTTTTCAGAGGATGATTGGTTATTTTTTCCTGAAAGAGGGCAGTTATAATATTGAAATGAAAAATTTACTGATATCGGATGAACGTCGGGATCGGTTCTTTGGTATTACCAATCGGATTGGGCATAGGATGGTTCAATGCTGATGAAGCTGGAGAGTCTTGGCGAGATGCTTGAGGGGAATTCGGTCCTATGTTCTCTTCACCGATTTGTTTTTTGAGACGTGTCAGGATTAATTAAAGGAAAATAAAAGAAAGAAGAATTAAATGACAAGGAATCAGTACCTGGTATCGGTGGAAGTTGGAGTGTTGTGTCTTGGGTTGCGTCGGCAAGCATGGCGGTTACTGATTGAACATCAACCACCACGACTTTGGTTTTCTTGGATGTTCTCTTTGAGGTGGTGCCAATCTTGCGCTTAACCGATTTTCCCTTGAAGATATCATCTGCTGATGGGTCATCATAACCGATGTGAGGGGTGTCCGTTGGAGGAGCATAATGAATCGGTCGGCCACTTTTACTTGTGCTCGGGGGGGATGATTTTCTTCTCCTACATATGAAGAGATTTAATGGTGGAAGCGGCAAAGAACCGAAAATTTGTGGTAAGACTTGTAAATACCTTTGGATCGACAGAGAAATTTGGGTCAAATATTTTGCAATATGATGAAGCCGATTCGCAGAAGAGGTGTTGTGACCACTCGGCCCACCAGCTCTTGAAAGTTAGCGTAACTATGGAAGTGATGCCCGCCAATTTCCATGTATCCAAATTGGATGCGTCCAGATCAGGAATTCGGTCTAGAAGACGACAGAAGGCGAGACCGTTTTCAATTGTGGTCCGATACTTGATCAAATCAGCGAAGTACAGCCTAATCGGACCTTGAACAAAGCCTAATTGCCGTGCTATCACAGAGGGGTAATAAATTCATAGGCATGTTCATCGCAGGTGACAGGAAGTATGTTCGGGCGGATTATTTCTTTGAGAATTGACTTCATGCTTTCGTTCGACAAAATTGAATCTAGCTGAAAGATGGTTGGATTTTCAAAAGAATTATTGGAATCCTCATAAGGGAACCAGATCAAGGAAGATTTGCTGAGCCCGTTGTAGAAGCATTTGAAGTAAGTTGCCAACCGATCTGGGGAGAGTCGGTCGCCTTCAAGGGTTGCGGCAGCTTCTCCAAAGGACGTGCATCTGCGAAGAACGATCTTTGCCCCTTCTGCTTGGTCTGATGGGAATTCTTGATCAAAGAGGTTGGCTTTCCAAGCTTTGTGCATATGCAGGTTCAGCCATAAGTTTATAAACCACCAAGGACCTCCGATGCATGTGATCGGTTCACCCTTCCTCAATCGGACCGATACCTCATGTAATAATTGATAAACCGATCCAAGAAGGTACTTGCCTAATGGAAAGTGATTGCCCGATGCCAAGTACTCTGCTATTTTCTGGTATTTTATGGAGGGGGCAAAATATTTTCCACAAAATATGAACTTTTCTAACCACATGAGGAGAAAAGCTGAATATTCTCTATGGCCGATGGCTCCCTCGCTCTTTGAATAAGTGGAGATGTAATCTTTCCAGCCCAGTCTTGCCACTTTGATATTGTGAGAAGCCTTAGCCAAGCTGTCGGATCGGACCGTTGAGGTAATATTAAGGTCTGTCAGCATGACTACGTCGAGCAGGGAGGGTGACATCGGGCCATGGCCGAACAGAAAGGCGTTCAGGACATCGGACCAAAAGTGAGAAGCAGCTATCAAGAGTGGTTCATTCTTCTTGATGTCTGATAGAGACAAAGTGAGGCATTGACCGATTGCATAGGTCTCCCAATCGGTGCGCTTACTGCTCATTCAGAGGTACCAATTTTTCCATCCTGCGATCACTGTCGGCCAAGATCGGAAGGTATCTTTCCATGAAGATGAGGAGTCCGACAAATTCTTGAAAGGGAGGCGATTGGTCTCTAAATTGATGAAATCGGTTGGATCTTCGTTTCCAATCGGACCCAAGATAAAGAGACCCGGAGTTTCCGGGATGGGGATCGTGATTTCATTCGCAGGTTCCTAGAGAGAAAAGACGAAGAAAAGGAATTTAAATCTGTGAGATTCGCGAACGCCTCCGGAAGAACGAAGAACAGTGAAGAACAAAAGAGGAAGAAGTACCGGAATCTTTACCTGAGGGGCGGATGAACTAGAAGCCATTGCAAATCTCTTGCGAAGGTGGTGGTTCACTTGGAAGTGCTCGCCGGAGTTGAGGAACGAAGAGACGGTCGCCGGAAGGTTCTTGAGAACTTGCGCTTGTTGGGAACGGCAAATGGTAGCTAGAGGCGGCGACTGGTAGAAGACGGTGATTGGAAAAAGGCAGTAGGCGGAAGGAGAAAGAAGGAGTGAGCTATTTATGGAACTTACCCATGGGGGTAGAAATGGAATTTCGCGTGGTTGGAAATCAGGGTTTCGTGTGAAACGGTAACAGATCGATGGGAGCCGAGAATTTCGAGACAATATGGTCATCTTATCCCGAAACTGGGGGGCATGTGTTGACGACGTTTTTTGACACGTTTCAGAGCTGGCGCCTGAGGATTTTGAATGAGATTAAATCAAAGTCAGAGATGGAGTTTCAGTTGAAATCGGATAGGATTTGATCTCCGTGGTGAAGTCGAAATCGGACATGAGACTCCAAGGATGAATCAGACTCAGAAGACCGATTGGAAGGCGTCGTGTGCTTTGGGCTGAACTGGGCTTCTAGTGGGTCAGTTTTATGTATCATTTAGTATCCTAGTTAAATAGTATCTTTCTTTTGCGTCAAGTTTGGTCATGTCGTAATCGACTAGGAATTTGTAATTCCAGGGTATAAATATAAACCCTGAGGGTCGTGGAAAGGTTTCATACACATCAATACAACAAAACCTTTACTATTTTGCATCTACTTTTCGCAATTTACGTTCAAGTCGGCGACTTCGTCAACCCTTTTCTTTTCACGAGTTCTCCTGGGCTAGTCGAGGCGATCTTGATCTCCAAGGCCTTCTCGTGAGTTCCGCTTCTACTGAGTAATTTCTGAGCTTTAGCATCGGGCGCATCGTTTAGATTTATTCGACAGTTATCGATATTTGCTATATCACCACTTATCCAGCTTTTCTTGTTGCTTTAGCTTTTATCACCACTGATCCAGCTTAGAATATCTTCTAATTGGCTCTGTTTAAAGCTTAATCACAAGATCTATCTAATAGCTAATTAAATTTATTCTAAGTGTTGTTTCGCTAAGCTCTATCGGATCACTTTACGGTTGTCTTTTATTGCTTAGCTATCAATCGACTCTTTACTGTTTGATTATTGGAATAAGCTTTCTCAGCTGTTTCATTGCACATCAGAATCGGTCATTTATCATCCGATATTACTAACGGAAGAATCGACTCATAAGCTGTTTCTTAACCTCTGATTTTATCCTTTCCAATCAACAGGTCAGATTGACTGGCACGCCCCGGATTTCAAGGCCACGCCTTCGTTCGTGTGTTCATGCATCTGTCAAGTCCCGATTTTTGCATCAACACAGCTACACGATGTGGCCGCAGAAACCGAGCCAAAGAGGATCCCGCAGCAGCCACATCGGATCCCATGGACCCGGTCCTTGTGGACTCACGGTGCACCATACACCTAGTCCACGAGCGCCTTTAACTGCCCCGTTTTCAGTTAGGACCCTACACTTTTAAACGAAACACCCTGGACCTTCTTTACTTCTACAAATAGGCCTTTCGACCTGACCGATAGGGCCCGCAAGCTAACAAGTGGCGCCCACTGACCTTGACCGCTGACCGGTCAATGCTAACGTCATTCGGGCCCACGATGATGTCAGCAGACCTAACCCCACAAACGATGTCATGCTCAGCATGCCTGTCTTTTTACATTTAGGCCCTGAACTTTTCTAGAATTACAATTAGGTCCTTCCACCTTGGCAGTTTTGCAGAAAGGCCCTTGGTTCCTTTCTTTTTTATTTTAAATTATTTAAAAATCTCGAAAAAGGATATAAACACCGAAAAATTCATAATAAATTAACCATAGCTTAGAAAAATACGAAACCAGTTTCTATATTTTTTTAAAATCGTGAACAAGCCCTCCGTGAGTAGCTTGAGTTCATTTGGATCTCTGTTTGATCTCATTTGAAGTTTATCTGCTAGTAGATGCTGGTATTTATTTGTATATGCGTCTAATAGGACCCTAGAGGACCCGGACTTCTTCGATGATGTTCACTACGATGAAGAGGATGATAAGGACAATACTCCAGGTTCATGCCAATCTTGATACTTTTTACCTATTAGGCATTGCAAGTAGAAATGCTAGCGCTTTACTTGTTTGCACTGATGTAATGATGATGATCCCGTGCATTGCCTTAATTTATATATGTATTCATTTCCAACCTATACACTCTACTTGATATATGATATGCTATGCTTGCTTGCACGTGTGGGATATAGTGGTGGTTTTAAATCTCTTAGCGTGATTGTTTAGGTTGGGAAAACTTGGAGATTTTTGAACCCACGGATGGAGTGAGCAGACATTAATCGACCTTCAGGTCGGGGCTTGGAGGTATTTGGACACCTCCTGTGTCGTAGCGGGTACATGTGATATGATTTGTGAGGAGGATGGTTTGCAATGGATTTGAGGTGTTGGGCGGCCAAACCTGTGATGGGTGCCGATTGGCGGACCACTATGGTGAACACACATTTGGAGAGAACTTGCTCGCTCTGGTCTAGATCTATCGGTAAAACTTTCCTTTCCCTGATCGGGCTGCAGGCTGAGCTAAGGTTCTCCATTTCGTGTATACTCTTCTCGAGTCCTCGTCGTGTCTTCATTTTTTCGGAACCGGTTCATCTCCCGTTCATCCTCTTTGCTGCCGGGTGGGCCCCATCGCAGTGGGGCCCATGAGGCCGTGAATCAGCTGCAGGGACACCAACTGCAGAGGAGTCCCATCGGTTTTTTCTCCCGCACTGGCGTCGTGCGCCCTTCTCACCCTCCATCATTTATGGCTTCCTCTCTGTACCGGCACGGCACAGTGCACCCTTTCCTCCGTCAGATGGCGGCCTTGCACCGCGAGTGCCCCGGTGAGGAAAAATTACCTTGGGTTTGACATAGACGAGACGCTGCGAGCGGAAAGAAAAGCACGTAGCCATGACGGCTTGCAACAAGGGCCCGAGGAAGGCCGGTGATGGTGACCAAAAATCGTCTATTAGAGAAGAGATTATTTAGATAAAATGGAAGAAAACCTAGCTTCAGACATCCTCAAAAGAGGATGCATCAAACCACAATTATTATAAAAAGTAGTCACCGCTACAACACCAACATATGTACTGAGGACTTTTATAGATTGTGTACTGATTTTGCTGAAGGAAAGGTTAATCTGGAATGTATCAACAATTCCTTCATTGCATTGATTCCAAAGGTGGACTGTCCCTTAACTGTTAATGACTTTAGACCAATCTCCTTGCTCAATTATTCTCTGAAGTTAATCACCAAATTGTTGGCTAATAGGCTTCAATCTGTCATGCTAAAGGTAGTTCATGCAAACCAATATCGCTTTCTCAAGGGTAGAACCATACAAGATTGTCTTGCATGGTCCTTCCAGTTTTTGCACATGTGTCAGCAATCAAAAAAAGAAATAATTCTTCTCAAGCTAGATTTTGAGAAGGCTTTTGACAAAGTGGAGCACAAGCTGATTCTTGAAATGCTCCACCATAAAGGATTTAGTCCAAAGTGGATTAGCTGGATCAATTATGTACTTAGTACAGGTTCCTCTTCAATGCTCTTAAATGGAGTGCCAGGAAAACCCTTTAAGTGTAAAAGGGGTGTGAGACACTCCTTTATTATTTGTTTTAGCTGCTGATCTTCTGCAGACCCTGGTCAATGATGCTTGTAATAATGGTCATCTCACTCATCCTTTGGGGAGCAGTTTTGTTGGAGATTATCCTATTATACAGTATGCAGATGACACTCTTGTTGTGTTCCCAGCTGACCTGGCACAGCTGCTTTTTTTGAAGGGCTTGTTGAAAGACTTTGCTGATTCCTCTGGCCTGAAAGTGAATTTTAACAAGTCCTTTTTGGTTCCAATCAATGTTGATGAGAGCAGGACACTGGCACTGGCTCAAACCTTGGAATGTCAAGTGGGAAAAATGCCTTTCACATATCTTGGCTTGCCCTTAGGAACTACTAGACCGTCAGTTCAAGAATGGCTTCCTTTACTGAATAGAATTGAGAGAAGACTGATGGGTTTGAACACTTTCCTCTCTTATGCTCGGAGGCTGGTCATAGTCAATTCGGTTCTAAGCTCATTACCAACTTTCTATCTTTGCACTTTGAAATTTCCTGTGTGGGTTATTTAGCAAATTGATAAGTACAGAAAGCATTACTTATGGGACAAAGGGGATGTGAACAGAAAAGGTGGTTGCTTAGTTGCATGGAAGAAAGCTTGTGTATCCAAAGAGCAAGGTGGGCTTGGTATAATTGATTTGAGAACCCAAAACACAGCTTTGCTTCTGAAATATATGCACAAGTTTTATAATAGAGTGGATCTTCCATGGGTTAATTTAACCTGGCAATATCTTTATAGAAGGTCTATTGTGCCTCATGTAAAGACGCCCTCAGGGTCGTTCTGGTGGAGGGATGTTATGTCTCTCTCGACTCATTTTCGGATGATAGCTACCTGCAAGGTAAACAATGGCACAACAGTAATGTTCTGGCAAGATATCTGGGATTTGGGACTGCTATCTGTTAAATATCCGCAGCTTTACTCTTTCGTTAAGAATAAGAATATCTCAGTCGCCAAATTTTTAAGTCAGGATGCTCACCAAAATTTCTTCACACCAGTCTCTGAAATTGCTTTAGAGCAGCTGCATGAACTTAGTTTACTGGTACAATCTCTTACCTTGGAAGCAGAAAGCAATGATGTATGGATGTACATTTGGAAATCAAACTCGTTCTCCACAAAACAGGAATACATGGCTCTCAAGGGTGCAAGTGTTGTTACCCCGGTTTTCAAGTGGATGTGGAAGTCTTGTGTTCAAGGGAAACATAAATTCTTTTTTTGGCTGCTACTAAGGGATAGATTAAATACAAGGAATCTTTTGAGAAGGAAAAACATACTCAGAGTTATTCCTGTGTGCTGTGTCTCAACTGTCAGGATGAATCTCTTATGCATCTCTTTTTCTTGTGCCCCTTTAGTGCAATGCGTTGGCAATCACTAGGTATTACTTGGATCCTGATGCCGCTAGTCTCTGATATGATCATTGCTGCTCGACGCTTGTTTGGACGAAAGATCTTTAGAGAAGTCATGATGGTGGCCTGCTGGAGTATATGGGTTCATAGGAACTCAATAATTTTTTATGGTGGTGCTCTCTCCTTTGCAAGGTGGAAGCTTTTCTTCAAGGAGGAAATGAAAAAGATTAGTATTCGGGCAAAACCATCCTTGAAGATGGAGTTGTTAGATTGGATTTGTAATTACAACTAGTTCTTTTCACTAGGGTCTCTCTTTGGGCTTGGAGCCTTGTACAATGTAAATATTGTCTTTCATAAAATTTATAAAAATCCAGTAGGGGGCTCCCCTGCTGTTCGGTCAAAAAAAAAACACCAACATATGTAAGAAACATGTAGCTTAAAATAAAGACAAAAAGAATCCCTCCAAAATCACCAAACTCGAGTAGTCATCCTTTATGGCTTTTCGTAAAATCGATTTCCGATGATCCATTTGCACACTAAGTAGAGCAAGACAATCAGAGCTTGGCCAATTCCGAAAGTAAGAGGTACTTTATCAGACTTCTTCATCAACTCGCTAATTAAGACATGACCACGAACCACTGATAGGCCAAACATCACAGATAACTCAGAGCAGAGAAGGCATGTGAAGAACTTTCAAAACGACGCCTCCAAGGAGGGTACGACGCCGCTGTCGCCGGCGCCGACGTCGCCCGTCCTACACGGACAAGGTTTTCACCAAGAAGAACCCATGACATGAGGGGGGTGCAGCCATGATAGATGCCTCCCAGAAAGAATATGGCGCCCAAAGACGTCGTCGTCATCTGTTCGTTGGATCAACAAACAATGGCTTTCGCCAAGCTGCTGCCACCAAAGTCGTCCAAGCGTGTCACATACCATGCCAACATTGAGTAACAGAACAGTCATGCCCCCATCACAGCACAACGACCATTGTAGGCCTCATCGACGAGGTGTGTCCCATACCACACCATCATCATAAGGGCCAACGCAAGCCACCGCGCGCAATAGTAGCACATCATCCTTGTCACAGCGCATCCTTCTGTCGTCGAGGATTGTCCCATACCACACCTCTACCAACTCAGGCTTGGGCGTCCCCCGTGGTGCCGTCACTGCACACGCACCACAACACAACCTCCAAAGATGAAGAAACATGTCCCATGCCATGCGCCGCCATAATCGTCACCTTTGCCAAGTTGCCACTGATCTGTCAAAAATCACCAAACTTTCGAGATAGGTCTAGCATCAAAGATGTTGGCACCTATGCCACAACCAACCCACTGGAGGCCTGCTGTGAAGAGGAAGAGATCCGTCCCCAAACCGCCGCAGAGACACGCCGACGGTGAGCCCGCGCCAACAGGTTCCCGAGCCGTAGGAGCGTACATCGCAGCAGTTGCCCATGAGCAGAAGTCCTGCTGTAGAGGCCCATGAGGCGATTGCAGAGCGCCGCCCGCAGCTCTCGACACTCCGATAGCCCTAAGCAGCGCCAGACTGTCACCATTGGCTGGCTGGCAGAGAATTAGGAGTCGTCGGTAGATACAAATCTAGGTGGGGGAAATTGTGTAGGGAAGGATGGCAAGAGCCCTGCCGCTGTCATCCTTGTCGTTGGACGGGCTTCTAGCCGCGAGCTCAGGCTGGAGGCAGCGGCAGGACGAGAGAGGCGGAAAGGGCCGTTGGCGATGGGATCTGGTCGCCGCCCGAGCCGCCTTGGAGCAGCGTGGGCCCTCAGATCCATAATTAGCAGGGATCAGAGAAGAGATTTGGGTCAAGGACCCAAATTCGAATATCTTATTAATAGTAGAAAAACTTAAAGAGATCAATTTTATTTATACTAAAAAGGTATCTTGGAATGCATTAAATAGATAGACAAATATTCACAAGAAGTATACGAGGCAAAATATTATTATTTTTAAAAAGATGTTTGCCACGCGTAGCATGACAGCCCATTAAGCGTTACTTCCTAGTGGTCTATTTAACGGCATCTCTAGGAAGGAGAGCACACACCTCAACAATAGCCCAGAACCCAGCATTGGCTCCTTGGTGAGAGATCCTCTGTAGCAAAATCCTTCTCAAGCCAGAGACTTCACTTGCCGTTGTGCAGATTGGGATCGGTCTCCAGATACCAGGTGACTTTTGTTCGATTCAACAAGTTTTTTTTTTAACGAAATTCAACAAGTTGTGCTGTGCATATCTATAAGATTGTCAAATTACGTATAAAGATTTGCTCTTTTTTGCAGCTTTCAATGCCTGCTGATTAAGTTTTTGTAAACCTTCTCGATGGCAAGGCTTCTTCATCACTTCATCTTATTTGTTGTAAACTGCTGGACAGACTTCCCAGATCTACAACCAAATGCGAATAAGGAAGGTTGTTGCAAGGCTCGCTGCTCATGTTCAAACTTCTATTGTTATTCCCACTGGAAGTTGCCACATCAAGTCGACAGCAGTGACGCTACTCCTTCCCTACGCCATACAGAACCTCCAATAGGTGAATGCATAAGTCCTTATCTACATAACTATTTATTTTCTACTAATTTATAACTATATTTGTTTTTAGGACACTATGAAAGAAAAATTTTCCCGTTTGTCTTAAAAGAATTAGATCCACACAAAAATAAGTCCATATTGGTTTGCTATTTTCTTTGCTAGGTTAAGAACATTGCAATGGTTCTAGCTTCTTTTTGATCTTTTTTCATGCAAGACTCGTGTTAGGCTTAAATTTTATTATGTGAATATTAACTATTGCATTTATCACATATTTATAACGCTATATATTGTATTGTCCCAAAAAAATAACGCTATCTATTGTATTTATTCACTACATTTTTATACTTTATTTATTCACTACATTGATATCGACTTATTATTTCTAGAAGTATATCGCAACTAAGTTTGCCCAAAAACCAAAAGGTAGTCACTGTATGAGACTTTGTAAATATTACTAGCCGATACCACTAGTGCATACAACTCCCAGTTATCACATTGCCAAACAATTTTAGAGATAAAAAGTTGCTACCTATTTTTCACTGCCTCATTAGAGGCAGAAAATTATCTTGCAAACGTTACTGTAGATGGGCCCACTCAACTTGCCCGTAACTTAACCATTGTTTACCTACCAAACAATCAAAAACGCAGTATTGCTTTGCTGGGCGTGGGGCCAATTATTGCAGTGGCACACCTTGTAGACAGACGCAGTCTCTGCTGTGGCTAGGAAAGTACCTGTCCAATTTATTCCCTAGTCCCTACCTAGGCAGAGGAGAGAGAGAAGCCACTGCGTTAATTTTATTCAAAAAAAAAGCCATTGCGTTAATACGAGCGAGAAAGGGGACAGGTAGAGGGCGTAGAGCGATGAAATGAAGTGCATGCAAACAAGAAAACAATCCATATGTGCAAGTGTCTCTTTCTTTCTATGACTGATTCTCCCGTTCTCTCTCCTAAGCCCAAAGCTTTCTATCCCTCTTTTGCCCCCAGCTTTCCTCTTCCTCACGCGGCTCGACAGCAGACGCTCCCTCGCCTAAACCCCTCTGCATACGCTGCAATCTTTGCAAAATTTTGTCAGCAAAAGGATTAGCTGTTTCCGTTACCCGAGCTTCCCGAGGCCCATAAATCCAGCCCCGTCCTGGGTTGCTTCGAATCATCTTGGATCTGAGGGCATTTTGCAGCATTCAGTAGCACTCTCAAAGGGGATTTCGGCCCAGCTGCTTTTGCGGATTCCTCAGCGCATTGCGCATTCTGTAGCATTTCTCAACGGGATTTGGTGAGCATTTTGCGCGGTCCTTTTCTCGGTTCTTTGGTTGGTTTTCCTCGTCGTTGAGTGTTTAGTGCCCGTTCTGTTGTGTCCAGGCTCATTAAGTTCTTGATCGTTCGTTAAACATGTTTTCGCAATTTTAATTCCATGCTTGCAGAGGGATTAGCATTGTTCTGCAACCCTTCGAGATTGTTGTACATCTGAAAGTCCGCGCAGCTTTGTGGAAAAAGAATGGGCTTTTTTTTCTGGGGGAATGAATTCCTGTGGCATCTGATGCTCCAGGACCATAAAGCTCACTAAAGCTTGCAACTTTACTGCTGTCCTACCTCACTAAACTGCTGTATGGAATAAATCCTGAAGCTGTTTTCCTTTCGTCATCTTGGGCAAAGCAGGGGAAGAGCCTCCCATGGAGATGACTGACATGAAGCCAGAGGAGATGAGCCATCCTCCCATGGACCAGCTGCTAGGCATGGAGTACTGCATAGACTCCAATCCATCCTGGGGTAAGTACTACTCGAGTGCCTAGGCTTGTACTACTCATTCACCTAGCTGTGTTTCTATCTTTCTAGCACTAAATCTGTGTGTTTCGTGTATGGTGCAGGAGGGGCCATTGTGCTGGGCTTCCAGCATTTTATCCTTTGCCTGGGGACAGCAGTGATGATCCCCACCATGCTGGTTCCCCTCATGGGAGGAAATGCCGTAAGAATCCTTTCACTGTTTAATTTTGTTGTTGACTACAAACGATTTCATACCTGATTGTATTATGTCATTTGGTGTTTATCGTGAAGTAAAATGTTAAAAGCACAGAGAGCTATATCTTTGAAGTGAGCATGTCCAATGTACTACTGTTACTAACTCATTGATATGTAGTTTAGTACTTGTCTGGTTGAATTTATGTCTCTTGTTCCATCCTGCATCTTTGATGTTTAAAGATATATCAATCTTGCGCCACGATAATGTGCTCACACTATTGCATCACTTGCATGTATCCAAAATTCATCCTTTTGGATTATGATCTTTTATCTGCTGTTTCAGTAATAGAGTCCATCCTGATTGATATATGTTTGTTTGTTGTTCCAGCATGACAAGGCAATGGTGGTGCAGACAGTGTTGTTTGTGACAGGGATAAATACAATGCTCCAAACTCTGTTTGGAACTCGTCTACCCACAGTCATCGGTGGGTCATATGCATTCGTAATCCCGGTCATATCAGTAATCAGTGACCCCTCACTGATGCAAATTTCTGATGACCACACAGTAAGCATGGAATAATTTTGCCCTTTCAGCTAATCAGTATATTACGAATCATCTTGATACCACAGCTAACATGTTTTTTCTTATTGCAGAGGTTCAAAATGACAATGAGAGCCATACAGGGGGCCCTGATAATATCCTCCTGCATTCAAATTATACTTGGCTACAGCCAATTGTGGGGGGTATGCTCCAGGTACAGACTAGTCCCTCCAATTCAAATTGACGTTTCCTGTGATCCAATTGTTCAAACACTTCCTTGCCCATGTCATTTAGTGTTTCTCGACTTGTATGGACAAGTGACCATTAAACCTATTGTTTGGGTCAATTTGGGGCGGTTTCTAATAGTCCTTTTTTTTGTTGTATCTGCAACTTTTGGCATATCATATGTTGACAATAGGGCACATGATTAATCAGTAGGTTATATCCTGTTTATTCTTTATACTTGCTCTGGGTCCTATGATGATCCACTATGCTTTCTTGGTTTGAGAAGTGGGCATCACTTTCGGGAAAAGGCAATGTGGTAATATACTAGTCCAAATTAGCCAAATGTAGTGGCAAATGGCTGAAACCTTCAGATTCACGATAAGGATCTTAATGTTGTTTGATGTCCATATTGCAGGTTCTTCAGCCCACTTGGGATGGTTCCAGTGATTGCACTAGCAGGGCTCGGCCTTTTTGAGAGAGGATTCCCAGTGGTAAAAGCTCTAATAAGTGCTATCTCTTTGTTGAATTGTTATTTTTATTAATCCTGAGAAGTTTATATGCTCATTTTCGGTAATATGTTGCATATACTGTCAGAATATATGCTTCCTACATGGGGCCTGTTTAGATGTTTCGCGAAATTTTTTTCGAGTATGTTCCCTCACATGCATGGCATATTAAATGTAATCGAAAAAAATAACCCATTATATGGATGGAGTGTACTTCGCGAGACGAATCTAATGAGCCTAGTTAGGTCGTGATTAGACAATAAATTGCTACAGTAAACATGTGCTAATGACGGATTAATTAGACTCATTAGGTTCGTCTTGCGATGAACTGACATAATCTGTAATTAGTTTTGTAATTAGTCTATATTTAATACTTCAAATGTGTGCCCGACATACTGTAATTTTTTTTCGCAAAACATCTAAACGCGGCCATGGGAGCTTTCAAGAACTTCATTAGAACCATTTGAATTCTGTTATAATCTAGCATACTTGTGCATTATAAATGCATTCTTTTATATTGTGTATCATCAGTTTGTCATCCCTATTGCTAATCAATCAAGTTGATGTTCTTAGATTGGAAAGTGCGTGGAGATTGGTCTTCCGATGCTCGTCCTATTTGTGACACTTTCCCAATATCTGAAGCATGTACACATGCGCCATTTTCCGATATTGGAGAGGTTCTCAGTGCTCATCTCTATCGCACTTGTCTGGGTATATGCTCACATTATCACTGTGAGTGGAGCATACAAACATAGCTCACTGCTCACCCAGGTCAACTGCCGCACGGACCGTGCCAATCTCATCACAACTGCACCATGGTCTGTAGATTATTGATGCCTTAACCAGTGCTGTAGTTTCCTCTCATTATTTCACACCTAAAATAACAAGATTAGAAATTTTCTTCAGGATCAGTATTCCATACCCGCTGCAATGGGGTGCACCAACTTTCAGTGCAGATCATTCATTTGGTATGATGTCTGCTGTGCTGGTGTCCTTAATAGAGGTAAGGTTCCATTTACTGCCATGTGATTTGTAGTAGCATACACAATGCAGTTAGTTAGCGTTGCTCTGATCTTATTTATCTGACAATATTTTGAACATTGCAGTCTACTGGAGCGTTTATGGCTGCTGCCCGGTTAGCAAGTGCGACGCCACCACCACCATTTGTCCTAAGCAGGGGCATTGGATGGCAGGTCAGTTCTTGTCATACACTAGGAAACAATGAGAAAACTGGTGATTCCTCTATTGAGAAGATGATTATTGATTTATCATCTTTCTACTGATCTATGTGAAAAATCAGGGAATTGGCCTGCTATTCGACGGTCTATTTGGTACTGTAAGCGGTTCTACAGTCTCTGTGTAAGTGTGTTAGCTTATTTGTCACACCAAGTCTGCGTCCAGATCCTTTTTGAAGTGTCATGCCAGGCACATCATGTATACTACTTTGCCCAAAACAGGGAGAATGTCGGTCTCCTAGGATCAACCAGGATTGGTAGCAGAAGAGTGATCCAAATCTCTGCTGGTTTCATGATCTTCTTCTCCATCCTAGGTAGAATATTTTTTTCAGTATACTACACTACACTACACAAATCTCTCTGGTTCTGAACAAATTTCATAATTTCAGGGAGATTCGGAGCACTCTTTGCATCGATTCCGTTCACACTGTTTTCCGCCATATATTGTGTGCTGTTTGGCTATGTTGGTACGCACTTTCAGTTGTCAAAAGAAATTGCCTCTCTTCTGTTAATAATTTGTTATTGCGTTTGCTATTTCACCAGATTTCAGTTCCAAGGCCTCTGTTGTGTTTGGTCCTTTCAGGTGCTGTGGGGCTCTCCTTTATGCAGTTCACCAACATGAACTCAATGCGCAACCTCTTCATCATCGGCATCTCACTCTTCCTTGGCATCTCCATCCCAGAGTACTTCTTCCGGTTTACAATTAGTGCTCAGCATAGCCCAGCACACACAAGAGCCGGATGGGTAAGTAGCCCTTTTCTGCTTACTGTAGAACCTTGCATCAGCTGAAAATGATTGGACACTGAAAACTTTTCTGAATTGAACTAACGTGCTCTGTGCAATGTGCAGTTCAATGACCTCATCAACACCATCTTCTCCTCACCCCCGACCGTCGGATTCATCATCTCCGTGGTCCTGGACAACACGCTGGAGGTGAGAAACAGGACGAAGGACCGTGGGATGCCTTGGTGGGCAAGGTTCAGGACGTTCCGGGGCGACAGCCGGAACGAGGAGTTCTACAATCTGCCATTCAACCTCAACCGGTTCTTCCCACCATCTTAAGCTGGGTGACTGTGTCGGCAGTAGGACTTTAGTGGAATAGAAGCGAACCATTGAGTGATTTTAGCAACTAATATCGTTGTAATTATGGTTTGGCTTCCATAGAGATTAGAGAGAGTTAGGACTAGAGGTAGAACTAGAGCATGGAAATGCTAGGCATGATAAGAAACTGCCGTCTTACCAGCAAGAAAGCAAGGATTTGTTGGTTGTTCTGGGAAGTTCTTGGAGAGGTTGTACATGCTTCAGTTGTTGGTTGGAGATGAGCAATGAGAATCAATTATTTTGAGTGTACTTCCCTGCTCTTGTGCGGATTCTGCAGCATCCGATTGTCAAAACATCTTAAAAAAACATCCGTTACATGAAAGGGAAAAAAACACATTTGGTAATAAAGCACATGAACAGCTCAGGTGGGCTCATATAGCTGCTCAATGACTACGAACTAGTGTAACCATTAGAATATGCATAGAACATGGCACAGTGGCCCAGTTTGTTTTACAAAGAACTGTAAATTTTTACATTTTTAGTTAAAACTTTGGCCACTGATTTTGTTTCCACAAATAAATGGGGACACACTATTTGATGCTTTTCAAAGTACTTTTGATATAGCGAATCCGATGACAATTTTACTGCATTAATTAACTAGCATTCATAAAAAAAATGGTGTCAAAGCATGCATTGTTACAGTCAAAGTTCTCACTTTTCAAAAAACGGAGATATTATATCACCTGTAATCCTTAGTTTTACAGTTAGCCTTTTGTCGGAAACAAATAAGTAAAATCAGAACTAGCCTGTGGCAAATATTCAAACAACACAAATGTGATGGTGGGTCATATTGGTCTTTTTTTTTTACAAAACGTCTGAAAAGCATTTTTTTAATATACTTATATATCCATCTTATGAAACCAGTGAAGAAATCATAGCAACTCTGCTCGCATGTAGTATAGTATAGCCATATAGTAAGACGCTTGGAGATACCAGGAAGACAAAAAAGGGTAAAAGAAAAGGAAACAAAAAACATTCCGACCTGCCGGATTCGAACCAGCGACCTAAGGATTTATCTGCGAATACTACAGTCCTCCGCTCTACCAACTGAGCTAAGGTCGGTTTGTGATAGACTTTCATCTAAAATACTAATCAAAGTAATAATATCGACCGCCACTCGTGCAAAGTTTCGAAGTTTGCGTATTTTATTATTGTTCTCTGTCGTAAGATTAGCAGAAAAATGTTTTCTATACTTTCCGACAGCCTGACACGCGTCCTTACCCTAGAACAAAAAACCGGACTGGACCAGTGGTCCGACCGGAAAAACCGTGAACCGGTGACCGGACTGGTTCGGTTCAGTTAAAAGACCGGCCATGCAATTGAACCGGTGTGAACCGGTCGAACCGGCCGGTTTTGTGTTGAACCAGTGTCCCAGTGACCGGTTGAACCGGTGGTTTTTTTATCAAACCAGTGAACCAGTGATTAGTTTGATGTTTAGGTAAGAAAACATATATATTTCTCATAAAAATCATAAGAAATAAATATTTTAATAATAAATAATGAACCACTGGTTGGACCAGTGAACCACTGGTTGGACCGGCAAACCATTGAACCAGTAGCCTTACCGGTTCGATCTCTGATCCGGTTTTTTTTTCTATGGTCCTTACTATGTTTCTTCCGCAACCAAAAGGGAGTATCATTCTCTTTTTACACCCATTTGCTTTTCAAAATTCCATTACAGCCGTGTAAAATTAAAATGTTGCTGAGAGAAATTTTACTCGTTAACCTTTTCTGAAACCGCAGTAAATACCGCTCCAGTTTGCTGTGAAGGCGTTGGGCAACCAGCCACGTGCGTATCGTACTGTAGCTTGTAGGCGGACACGCAAAGGCCAACAAGTCATTACGAGAACAAGGCTAATAAATAGCCCGCCGTTGGCGGTAAGGATCCTTATTTTAGCCCGCCCATTCATACAGTAGTTTAGTTCTTCACAATTAATACATCACCTACTTGTCTCTCTCACAAAGTTTCTTGGTTCTTGTGTATAAGCGGGTTGTAAACTTAATTCTTGCTTCTCCTCTCTTCTCTCTCCTCTCTCCTACACCTCAACATTTAGCCAACTTACAGCCCACTGTAATACTACTCGGAGGGTACATAGTGAAAGGTTGGTACGACTTTTACGTCTACAGAAGACATAGCTAGATGATCTAGATGAAAAGTTCCTGGTTTCCAAACTACCCTTCTCACATGCACTCGAATGCAGGAAAAGTGTTGTAAAACAAACGGACTTTCCAAGAAAAGAAACGATGACTAGAAGTACTAGTCTTTATCCGGTTGCTCGTGGGTTCTTACCAAATTCTCTAGCCTTAGCTCGGACTATATAATCGGAGAAACACCCCCATTGTAATACATTGATATGAGGAATAAAGAGAAGCTCCACCTACATTGTCTCTTCTCTACTTTATGTTTATGTTCTTGTGTACTTGTCGTGAGAGGTGTGAGAGGGAGAAGATCCAACCGTTGACAACGTATTTCGAAAAAAAAAGGACCAGACACCAGAGAAAGGCATCCAGCCTTGTCACCACTCACCAAGACTTTCCATATTCTACAATGTTTGTCCCCCACAAGAGAACTCTTCTCACGGTTCTCAGTGTTAACAATTTTCCATGGATTAATAAGTAGAAGAACCAGGCGATATGCTTACATGGGGTTGAGATCTAGTGGGGAATATTCACACATGTATAGGCAAACTATTTACAATTACAGTTTACAGAAGCACTACTCAAGAACATACAAGACTAAGCCCGTGTTTAGTTGCAAAACGAAATATTTTCACCCATCACATCAAAGGAAGAATCTTAGATGCATGGAGTATTAAATGTAGGCGAAAAAGGTGAAAAGTTACATAGATAGACTGGAAATCGCGAGACGAATCTAATCAACCTACTTAATCCATGATTTGCAACAGTAATGCTACAGTAGCCATCCGCTAATTATGAATTAATTACCCTCTAATTACCGTCGTTAGATTCGTCTCGAGATTTCCAACATATCCATATAACTTTCCACCTTTTTCGTCTACATTTACTACTGCTAAATCGTTAAAATCAAAACCTGAAATCTTTTCACCGAAATCTTTTCGGGAACTAAACACGCCTTAAGAAACGATGCTACTAGGAGTTTACAGAAGCATTCCATGTTGCTAGGAACCGTTCAGCACAGATCAGATTCTTCTGAAACGAACGCCATTGACACAGATCAGGTACATGGATCGAATTCTGCTAGAATCAGGGGTGCTCTATAGGGTTAGTACTTAGTCCTCGCCTGTCAACGCTATTTTTCATTCAGGAGAGTAGGAGACACAGTGCTTGCTCGACCTTCAACATTTCCTTGCTTCTTGCTGTTCAATTTGTAACCCTTCTAATACATCCATGGAATGGAAAGTCAAGCTCACTGACACTAGCAGGAGAATGGAGGGTTCACACCTGCCTGATCCTGGACACCTCTCCAACCCTTGTTATGGAGGAACTGTTGATGCTGTTGTCAGTGTTAGAGTTATATATATGTGTAGATGTATATTCTTGGCCCATGTAGGCTTTAGGCCCAGTTTGGCCCACTCTGTGTATATGTAACCCTAATCTGAGCAATGCAAGACTGGTCTGGTCATTCTTTCCTAACATGGTAACAGAGCCATGGTTCTTGTCGCCACAGCCCCCTGCGCCGCCGCCGGAGGCACCTTCCACCACGTCGGCGACCAACCTCTGACCAGATCCACCTGAATCCCTCCCTCCCCGACCCGTTTTGAGTCGATTTGAGGCCGGTTCTTCGCGCCGCCGGTCGAGGTGACGCCTTCCTCTTCTTCGCGCCCCTACTCTTTGCGCTGCCGCTGGCCTTTGTGCCGCCTGTTCAGGCGCCGCTCCCTCCCCTGCAGGTTCTGAATCGCGCCCGCGCGCGTCTTCTCTGTGCCGCCGCCTCTTCTCTCCGCCTGCTGCTGCGTGTCTGCCTTCTCTTCGCCTGCTGTTGCGCCTCTACTTCTGGCTGTTGCTGATGGAGGCAGTGATCATCTCCTAAGTGCTCCTGCTCAAATTTGTTCCAATTTCCTCTAAATTGCTGCCATGGGGTCAACTGCATCTCCTTCCAGTACCATGGCGCCCGTCTCTTTTGGTTCTCCCGTTTTGGATGTGAAAATTGATGGCTCCAACTATCGGGAATGGGCTTTCTCTCTCAAGATGCTGTTGAAGTATGGTGGTTCTGCCTCCCATCTCACTGATGCTCCTCTGGCATCCACTAGTGATAATCAGAAGGAGGTTCAAGCGTGGCATCTTGCCGATGACCGTGTGATGGCCATCATCTGCATGAGTACTGATCTAAGTATTCGCTCTTCTCTTGAGGATCACAATACTGCTAAAGAGATGTGGGATTATTTGCAAGGTCGCTATCAGCAAAGCAGTTCAGCCCTTCGCTACTCTCTGCGTCAGAATCTTCATCATCTTCAGCAGCAGGACATGTCCATAGAGGAGTATTACATTGCCTTCAACAAAACCTCAAGCCAAATTGACTCCATGATACCGAAACCACCTTCTGTGTGCACCACTTGCACCACTTGTAGCCCAGCTTGGGCTGCCAGGGAGAACATGATCAGCAGGACACCATGTTTGATTTTGTAATGGGCTTGCGATCTGATTTTGAACCTCTTCGTGTTCAGCTTTTGGGGCGACCCACTCTGCCCACTCTCTCTGAGACATTGTCTGCTCTCATGGCAGAGGAAACCCGGCTGAAGTCTCTTGCTGCACACTCCATGGTGTCTCAGCCACACTCTGTTCTGGCTGTCCCTCCTCTGTCCGTTGAAGTTGACGTTGCAGCAGTCTCCTCCTCCAAAATGGCTCCTAACAAGACTCCTTGCAGCCATTGTGGGAGGACTAATCATCCTGATTCCAAGTGTTTCAAGAAATATCCTCATCTTCTCGCTGAAATGAGAGAAAAGCGTGTTGCATCTCGTCGTGGAACACAAGCAGTAACTCCAAGTACCCCAGGGCCTTCCATTCAGTTCCCAGCATCAGCTGTCGTGCCTCAGTTTCTGCAGCAATCAGCACCTCAGTATCAGCTGTTTCCTCAACATTTAGCACAATCACATTCAACTGCCAGCGCTCCACAATTTCAACAGCCACATCCGAGTACCATGCCTACTTCCCTCTCACAGGATTCGGGTGCATCTTTTCATATGACTCCACATTCTTCTGTTTTGGATTCTTGTCGCCCTCTTTTGCAATCTCGCCCTGTTCACACTGCTGATGGTAACCCTTGCCCTGTTACTCATCAAGGCAATCTTAATAACTCAGTTTTCTGTTCCAAATATTTCTCTTGCGCCAAAACTTTCTATGAACCTAATCTCTGTTGGTCAACTTGTTGATCTGAATTGTGTCGTTGTCTTTGATGACACTTCTTGTTTTGTTCAGGATCGGCGCACCCGAGCCATTCTTGGTACTGGCCGTCGCCATAAAAGCTCCTCCGGTCTCTACCTCCTTGATTGGCTTCATCTGCCATCCTCTGCATCACCACCAACACCTTCTCCGCCATCAGCCTTGGCTTCCGCTGCAGCAACTTTTCCTCAATGGCATCATCGTTTAGATCACTTGTGTGGCTCGCGTCTGTCCACCTTAGTCAAGCAGGGTGTTCTAGGTCATGTATCTGTTGATCCATCTTTTGCATGTCATGGTTGTAAACTTGGGAAACAGATTCAGCTTCCATACCCATCTAGTGACTCCACAACTACTGAACCTTTTTCTCTTGTACATTCTGATGTATGGGGCCCTGCTCCTTTTGCCTCTAAAGGTGGTCACAAATATTATGTCATCTTTGTTGATGATTATTCTCGCTATACTTGGATTTATTTCATGAAGCATCGTTCTGAGTTGTTGTCTATTTACAAATCTTTCGCTCAAATGGTTCATACTCAGTTTACCTCTTCTATTCGTATTTTCGATCTGACTCTGGGGGGGAGTATCTATCCATTGGGTTTCGTCAATTCCTGTCTTCTGAAGGAACTTTGCCTCAGCTCTCTTGTCCTGGTGCTCATGCTCAAAATGGTGTTGTTGAGCGTAGACATCGTCATATTCTTGAAACTGCACGTACTCTTCTTCTTTCTTCTTTTGTGCCAACTCATTTTTGGGCTGAAGCTGTTTCTACTGCTATCTATCTTATCAATCTTCAGCCTTCCACTCGCCTTCAGGGGAAAAGTCCTGGAGAAGTCTTGCATGGATCACCTCCTAAATATTCTCATCTTCGTGTTTTTGGTTGCACTTGTTATGTTCTTCTTCCTTCTACTCAGTCCACAAAATTGACAGCTCAGTCTGTTCAATGTGTTTTTCTTGGTTACAGTCTTGAACATAAGGGCTACCGTTGCTACGATCCCTCCGCTCGCCGCATTCGCTTCTCTCGTGATGTCACCTTCCTTGAAAATAAACCATATTTTCACTCGTCCACTCCTCCTCCGTCGTCATGTACTGCACCTCCTTTCTTTCCTTTTCTACCATCTTATGACTTTGTCACTCCACATGAAACGACTCCACCTTTTGTTTCCATACCATCAAATGCACATGAATCAACAACACCATCTCCACCACCACCATCTATTACTCCTTTTCCTTTTCATTATAGTCGTCGTCCTCGTGCAACCTCTCATGCCGCCACTCCTCCCTTGGATGACTCTTCTTCTAGCTCACAATATAATCTCAGGGATCGCTCTGCTATTCCAATCCCTGATCGGTATGGTTTTCCCACCGCTGGTGTGGTTTGTGAGCCATCTTCTTATCAAGAAGCTCTTCTTCTTCCTGCTTGGCGTGATGCTATGTCTGCTGAATTAGAAGCCTTGCACCGCACTGGTACTTGGGAAGTTGCTCCATTACCTCCTCATGTTACTCTCATCACTTGTAAATGGGTGTACAAACTTAAGACCAAAGCGGATGGCTCTATTGAGAGGTACAAAGCCCGTCTCGTTGCTAGGGGTTTTCAGCAATCCTTTGGTCGTGATTATGAAGAGACATTTGCTCCTGTTGCTCACATGACCACAGTCCGTACTCTTATTGCTGTGGCTGCTAGTCGTTCATGGAAAATCTCTCAATTGGATGTTAAGAATGCTTTTCTTCATGGTGATCTACACGAAGATGTTTATATGCAGCCACCACTAGGGGTTCAGCTTCCTCCTGGATATGTTTGTCATCTTCGGTGTGCTCTTTATGGTCTCAAGCAGGCACCTCGAGCATGGTTTGAACGTTTTAGTTCAGTAGTTGTTGTTGCTGGTTTTACTCCCAGTGACCATGATCCTGCTCTCTTTGTTCACACCTCTCCCCGTGGACGCACTTTAATTCTGCTTTATGTTGATGATATGCTGATCACTGGAGATGATCCAGAGTACATTCCTTTGTCAAAGCACGCCTCTCTGACCAGTTCATGATGTCTGACTTGGGCCCTCTCAGCTATTTTCTGGGTATTGAGGTTGAATCAACTGTTGTTGGTTATTATCTCTCTGAGGCAAAGTACATTCAAGATCTTCTTGCTCGCTCTGGTCTTACTGATGCTCGGACTGCTACTACTCCTATGGAACTTCGTCTTCAGTTAAAGTCCTCAGATGGTTCCCCCCCTTGCTGACCCGACAAGGTACTGTCATCTGGTTGGTAGTCTTGTGTATCTTACTGCCACCCGACTAGACATAGCTTATGCAGTTCATATTCTCACTCAGTTTGTGAGTTCCCCTACCACAGTTCACTATGCTCACTTGTTTCGGGTTCTGCGGTACTTGCGAGGCACATCTTCTCGTCGCTTGTTTTATGCTCGCTCCAGTCCGCCAATGCTACATGCGTACTCTGATGCTACTTGGGCTCGTGATCCTGTTGATCGACGCTCTGTCACTAGCTATTGTATTTTCTTTGGTGGCTCGCCCATTGCATGGAAGTCCAAGTGACAAAATGCAGTCTCTCGCTCCAGTGTTGAAGCTGAACTCAGGGCTCTTGCCACCACAACTGCAGAAATTATTTGGCTCCGTTGGTTGTTGGCTGATTTTGGAGTACAGTGTGCTGCTCCCACCATTCTCCGCTGTGACAACACTAGTGCTATTCAGATTGCCAACAATCCAGTCAAGCACGAGCTTACTAAACATATTGGTGTTGATGGACTTCATCAGATCACATTGTCAGCTGTCTACTATTGATCTTCAGTACACACCTTCTGAACTTCAGCTTGCAGATTTTTTCACCAAGGCTCAGACTAGGGATCAACATCATTTTCATGTATCCAAACTAAATGTGTCTGATTTTTTTCAGCCACCCTTAGTTTGAGGGGGGGTGTTAGAGTTATATATGTGTAGATGTATATTCTTGGCCCATGTAGGCTTTAGGCCCAGTTTGGCCCACTCTGTGTATATGTAACCCCAATCTGAGCAATGCAAGTCTGGTCTGGTCATTCTTTCCTAACAGTCAGAAGTTTGTTCGTGGCTCTTGGTCGACATAGAAGATAGCTTCTCTCCTGTTGAAAGATGAGGCATTAAGCTGCATACTATTTGAGAGTAAATACTGAAGATGGAAAGATAGTAGAAGAAAATATATAATGTTAGGTGCTTTCAGCAGGTTATGAGGGCGCATTAACAGAATTAGATGAGACACACAGCAACACTCACCTTGCACTCTGCCACAGTTTGCGAGCTTACAGAGATAGTCCCAGAAATTTGTCAGAACACGCCTCTCTTGCTCTATGAATATGCCTGGCAAGTTCTGTGTCGTGGTTGAGTGAATTGCATCTTCAGCTCTTGACAACTGGAGAATAGTGTCTCGCTCATCACACATCAGTACCTGGGATCCAGGGGACACAGGCCTCTTGGTATCATTCCATTCACAAGAGCTGCTTTCCGGTGAACATCCATGCATATCCTGTTCTTTCTGAACTGCTTCTCTGTCAGAGTTTGTGAAGGACAGGCAACCCTCTGATTGGTCCAACATTTTTGTGCTGGTGTTCTCCATAATACCTGAATCTGAAACATTAAAGTTTCAGAGAAAGTATGTCAGGGTAAGATGTGTACAAAGTGCATATAATATGTGCCTGTCAAGAATTAGCTACAAGATACACTTCTCAAAAGTTAGCAACCAAAGTTCAATATCTGCAGATGCCCATCTCAAGAGTGAGGACTTGGAGACTTCTATCAGTAATGAAGATTAAAGTTCAGATAATTAATGAAAGGTGAGTATCTAGCTTGTAAAATGCTGGTGGCAAACTCAGAAGTGAATAAACTGTGAGTCCAGAAGGCAGATAACAATAAAAACTAAGAATAAGCCCAGCTGCATTTGTTGGACTTAGTATAATGTGATCAGCACAACAAATGAAACCATTTGCAGTTAGTATATGGCAAAATAAGTTCAAAAAACACAGCAACTGCCTGACACACCGCTAGCATATACTTAAAATGGGAAACAGATAAACACAATCTCCAAATAAAAAATATATAAATTTGTAGATGTCAGATGTGTAGTTCCAACTAGAGGACGAGTGAAAAAGGCAATTCTAAACATCCAATATAGTAAATGATCACGATTTTCAGTTGAATAATTGGTCACAGTGGTAATTTAGATGAACACTGGTGCCATGCCTCTTTCTTCCTCCACCCCCTTTTGCGCTTTGTGAGAAAAATAGCTTCGGAACTTCTAATATTGTTTTAATGAAATATGTTCCAGCTGGTCAACCCTATGCCTCCTAACACCTAACAAACCTATTCTAGCCCCTTGGACTGATTGCCCTTTAATACAATACAGCAGATAGTAGAAAAGGATCGAGACACTGACTAAACATAGCATGGGCCTTAACTTGATTTTCTCTTCATTTTTTTGGTATAAAAAAACTTAATTTTCTTTTTTAAAGTTTAAAACAGAGGGAGGAACATGTTACTTTTTGGGGATTGATTTGGACCAGTAGGTGCCTAACTAGTACAGAGTTACCACTACTATCACATTTGTATTTGTACTTTAATATATGTCCAGAATTTCAGTTGGTGGAGCAACAAAGCAATTCCCTCCCAGACTCCCAACACTTGAATCAACAAGTCATCTAAAGCAAAACCAAAGGTTCCTATCACCAGGTAGCAGCCATAGGTTCCTATCACCAGGTAGCAGCCATAAATAATATGAGTCGGTAGTATTTTATCTTAAAATCACATCTCAAGCAGTAGTTCACTAGCATAGTTTTTCTTGAGAGAACTATACCCAGAAATGCTTTGGCAGGTTGTCTTGATGTTAGAATCAAAAGTTTACAGAGTTCATGTACATCCTCCACCTGGATAATGTCTGCCAAAACTGACCTTCAGGAGGATTGGAAATGCGTATTAGATAATGAAAATGAAATAACCACATGTTGGGGAAAAGCACGCGGGGCCCGCCCGCCAGGTGGGTGAACAGCGAGGGGAGGGCCCAGGCCCGCGGGCCTGGTCGGGCCCCCGGCGGAGCCCCAGGGGAGGCAGGGTCCCCCGGGAGTTAAACACCGCCAGAAGAGCCGGCGGGGGAGGACCGGCCTCCGGAGACGTCCCGATGAGGACCAGGGAAGTCCCGATGAGGGAGGAACTTCCCCGGAGGATCAGTTCCCGCCAACAGCACTGAAGACTATCGCAGGAGGGAGGACCAAGAGGAAGATCAGACGGAGGGCGCCAGACAGGTCGGAAGAGCCCCGGCCGTCCGGGGCTCTCCCGGGCGGGGGAGGCTCTTACGGAAGAGCACGGGGAGAAAGCAGCGGAAGACACCATCGGTCAGGGGGTGACCTCACGACGGAAGGACAGCAAGGGCCCCCACCCCCGCTCAGGAGGCATGGATGAAGATCATTACCCAACGGCCCCTCCCGTACTGGCGGGGCCCAGGGTGAATCCCGACGCCGTACCGGGGGTACCCTGGTCATATCACGTCTAGAGTTAGGTTTTAGACCGCTATAAATATAGCCCCAAGGCCTTAGAGGCAGGGGCAGAATCACTCTTGTAAGATCATCTAGTCACTCAGTCCCCTAGAAGCTCTCTAAGGCATCGATCTTGCCTCAGAGCCCCGAACGTACTGTTTGGGCAATTGTAACCACCAACACCACATAAGTGAAATCTACAATAAGCATGAGCTGAACGTTACCTGTAAGTAACTTCATGAGGTCCTAATTTGGAGGAGCCCTTAGTATCTCTTTCTGAAACTGGACCCTTATCATCATCCACAGGAGAAGTGGGAAAAGACAAAAGTGTCTGCAATGGGCCAAAAACGAGATCTATTAGTCTATTACCAACCCGAGTTTCATTTATTTTTCTAATATTATGTTTATAAATCCAATAAGTATGGCTCAACAATCAAATTGCCAATCAGTATTCAACAACCCTCATATCCAAAGGGCACCACAACAGCCCATACCATGTATACTACATTAGGGTAGCCTCAAATTGTCTTGGAATTCATATCATGGAAGTAGAAAACATGAAAATTGACAACATGGAAAGTATGTTTAAAAAGAATTACTTGCGAAGATCCATTGTTGCTAGTGGGATCAGGGCTGCCTGATGCATCCATTGAGATAACATAGTCATTTTTTGTCGAACGAGGAAGGACTGAAGATGGTCCAAGAATTCCACTTAAAGCATAATTCTGCTTATTCTGCACAAAGACAGTATGCTTCTGGGAAATGCAGCGAATTGCTTTTCTATCTTCATTACTCTCATAGTTCTTGCAATCCATGCATTTGCAGTTATCCGAACAGAGAACATTAGATTGAAAGCACTCACAGTATTTCTTCAGACATTCTGATTTCTTGCAATTGCAGCCCCTTGTATGCTTGCCCACATGTGGGCCTTCTGCTTCCTTTCCCTGTAACGTAAAAGGAGAAAACATTCATACTTGACATGATGCTACACAGTATGCAACTGATTATCTGGATTGTTTCTGTGACAACTTTCTGACACAGGAACATGATAGTGTTTACAATTATTGAAAACATACCATAAGGAAGCCAATAGAATTATGACCATAACAAGGTATTGTTTTGCAACTCAGAATCTATCTTGTTACTTAGATAACTGTTACTTGACTCATGGATTGATTATTATTGAATTGACACAAAGGATCATGTTAAATTTTGTCTGCACTGTGGGGGGCGTACCCAGCGCCGTAGGCTCCCGCACTATGCGGGAGCCTGGGGGCAGGTTTTTTTAGCGCACAGCCATTCCTGCACTTAAATGTGCACAGGCTGGGGCTTGAACCCTGGACTTTCCGGTCACAGGCAGTGAAGTTCTACCTCTACCACTGTGAAAGCACTAAATACGTATAAAAAGATAGAAAGTCAGATAATGAAATCATGGCCGTAAAAGAGTTTATGGATATAAAACTTCAGATGACCAAACAACAATGGCCATTATGCTACTGTTTCTTCCTGAACTTGCTTAAGACATAATGCAGAGTAAAAAAAAAAAATCCAAACAATCAGCACCAAGCTGTACTTGTTCTCAACCCAAGTCACATTACCTGCAATTTTACTTACAAGGCTACTTCAAGTTTTTCCTTTATTGTACTTCCTCCATTTAGAAACAAAAAATAACAAACAACTATTATTTACCAATGAACGGATAGTTGAATAACTATAGGATTAAGGAACTAGAGACCCAGAAATAAACATAAGCAGCGCAGTAAAAGCATACACCATGCCCTACCTCAGAGCATTGCTTTGAGCATGACCTGCTCTCGAATTTGGGCACAAAAGCTATAGGTCTACGTTCCAGTACAGTATTAATCGCATCCTGTCTTGCTCTCACATTCTCATGACTACCGTTGTTATAACGGTTTGTGCAGTTGCAGCCTTTGCAGTATCTTCCTGCTGAAAAACACTCACAATACCTAGAAATGATTCAATCAAAAGCAATCAGTTAACTACAAAAAAAAATATTATTGAAATGCTAAGGACTGTTAACTTCAAGACTATTGAGGGAGTTCATTATTAACAGAAGCAACAGAAATTCAAATGCATCAGCTCATCATTGTTAAAGAGGATACACTATTCAATGAAATGGAAGGGGCTAAACAAGTACGAGTTTCTCAACATGGGACCTAAAATATGAATTTTTTTGTGTACTCCTTATGCTCTTTCATAATTTTAGACCAGGATTTCTACTTTATATGGTTTGTCGTTAGCTGCCATCTTCATAATGAGTGCAATATGCATGTCAGCATGTGACTAAAGCAGCCAATGGTCTCAGAACTGGACCAAATCTGCACCAAACTTTTGTGCGTGTGCACATCAATCCCGCACCACCCCACCCCGCCAATCACCCTCGTAAAACCAAATCCAACCAAACCAGCCACACGATTAAACCAAAGTAAACTTGGCAGCGCAGTGGGAGAATTGTCTCAGACCCTCGACGTCGATGCATGCGGTGGGAGATGTATGTGCGGACGTGCGGTGACCTAACCGGCTAGCTATTCGCTTGACTAGAACCACCGAGGACCAAACCATATTGGCCTAAACCATTTTTCCTGTAAACCAAGTTGAACTAAAGTATTTTCAAGCGTCCACCTATTTCCACCGAACCAAAGCCTAACTGGTTGAAGCCCAAACTGAAAAAACTAGTTTTCCACCCAACCATTGCCAGTTTTACATGTGACTGTAGGTTTCTTTGGTCGATCCATTCTATCTGATGCACTGGTTGTGTACAATAAATCAAGTTTCACAAAGCCATCAACTTAGTGACAAAGTTATAACCTTTAGTCCTGATGTCCTATATCAAGTAAAAATCAGTCACATGCATGCCTGATGCCACTTGAGAAAAGACTAAAAGAGCGTACAATTATTTACTTGCAGTTCCTACAGAAGCTCCTTATGCAATTTGTTTTTCTAGCTTTCAGCTTTATTCAATATGACTGTTATATCACCATTACTCAGGTGAACTTACATCCTGGTGGAACTAAAGCAATAAAGGAAGAGGGCACACAACATATGATGAAGGTACAACCATAGTAAGATTTAGTATGCAAACAGTTTGAGTAAGCCTTATGTGTTATATCTTAATAACTAAAAAAACTTCAGGAGAGGAAAAAAACGAAATTTAACTGCAATGGCAAGACAATTCTTTTGCTGCACATTTTTTTATGAAAATTATTAGAATTTTCACAGACATAAAAGAAAAATATTAGGGAACCTACAGCTTCAGACATTTTGAGTTCTTGCACTTGCAGTTTTTTATCCTTGCCGGTGTCTTATCTTTTGATCCACACAATGTTTCAGTCCACAGATTTTCGGGATTCAGCATCCTGAAGAGAACAAAAATAATTCACCAGTAAAAATATTGTCAAAAGATTTGAATATGTTATTAACCTTTTTGACACAAGTATTTGAAGCTTCTATGAAACTCTTTCTTACTCCGACAAAAGAGGAGGAGGAACAGGTACACTGTACATAATATTATGTAACTGTAAATCATATCTTAATGTGTTCTGGTTTTCTCACTAAATTGGATATATTATTCACATACACATTGGGGCAAATATATCCAGAACCAATCAGCATGGTACAAATAGGAAGTAATCTGAAATCATATTTAGTTTTTTGGAAACATTCCATCTAATTATATACACCATAAGCCTTAAAGCTTAACAATAACATGATAAAGTGCAAGAAGATAAAACTCACAGGTTAACAGAGGCTGAAGATGTTACTGGTGTTACTGGCATCTCCTGCTTCAGTGACTCTTGCTCCAGCACTAGGGATGCCTGTTGCAACGGGTTATGCATCTCTAGCTTTGGCAACGGCCGACGCACCTGCAGCTTTGGCAATGGGCGATGCACTGGCAGCTTTGGCAAAGCCTCCATATCTGGCAAAGCTGGTGTCAGTACAGATGAAGTTTGCAGCATCTTTGGCTTCTTAGCTGGAGGGGGATGAGGTAATGGCATAGGGTGCTTCACAGCAGTAAGCAGTTAGGTGGGCCATATCACCGGAGGCCACAGCAGCAGTGGGGACTGGAGGCCCTGCGGTGAAGGCTGAAGGCAGGGAAGTGTTTGTGCTGGCCCAAGCGCCCGAGAGAGCGCTACTGCTGTGGTAGCAATCTCTGGCTTGCCAGCATAGAAGGCAGAGCCGCAGAGGCAATGTCCAGATGCATAGAGCCCAGAGATAGCTCTGGTGGCGTGTCCATTCCCTTTAATCTTGATATGATTTGCTGCGAAATATTTGCACTATTATCTCGAGGGACGACTATGGCATCACAATATAACATCCCATTTAACTGCAAACAAAGCCAATTTCTAAGTCACTTGCTCATTTGGGTTGTGCAAACTTCCATGATGGACTCTCAGATCAATCAGTATAATGAGGTCCAAGTGTCCAACGAAATTACACGACACGAACTGATGCAGCAAATAGTTCCAGAAATCCAAAAAGAAAATAGGACAATTTCAGCGGAAAAACACAACACAACCCCCCTCCCCTGATCGCAGCAATCCACAAGCCAACAATGGACAAATCCAACGAAATTACTACATAAAAATACCAGAACCACAGAAAATACGAACCGGGACTAAAATAACTCCGAACCTCTCAGGGAACTCAACAGGCCTGACCAGAGGCCAGAGGATCACTTCAGTCCCACAAAAAAAAAAGAAAAAAAAAAATGCTCCAACCGCCAATATTCAACTCTCGAAAATCCCATTATCCTCTAGTCCAATAAACCGCATCTTTCAGCTAGAGCTCCCCACGAATTCCCCATGGGCAGACAAATCCCTCTACTGAAATGCTCTCAAAACCTCACCAACCCCCCCCCCCCCCCCCCCCCCCCCCTCCCCCCACCCCCAACACAAACAGTCTACAGAGGGGGGTGAGCGAGATTCTAAGAACCCGAAACACGCAGCATCCAACGCCCTTTCCATTCCCGAACCCTCGAAAACGGATCGGCCGAGGCCCAAACAAAACCAAGCGCGCAAGGCAGTGAATTAGACCTCCCGCAAACGCTGCCCACCAGATTAGAAACGAAGAAATTAACCGCGCCAAAGCTCGCAGGGTATAATCTTACCTGCGAAGCGCGGGGGGCGGGGCCGACCGACCGATCGATCGATCCGTACCCGCTCGACGGCGGCGGCGGAGGCGGCGAGGTGGGAGTGGAGGAGAGCGACGTATAATTTTTACAATTTGGTCCTTTTTAACTAAAAATTTTACATTTGAACCCTTGGCGGAAGGAATCTCAGAAATAGACACCTAACACGGCGTCAAAGGTCATGGCGCCGTATATACACGGCACGGCGCCACAAGACATGGCGCCACGCTGTTATACAATGGCGCCATGATTTTTAGCGTCGTATAGGTTAACTAGACGATGGTGGAGCTGACGTGTCAAAGAACGGCGCGAAAAGTCATGGCGCCGTATGTCAATAGCACGGCGCTATGACCTTTGGCGCCGTGCTGTTATACAACGGCGTTATGACCTTTGGCGCCGTGCTAGGGGTCCATTTTTAGAATTTCCGTCAAGGATTCACATGTAAAATTCTTAAAATAAAAAAAGGCTAAATTGCAAAAAAAAAATATATACGAGAGCGACTGGGGGGTTTTCGTTACTGTTTGCTCTGCGCCGGCTTCGGCTCCCGGTTTCGAGGGAGAGAGAGCGACGGGAGTGGGCGGATACTCCTGATGGGTGGGACCAGTACTCTTTTTTTTTAAAAAAAAAGGGATTGCGGTGGGCGATTTTCGCAGTCGAGGAGCATCGGGTGTGCACGTTAGCAGTGGATGCTGAATAGTGTGGTCCCTGCTTGTCAGCGGGTACTACGATTTCCCCGTGCGCTGCGTTAACGCTGTGAGCTTCGTTAAGAATTAGAGACTGGCAACACACCAAAATGTGCATTTTGGCGAAGTTAGCGTGGTACCCCTCCTGTTAAGATTTTGATGGCAAAATTTTTGGCGATATTAGATTCTGGTTGCATCATACGCAGAATCATAGAGATACAATACGTTACTTTGCCGGTTTTTCTGCTTCTGGACAACTGCAGCGGTCTCCTGTAAATAGTTCGGTAATCTTCAGGTCGCTCCCATCTTCCCTCAAATCTCGAGGGACGCATTGACGTCCGCCAAACGACGGCGGCGGCGGCTTCCCCTCTGTTCCCTACTCTGCTGCCTCGGCGTCGCCCCCCTCCTCTTCGGCTTAATCCGCGTCGCCCCCTGCCCCGCCGCAGTCCAGGAACGTGAAGAGTGTCCGAGCTTTCTGACGTATGGGACTTCGTCGGCGGCGGCGCCTGGCTTTGCGAGGAAGAAGGAGAACAATAAGAGCAGGAGGAGGGTGGGTGCGTTATTGGCCAAGCATCCGCATCGACTCCTCGTCCTTCCTGCGGCTACCTAGCCTTCTTTGCGGCGCCCACGGCGGAGCTCGCGTGGGCCAACTAGAGCTCACAGGGTGCGGGATCTTGGCGGCGGCGGTGCAGGGGCAAGCTGGGCCCCTCCTGCTCCTTCCTCCCCGTGCCTCCTCACGCGGTTCATCCCCAGTCGCGTGCGACAAGCTCCGCCGGCTGCACTCCGAGCATGGCCGCCCGGCCGAGCGCAACGAGGTTCGCCGACGAAGGAGCTCAATCCTCGCGCCGCTCCACCAGGTGCCGCTCCACCCACCGAATTTTCGCTGAGGAGGAGGGCCTGCCGTCGCCAGAGCTCGATCCGCGCCGTGCGAGCTCCAGCGGCGGCCTGCTAGGGAGAGGCAGAGGGAGGTGGGCGAGGCTGGAGAGGGCCACTGTTGAAGCTCTTAAATGACATGTTTTTGGTGTTGTTTACATAATGATTTCAATTTTATTCCTATGCTAACCTCGCTACTTGGCACTGAAATAGCCCTGTTTCCGCTTGTGTACATATTCTTGGAGCATTTTGGTTTACGCAGGATATTTGGCTATTTTGGAGCGAATATGGGCTAAATCTGAGAGCTAGCAACAACACGGCAAGACGAAGGCCAAAAGCCCTAATGAAGCCCAAAGAGACCGAAGCCCATTTACGCTCTACTCCAACGGGCCACCCCCGACAAGGCTTAATTGAAGATAAGGCCGGACCAAGGCACATCCAGCGCAGACTCTAAGGACACGTAAAGACCCATTCATATCCCAAAGCAAACGACGTCCAAAGCCCACAAGAATTGGAACACGAGATATTGAACATCATAGAATCTTGCACGCAAAAGATGGGCCCGAGGCGAGCCAAAAAGGGATAGGTCGCGCTGCCCAACGTGTTTTTGAGGTGGTTTGGCCTCCCCTTCGAGTTAGGGTTTCCTCGCTATATAAACAGCCCGTCTTTTAGAGGAGAGCATCATTCATTCACCAGAAGTCGACGAAACCTAGAAGTGAGCACCGGAGGGAGACGACAGCCACCGCAAGTCCTCGAAGTTGTCTAGGGAATGGCCTAGGCCGACCCTAGCCGCCATGGCCTCCCTGCGTGGTTGTGCTATGGTGGAGTTCAGGAGCCAATCATTCATTTATCTATGATATGTACTCGAGGTGATGGTGTAATGAACATATTTGTCTGAGTAATGATAATCATGTCATCCGATCTGCTAGCGACTCAATGTCTCCTTTTATGCTTTCTACCTATCATGAATGTGCTTGTTCTTAGTCTAGATCTAGATTAGACTACTTAGCTTGCTTTGTATGATCGTGGTGATTAGACCTAGCAAGTGGATCCTTCTTAATATCTAGACACGTTCACTCGTGGGCATGCCCTTGTAATTAGCCACTCCGATAGGAAGCATCGTGACAGGGTGTGGTCCGTGTAAGGTGGCATTCTCGGGAGGTTGACCGGAGGTCAGTGTTTAAAGATGCTTTGGATGAGATGCATGATTTGTCTGCTCGTTAGTAAGAACTACAACTAGAAGACGATAGGCCTAGTTACCCCTTTGGTGGTACTTTATCTTTGCCTATGCTTGTGGATGAGATCAACCCTACACCTTACTTTATATCTATTTGGTTTACCCTTTCATATGCAATCTATGCTTCACGTTAGGATAGATCCGTTTAGATTAGATGGAAAACTCTAGGTAGTTCGTAGTCGATCCACGGATTGATAACCTTGGAAGAGTACTCTAAGGGAAAGGCTACGATGATCCGTGCGCTTGCAGTGAATCTTGGCGTGCGTTTGCGCCGTCAACAAGCTTTTCTGGCGCTGTTGCCGGGGATCGGCAACACGAACCCTAGGTCAATCTATATAATTTTTTAGACTAACCATAATTTTTTATTGCATATATATTCTTGTTTTCTTGTTTGTTTCCCTGAAAGCAGGTAAAAATCTAGACACTAAACTCGGGCTTCGATAAGTCCAATTGAGCTTCGTCAAGACGACGAATACATGAAGATTTGCTCCTTGGTGGTAGATGCTAACTTTGTTAGTGGCCTAGCATACGCCATTGAGCTCACACTCAAAGCAAGCGATGATAACGCGAGGTATGTCCTTGTGTCAATAACTTTTTGAGACTAATGCTTTTCGGAGACTTGTTTGTTCAAGCAATAGGTGTAGAAAGCAATTATGTCAACCAAGAACGACTCCACCACTTTGGCTCAAGCAAAGCTATGAAGAAGACACACCATTGCCGCCATGCTACCTGCTGGTGCAGCAATGGTGTTGATCATGAAAGCCAAAGGATGAGCGACATGATGCCCCGAAGACTCAAAAGATCAAGATCGTCAACATCTCCGAATCAATTCGCAAGAAGCAACAGTTCTCATCAAGATTGTGCATGTCCCCTAAAGATAACAACAGGATATTTTTAGATATTCAGAATGCTCGTGAAGTTCATGTTCCAACGGATCAAGCGTCAAGGCAATCAGAGGTTCCTACGAGTGGTTATGGCCAAATCATCGAACGTCGCGCGTCCTAAAAGTTTTCTGGACAGCACGCAGCGCTGAAATAAAACGGGCATATCTCACTCATCCGAACTCCGTTTAAGATGATCAAGCACTCGTTGGAAAGGTAATTTCATAAACTTTTTAATAAAAATATAGTTTGGTATATGTTCTGTTCTGTATGCAGGGGAAAATCCATGAAGAAGAGGCAGCAGCAAGACAATGACAACAAGATAAAGGAGATGGAGATGACAAACACGTAGAGATGCTTGTGAAAGTGCATCTAGGCCCCTAGTGGGTTTTGGTGAATTGAGTGACACTAAGACTAAAGAGCTAATGATCTTGTTGAATTTATGAGCAGGAATTTATCATGAAATCAATGAATTGGTTACAAAAGATTTATTCCATGTGGTAATGCAAAGAGGCTCATACGACAAGTCATTTGACTAGGCTAGGGTCAATAGTCAAAAATTGGCAAGCAATGAGTTAATTCGAATTGAGACATGTATTCATGACAACTATTTAATCTCATATCAAGATGGAGCTTATTGATGATGACATAGCGCTAGAAGGGATTCTCTTGCAAAGAAATGAGTTATTTATTTGAAGAGAAGATCTAAGAAAAAGTCAAAGTGCAAGCTAAGGGAAAATGGTCAAGAAAGATGATGGTATGGGACATCATTGATCTACACTTGATACATAGCTTGTATATGAGGCATGGACATTGTGATTCAAATCAAATGGTCAAAATTGATAAATGGACTTTATGAATGATGCAAGCCTACATGAAGCTCTAAGTGAGGCTAAGGTGAAGAGTTGGGATTCGGGATAGTGTTTCAAGGTACCAAGCAATGTGTGATCGAGTTGCGGCTTGAGTCATGGAGTCTTTGCTAAGGGTGAAGAAACTTTCTTTGAATTCAACTTGATGAATCTTGGTCATGAAGAGTTTATTGTAGAGAAGCGTCAATCCTTTTAGAATCAAGTGAATTGAACTAGAAGAGGCTTTCATTCGAAGACAAGAGTTCAAGTCACTAGCTCAAGGGAATTGTGCTCAGTTCAAGGAACCAAATGAGATGCACTCCTCAGGTTGAGAAAGATCAAGACACGGCATGAGTATGCAAATGAGAAGCTCAAGTTGTAGAAATATACTTTATCTTTGATCTTGAGTATAGATATGTCGTACTATTAAGAGGGATGCATCACATAGTGTTTTGGTTTAGTCTCAATGCTCAAGTAACCTAAGTAAGTTGAGAGAAACACAAAACCTCACGTGCACACTTAAGAGTTTCTGAGTGTATATACTCGGCAGTGCCGTGTTTGCCAACTCGGCAGTGCCGAGTACATAGAGTGTGCCAACGGCTAGTTTTGTTCAAAATATCGGCAGTGCCGAGTTTGTGAACTCGGCAGTGCCGGGTTCACAACGACTAGTAACGGCTAGTTTTCTTGGAGTGGAGTATTTATACCCCACGACCTTAACTGTTGCTAGCTACTGCTTCTGAGGGTTCTTGTGTGCTTCCTTCCTGTTCTAAGCTAAGCAAAAGCCAAGTAAGCTCTCCCCAACCTCTCTTTGTGAGATTGCACATTCAAAATGATATCTTTGTGTTGGGTTGAGAGAGAGATAGCTTGAGAGACATCAAGAGCACAGCAAAACCTTGAGCATTTGAGTTGGTCCGAAATCGTGTGATTCACATTTGTTACTCTTGGAGCTTTGCTCCTAGACGGCTAGGCGTTGCCCGGTGAGCACCCGGTTGTGTGGGCTGTCACGGGAAGTTTGTAAAGGTCGGTTTCCACCTTAAGGGAACCATTCTTCTTAGTGAAGGGCCATAGTGTGCTTGAGTGGCACTTTGGCGGGGAGGCTTCGCGGAGCTCCTCAAACGAAGATTAGGAACCACTGATCTTGCCTTGTTGTGGGCATGCAGTGGGTCTGAACTTCGGTAAAATCCTTTTGTCAATTGTGCTTGATTATTGTGTTGTGGATTTGATGAGCTCTCCATCGAACACTTGTGTTCTTGGAGAGATTGTTGGTTCTTTGTGTGTAGGGACTGTGTGAACCTGCTCAGGAACATCATCTGAGCATCCTCTGCAATTGGGGTTTGATCGAAACTTATTTACTCGCACTCGTTACATTGTACTCACTCTGCTCTGTGTGTACTCGGCAGTGCCGAGTTGACTAACTCGGCAGTGCCGGTTACATTAACTGCTCAGCCAAGTATATTGCTATATACTCGGCAGCGCCGAGTTGATAAACTCGGCAGTGCCGGTTTTGGCAGGCAGTGAATTTTATCCGCTGCATTTTGAGTGAAATTTGTAGGTGCGCCTATTCACCCCCCCCCCCCTCTAGGCGACATCATGGTCCTTTCAATTGGTATCAAAGCTCGGCTTCACATCCAAGCTTAACCGCCGTGAAGAAAAGATGTCGATTGAGGTAAACTTTGAGCCACTCGAGCTCGACAGCTCAAACTTTGATTCTTGGTCCTGCAACGTTCACAATTCTCTTAGAGACATAGATCCTTTGGTTGAACATATTTTAGTTGCTAGCATTCTACCTCCCAAGTTTGATGTTGACAACACCGATTGATCAAACATCACTAAAGAGGAGTTAGCTTGCTTGCAACTCAATGTTTGTGTTACTAACTTCTTGAAAAAGTCTGTGTGTGAAGATATATGGAACACCATTTCTAGAAAGAAAGAAATCCGAAGAGATGCACATCTTGTTTGGTCTCTCATCAAGGATATATATGAAAATTTTGAGAGTGATGATGATGAAGAGCCTGAAGATGTGCTTACACCTGAGAAATGTTCATCTTCATCAACAATCAACTCAAAGCTTCAAGTGACATCACTAAATGGTCAAAACTCAGATCTGGTTGCTGTTGAGCCTATGTACTCGGCAGTGCCAGTTCCTGAAACCGGCAGTGCCGAGTATAAAGGAAAAGTCGAAGAAGAATAGCTGAGTGAAGAATCAACGTCCTCGTGTTGGTCTGATTCTGATAGAGATCATCATCAATGCTTTATGACTATATCTGAGAGTGACTCTGACAGTGATAGTGATGATGAGGAGCTTGTGACCGAGGTCAACAAGATGTCACTAAAAGCAAGAAGTCTAGTGACCAAAACAATGAGGAGAGTGATGGAACAAGGACAAGACATATTAAGACTAGAAAAGCTTCTTGATGACAAGGAAGCTCAAATCAACTACCTTGTTCCATTCGAAGAAAAGAATAAACTACTCAAGGATCAAGTGGATGAGCTCATCAACATGAATGTAGATTTGAAGATTCAACACCTTGAGCTCAAGTGCTCAAATGAAGAGCTCATGGATGCACATGCCAAGCTAGAAGTAGCTCACGAGGTTGTGATCACCATAATAAAATCAAGTCAACCAATCAATCACACTTGCTCACAAAATGAAACAAATGAAAAGCAATCATGGTTCGAGCAAGTGATAATAGAAGATTGCAACGATGATCTAGTCAAGGAGAATGAAGTGCTCAAGCAAGAAGTGGATAGGCTCTTGAGGGACTTGACTAGACTTAAAGGCAAGGACATTGCACAACCTTGTCAAGATAACCGTGAAATCATGGTGAAGAAGCTTGAGAAGGGTTCAATAGTGCAAAACTCATGCAATTCTACAACCAAGCCCAACAAGAGCAAGCCACAAGCAAAAAGGAAGAAAGTAGATCCCATCAAATGCTTCAAGTGCTCCGAGATGGGGCATTATGCTTTTATATGCTGAAGAAAGCTAGAAGGCCAGCAAACACTCTCCAAGAGATAGAGAAGCCTATCCAAGAGAAGATGCTTTGGTTGCTGCAAGAAAGGACACAAGATTGCATCATGTCCAAGAAGGTCACACTCACTGCATGTACCCGGCAGTGCCGTGTTGTCAAAGTCGGCAGTGCCGAGTACAAAGGGACAGCAGCAACCCAAAATGAACAAAGGCTTCAAGAAAGCTCAAGAGCAATATTTGGAGAGAAAAGTTTCTGAGAAGGTCAAGAACAAGACATCAAACAACGTCAAGCACATGGTGTGTTACACATACCGAGGAAAAAAACATCTTGGTAAGGATTGTCCAAATGGTAACACTCCTAAGCCAAACTTGGTCAACCATGCTAATGATAAACTTAAGGGATCCTCAGGTGACTCTAAAGCTAGTAGGACGATGAAGTCATCCACTACAAGCACAAGAGCTATTTGGGTTCCCAAATCCTTGTTGACTAACTCTAAAGGACCCAACGGAGTTTAGGTATCAAAATGTGCTTGAAAAGGTTTTGCAGGTACTTGGAGAAGCATTGGTAACTTGGTAAGCTTGAAAAGACCTTCACTTCATGATTTACATATCAGGCTCAATGTTGTTGCTCAAATCTTGAAAAATGCTAAGTTAAAGTCCAAATGATCTATCATGTTCTCTAATGCATCTTAAGTAACGAGTACCTCTCCCTCATCTACTTAGTACTCTCTACTCGAGCTTGCTTAACATAAGTTCAAATATAGACTCTAATGTAGCTTAGTGTGTCAACTTCAAAATATTAGTCAAAATATGACACATGTTGCTCCTAACAAGCTCTATGGTGGAGCTAGAGTTTTTTTTCTACACAGGAGCATTCTCATGCAATAAGCAATCAAGAAAGGTCAAGAAAAATCAAAAATTATTCTGCTGGGTAGGTTCATATGTACCCGGCAGTGCCGTGTTGATAAAACCGGCAGTGCCGAGTACAAAGGCCCAAAATTGATCATGTGCTTCATCAAGCCTCGGAAGATCTGACCCTCTGCAGGATGATCCGATCCACCTGAGCCAAATCCAAGAAATTTAAAGAGTTCTGTCGGAAGTTCTCCTTAGGACTTCCGAGTGGGGTCAAGAAGATCCGACGGGGGTCAAGAAGATCCGACCCTGTGTCGGATATCCTAGGCCACTGTTTTGACTTCCGAGTGGGATCAAGAAGATCCGAGGGGGGTCGAGATGATCCGAGGGTACCTGGTCAGAATCATGCCCATATACTCGGCAGTGCCGGGTTGACAAAACCGGCAGTGCCGAGTACAAAGCAAATCAGGCAGTGAGCACTTTCTTGACCAAACTCTTATTATTGCATTATGGTTGTGTTTATTTTGACCAAAATATGAAATAAGCATCCCCAAGTATCTTAAATGATTGAAAGTGCATTTATCAATAATTCAATCCTTGATGCACATATTTAGGGGAGCTAATTTCATATCTTGTGTCATTGGATTTAATCTTGCTTTCAAGTTTCATGATGTGTAGGATAAAATCAGAAATGTTTCATATACTCGAAATAAGTAAGAAACCATCTTGAGCATGCCACTTGACCTCAAGGTCACCAATCCATCAAGAAATGAGTATCTAACGTCAAAATGGGTTGGCTATCTCTCCTAGTGGTAGCTCTCCATGATATGGATTAAATTCCTTAATTGATCTTAACCGATCTAAAGAATGCACATTGACATATATTCTCATTTATGTATGCATAATACACTTGATATCAAACATAAAGCTAGGGCATGTGCTACTTATGGTTATCTCTAAGCCTTAGTGAACTACTCGTGGATTTTAAGAGCGAGATGACAAGAAGTACATTTTGATGCACAAGTACAAGCACTAATATGAAATCCTTCAAAGTGTGGTGGATATGGAGACTCAAGGGCCAATGTATGTATTTCCATAGATATTCTCATTGAACTTTGCATCTAGGCCCTATACATGCTAGTGTGTGCATGTTTCGCATGAAGCATGTCAAGTTTCTAGTGCATCTGTAGATATTTAATTGATACCCTCATGTGTTTGACTTAGTGTCAAGTGAACCCTAAAAGTTTGTAGGGTAGGAGCTAAATATTCTAAGATTGATGCTTGACTTGAGTTGCTACATGCTTGAGTGACATAAGATAGAATTTGCAAAATCCAACTAGTATGCTAAGTATGTGCTTTTTGGAAAATATTTGGTTCTTGGTCCTTGTGGCCATGTCAAGTCACCTGTGGTTATTGTTACCTTTGATTGAATGTTGGCTAACCACAAGTGATGAGATTCTCTCAAGTCCATAGGAGCTAGACACATCTCTTCTCAAGGGCTAAACTTTGGAAATTCTATATTCTCTCAAATCTTTAGCAAGGTTCCTATTCTAAAATGGATATCTGAAGGACCGAAACGGCGACCAGAGAGGGGGGAGTGAATGGGAGCCGATAAAATTTTCTTCTCCAAATCAATTCGGCTTTCACCCCAAAATCACTTCCGGACTTCGTATCACAATCTTGCCAAGATCACGTAGCAACTGAGATGCTACTGACCCTAGGAACAAGAAACATGCAGCGGAAACACAGAAAGAATCCTCGATCCAAAAACTTCACCGAAACAGCCACTGGGTGTGTGTACTCGGCACTGCCGGTTTTCAGAACTCGGCACTGCCGAATACACACAGCACAAAAGCACCCCTCGAGTCTATGTACTCGGCAGTGCCGGTTTCCACAACTCGGCAGTGCCGAGTATACGCAAACAGCACAGCCCCAAAGTCAACTCGAGGATGGATCTCCCAAACGACTTGAGCTCTTGAGGCGAGATTTTGGTCAGATGATATAGACCTCCAGTGGAGTGTTTTCCCAAAAGATCTCGGCCTCTAACTCAGTACAACTCCCGGAAACTCAGATCTCGTGATGAACACCATGACATCAAGTTCATCCCGAAAATCTCAAATCTGAAGCGATTCTCGGCGCTTGGGGGCAAAGGATCACCAGCAAAAGAGGCACAAGGCACTCATACGTGAATCCCCCAAAGAAATCCGAGAGAAAACGCCCTAGATAGAGAAGAACGAAAATCCCCCAAAAATAGCTCCAAAAATACCCACGAAAATAGAAAAGGAAGAAGGAGCTCGGGAAATCAAATCATGGCACAAAGATGAACAGCACAATCTCAATCACATAACCATGAATTCACCTATACAAACTAGGAATGATTCGAAGTAGTTCTAGGTGGAGGGGATGAAGGAAGAGGAAAACTAAACAAGCCAAATAAAAGATAACTAAAGAGATAACAGCCACCAGCCCTGAAGGGGCCTATTAGTAGTCCAAGTGGTGGTGTCCTAAAGACTAAACTACCCCTAAGTGATACATACCCCTCAGGGGCAAATTTGACATTTGGTCTTCAGATATTTTCCGGCTCGGGCACCTTCCACTGCAAGCTAGCTTCCCTCCGACGCAAGCCTTGCAGTCACGCCGCGTGTCCTCCGGATCGAAGCTCCTCGACGCCGTTCTTGGGCCAGCCCAGTCGGGTGCATGTACTCGGCACTGCCGAGTTGTCCAACTCGGCACTGCCGGGTACATACAGCCCAGCAGCCCAACGGCCCATCTTCGCCACGTCGAGTCCTCGGTCCTTGGTTTTGAGGCCCAAACCAAGGGAAACCGTCCACCGATGATTTTGTGGCCAAATCACCAAACCCCGCGCGCAAACTTCGGTTGTTAGCCGCCACCTTGCGCCGGCTTCACGTCCGCGTACGAGCTTCGGTTGTGAGCCGCTACCTCGCACCGGAACCACGTCCCCTTGCTCGTTCTTGCCAGCATGTGAACCGCACTTGATCCACCGGCCACCGGGTCCCTCGAACCAAGCCTACTTGTCTCTCCGCATCCTCGGAGGCCGCCATGGCTAAGACCTTTCGCGCCTGTTCTTCACCTGCACCAATGCAACCAAGCCGCATTCTACACCTGCAATACTTGAGCCAAGGGAAACGTCAATCCACACCACGTTGTCAATCACTCATCACACCAGGAAGCGACCATCCACCGGTCCTCGGACACACCGGGTCCTCAATCTCCCCCTTGATGAGTGCATTGACAACACACACATAGTAACCAATGATATAAAGAAAATGTAAAAGAAATCGAAAACAAGACTCAAGCAAGTGACTAAAAGCAAGAACAAGCCAAATCAAAAGTCACTTAGCAAGAGAAAGCTCCAGAAACGCCGACCCTTCAAGAAGAAGCGAAAGGGCTCAACACCATCGGCAAAAGAGCAAAAGCACAAAACAAGTCACAAATCTCCAAATCACTTCTCAGAATACTTCAAAGCACTCCCCCTGCATTGATGCAACTCCCCCTGAACAAGTGAACTCGTGCGTGCTGAAAACACTCAAAAATGACTCACATGTGCTTCTCTTTTAGAAAATGCAATCTTGCACAAACTTTCAAAATCTTTCCAGAAAATTGTCCCTCTTCTTTAGAAATGCTCAAGATATTCTCCCCCTTGTTGACAATGCATGAATCAAGGTCAGAAAAGACCAAAGTGCACAAAACCGACGCTGAGTTGCGTGTACTCGGCACTGCCGAGTTGTCAAAACCGGCACTGCCGAGTATACACAGCCAGCACAACGAAAATGCAAAAATGCAACTATAAGCACAAGAACCGGCACTGCCGAGTTGCTCCAGTCGGCATTGCCGAGTATGTACAGGCAGCACAGCAAAAATGCAAAAAATGCAACTACAAGCTTCTCAAATATACAATGAGCAATACAAAGTGCTACAAGTTAGAGAAGAGGCATACAAGCTAGTTCATCATGTCATACGGGCATTGCCATCAAGAAGGTGAAGACATATATCCAATTGACAAAGCCATGAGCAAATTGTGGATTTTTATCAAAAATGTCACCGCATGAGCAAAGTCCTAACCATGGATTGTTTAAGCAAAAATAAACTTCATCTCACCAAAATCATGAAAGGACAAGCATTCTTGACAAAAGATCATCATAAACGCCCAAGTTCTACCTCATGTCATGTCAAAGCACGGAGCCATGTGTTCACTTCTCATGGGAGACTTCTCCGGCAAACAACATGCAACCGCTTAGCACCCATGTGTGCAAGTGTGTGCAATGGTGAAAGCATAGAGACATGAGCATAAATTTCTGCAAATATATCTTTTTCTCAACTTTCTTCTTTCATGCATAGACATCTCATTTTTCAAGTTTTTCAAGTTAAGCATGGTACATGAAATGTCTTTGCGACAGAAAGAAGCTTATGCTCCTCCACAAGATAAAGCATGGGCTAAACATTTACAATGACAAAGGTCTTTGACCCAATTGAAAAGAATATCACACCCTAACATGATCTTAAGCAAGATATAGCCATTTCGGCTCAAACAAGACATGCAAAGGCATTTACTCATGGGTGTAGGAATTAAGTTCAGTTTGTCATTTTAATTCGAAAAGAAGCTATCTCAACAGAATATATATCAAGACCATCAAGAGCATAGCCATCCATCCAATCAATCCCTAGCCAGCCTGCCTAAACTCTAAAATGTAGCAAGTTGTACCAATCACTGCATATAGGAGAAGCTCATCCTAAGATATGATACAAAAGATGAAATCAAGATACAAAAGCAAGAAAAAATATACATCAAGATACAAAGATGGTACACAAATATACATATGCTACAAGAGAAGCCTCCAAAACTCAGCTCAGAAAACCGCACACACACCAAGTTCCCCTCGCAAGCGGGTGAAGGTAACTTGGTCAAGTGGCTTAGTGAAAATGTCTGCAAGCTGGTTTTGGGTAGAAACGTGGGCAAGCTCAATATCTCCTTTCTCCACATGATCTCTCAGAAAGTGGTACCTCACTTCTATGTGTTTGGTTTTGGAATGAAGCACGGGATTTTTGGCTACGCTTATGGCACTGGTGCTATCACAAAGAAGTGGAACATGGGACATGTCTAAGCCAAAGTCTCTCAAGGTGTATGTGATCCAAAGCAACTGAGAACAACAGCTAGCAGCAGCAACATACTCGGCTTCAGTGGTGGATTGGGCTACGCTAGACTGCTTGCGAGAAGACCAAGACACAAGAGACGATCCAAGAAACTGACACTGACCAGAAGTAGACTTGCGATCAACACGACATCCAGCAAAATCCGCATCAGAAAAACCATGAAGTGCAAGAGTGGAATCGGCAGAATACCAAAGACCCAGCTCAGGAGTAAACTTGAGATACCTGAAAATCCTCTTGACGGCCTGACGATGTGACGTCCTCGGTGAAGCCTGAAAACGAGCGCACAGACACACGCTGAACTGTATGTCTGGCCTCGTCGCCGTCAAGTAGAGGAGGGAGCCGATCATGCTCCGGTACTCCTTCTGGTCCACTGGTTCTCCGTCCTCATCCGCATCCAAAGCTGTAGTCGTACTCATCGGCGTAGTCATCGGCTTGGAGTCGCTCATGTCGAATTTCTTGAGAATGTCCTTGGTGTACTTGCTTTGGTGCACAAATGTCCCATCCTTGGTTTGCTTGATCTGCAGCCCGAGAAAGAACTGCAACTCTCCCATCATCGACATCTCAAATTCCCTGCTCATATCATCTGCAAACTTGGCAACAAGATCATGAGAAGAGCCACCAAAAATGATATCATCCACGTAAATCTGAACGATTAAAAGATCTTTGCCATTTCTCAGCAAGAAGAGCGTCTTATCAACCTTCCCCATCTCAAACCCCTTGCTAAGCAAGAACCCTCTCAATCTACCATACCACGCTCTGGGTGCTTGCTTTAGGCCATATAAAGCTCGGTGGAGTTTGTACACTCGGTGTGGGTATCTCTCACTCTCAAAACCCGGGGGCTGCCTCACATACACTTCTTCCTCGATCACCCCATTCAAGAAGGCACTCTTCACATCCATTTGGTACAATTTGAACCCTTTAGCAACTGCAAATGCTAGAAGGATCCGAATTGCCTCCAAACGGGCAACAGGAGCAAATGTCTCCTCATAATCTATCCCCTCCTGCTGCGAAAACCCCTGAGCAACCAACCTCGCTTTGTTTCTCACAATCTCACCACTCTCATCCCTCTTGTTCTTAAACACCCACTTGGTTCCTATGGGATGGCAATTTGGAGGTGGTTCTACTAACTTCCACACCTGATTTCTCTCAAAGTTTTCTAGCTCTTCATGCATGGCATTGACCCAATCGGAATCAGATAAAGCGTGTCCAACATTTTTGGGCTCAAAAGACGCGACAAAAGCAGAATGAGCATAATGAGAGATGTTCTGTGACCTCGACCGTGTAGTGCGTTCATCCATGTTCCCGATGATCTTCGAAGGTGGATGATCCCTCTGTACCAGCCGGGGAGCTTCTCGCCTCGAGATTGCCTCCCCCTCAACATCAGCTTCCACTTGAACTCGATCTGGTGCGCGACTCGACGAAGGTGTAGCAGAGGGGCCGTCGTCGAACGTCGTGGTAGTAGTGGAAGTAGAAGGTACACGATCTCCACACGGTGCCTGAAATTCCTCATCATCTTCATCATCAGGCTGTTCTTCCTCAAAGATGGGCTGTCCCAAGTCATCATCACCTGCACACTCAAAAGCAGAAGAGCTACACGGAATGGTCTCGTCGAAGGTGACTTCGCAAGTCTCCATGATTTGGTTAGTTTCAAGATTGAGCACACGATATGCTCGAGAATGATTAGCATAACCAAGAAAAATTCCATCCATCGAACGAGACTCAAACTTGTCCAAATTTCCTTTCTTCAAGATGAAACACTTGCAACCAAAAACCCGAAAGTGACTCACACGGGGGGAACGACCATGGAAAAGCTCATAGCAAGTTTTCTTCTTGAAAGCACGAAGGAAAATCCGATTGAAACATAGCAAGCTGTGTTCACCGCTTCTGCCCAATACTTCCTAGGAGTCCTATGCTCATCTAGCATCGTCCTAGCCATCTCACAAAGTGTTCTATTCTTTCTTCAACAACACCATTCTGACAAGCAACATATGGCGACGAGTATTGATGTTCAAGACCAAGATCACGACAGAAGGCATCAAAACGAGTGTTCTTAAATTCCGTACCATTGTCGCTACGAATAGCTCTCATGGCACCACCATTACTCTCGTTTTTCAACCTCAAAATCAGATCTCGAACAAAATCAAAAGTCTCATCCTTCGACGCCAGAAAGAACACCCACGCATACCGAGAAAAGTCATCAACAACCACAAGAACATACCACTTCCCACCAACTGAACGAACTCGAGCGGGGCCAACCAAATCCATGTGCAAAAGCTCCCCTGGACGCTCAGTCATAACATCTGTCAAAGGTGGGTGAGAAGCAGCAACCATTTTACCATGCCTACAAGGTGCACAAACCAAATCTTTCTCGAACTTGAGCTTGGGCAATCCTCGGATAAGGTCAAGAGCACTCAAGCGTGTGAGTAAATCAAAGCTCACATGACCCAATCTCCTATGCCACTTCCAAAGCTCAGAAGAAGTACCAGCGATCAAACAACGTGAAGGACCAAAAGATCGAGAAAAATCAGCACGAAAAATCTGTCCCTCAGGAATGATCATACACACAAGGTCACCTCGAGAATCAAGAATTTTCGAATCACCACGTTTAAAGCGAACCTCATAACCCTCATCAAGAAGCTGAGAAACTGAGAGCAAATTGAAACCAAGATTCTTGACAAGAGCAACTCGCTTCAACATGAAAGTGTCGCTCACCTGAATAGCACCCTCTGACAAACTCTACCTCTACCCTTATCCCCGAAAGTGATGTACTGCCTGGACACCACCGGGGTGAGACTGGAGAACCACTTACCATTACCTGTCATGTGTCTCGAGCAGCCAGAATCCATCAACCAAAAGTTCTCCAAGCCTCCCACCTGCACAATCAGAACCGAGAACGAGAATGAGCAAATGACTCGACACTGGGGTTAGCACAGAACGAGTCAAACCAGTGTCGGGCCATCTGCTCAAAAGAAGGGTTAGCAAAATCAGCTCTACCGCGTGACACCCTCTCGTCTCTCACCATCGGACCTCTAGCACCACGCGGGGGAAAACGTGGCCTAGACTCTCTCCTAGCCTCAAAGCTACGGTCGAACCTCCCTGAACCAAACTGACCGCGAAACGGAGGCCGCCTAGCAAACTCACGAACAACAGGAACACCACGACTAGCAACTGCAGGAACTGTACGCACAAACGCGTCGCCTCTCGGCCAGGGTGAACGAGACACAGGCACACTACGAGAAGAGTAGTACCTGTCCCTGTTCCCCACCTCCTTCTCTCTTCTCACCTCCCTCTTCTTCCTCCAACAAAACTCCTCAAGGTGACCATCCCTTCCACAATGCTCACAATGGAAGCGGACTGGCTTTGGCTTTGGGGTTTCTCTCGGCTGTGCCCTCTCTCTCGGCTGGTAAACCCCACTCCTCACAAAGGTCACTCTCCTCTGAAAGTTCTCTGACTTAGGTGGAAACTTGGGAGGATCTGGAGTGGTGTCAAGCTTGTTCAGCAGGTGGTTTGGTTTGGGTGTAAAGGTGTTCTTGAGAATGGTTTTTGGTGGGTTTGTGGGAATGTTTGCGGTGGAGCTCTCTGGATCTCTCTCTCTCTCACCACTACTCTCACCAACCTTCTCAGAACCAAGCCCACAACCATCAGCTCTCTTGAAACTCGCAATCAACATCTTGAGCTGAGGCTCACGACCAGACAACCAACCCAAACACTGTCTCAGCTCATCGTTCTCACCCTCCAATCTATTCACACACTGTTCTAGCTCAACATTCTTTAAAGCAACAACATCACAAGCAGAACAGGAATTCGCAATGGGTGATTTAAGTTGTGCTTCAAGTGAACTAATCATGGTGCGTGATTCAAGCAACTGAGCATGCAAAGCAGGACAAGAAGTACAAGCACCTAGCAAAGATGACCTAGACTTCAACTCAGCAAGCTCAACTCTAGCACTCTCTAGTTCATCCAAGCAGTTCATGTGTTTTTCCTTGAGCACAACAAGATCAGCAATATGCACATCACAGAACGAGCATTCTACCTCATCAGACACAAGAGGAGCATCTTTCAAAACAGCAATCTCAGACTCAAGCGAAGCTGCTCTCTCCCTAGACTCGCAAAGCAAAGACTCAAACTCCATGGCCTTCTTTCCAGTCTCAGAAAGCAAGGTCTCAAGCTCAGCCACTCTATCCTTAGGACTCTCCTAGCAAAGACCTAAACTCCCTCTTCTCTTTGTTGGTCTTTCTAAGCACATCATCGCGGTTATCGACCAACTGCTCTAGCCTAGCAATCTCCTGACGCAAAGAGGTGGGATCTGTCAATACCTCATCCTCGGAGTCGGAGTCGGAGTCGTCCTTGCCCTTCACGGAGTCGTGCGCCATGGTGCAGTAGTCGACGGCGGCGAAGGAGATGCCGTTGAAGTTGCGGTTCAAGCTCTTCTTCTCCTTGCGGCGGCCGCGGTCTTCATCTTCACTGCTTGAGCTTGACGACGTGTTGGTGGAGCTTGTGTCGATGTCGCTCGCATCAGCCACCATCGCTCGAGATCTGTTCTTCTTGTGTCCACCGTGCTTGTTCTTGGATCTTCTCTCTTCCTTGTTCTTGTTCTTGGCGCGGTACTCGTCCTTGGGACGGTGCTTGTGGTCGTCTCGCGGGCGGTGCTTGCGGTTGTAGTCGTTCTTGATCTCCTCGGGGCACTCGGCGATGAAGTGGCCCATCTTCCCGCATCTGTAGCACGTACTCCCGGCACGCCTCGAACCCTTGCGGTTCTGGTACATCCTCTCGAACCTCCTCGTGAGCAACGCGAGATCCTCCTCGCTCAGCACCTCATACTCTTCATCTGGAAGGGACACAAGAGAAGACAAAGCAAAGTGTCTAGGAGTGTTAGCATGTCCATATCCAGAGCCACCGACTAGAGCCAGACTATGGGGATCAGTCGGACTCTTAGCCTTGGCAAGCAACTGCCTGTCAACCTCAGAAGACTTCAACTTCGAGAAAAGCTCGTCAACAGAAAGAGTCTCATAGTTTGCCGACTCCATGATCGCCTCAACCTTGGCACCCCACACGGATCTATCAAGTGCTTGCAGGAGCTTGATAGCTCGGTCATGATCCGAGTATGGGAGCACGGTAATGTTGGCTTTCATGTTGTTGACAATCGAAGTGAAACGCTGAAACAAAGCATCAACAGACTCTCCAGGCAAATGAGCAAAGTTCTCATACTCCCTCCTGTACATCGAGAAAAGCCTAGCCTTGACATGGCTATCACCACCGTGGGCTACCTTGAGCTTCTGCCAGATCTGGCAAGCTAGGTCCTCGCCCAAAACACGCTCGAACTCCTCGGCAGACAAAGAACGGAACAAGTAGTCGACAGCTCTAGGCAGTTCGCCTCAAATCTATCCTTTGCATCCTGGGCATCTAAGTTGGTGGGATTGACATAGTTTTCATCTTTCGTCACATCCCACAGCAACTTTCCTTTGCCTCGCAAGAAAGCGCCCATACGCGCAACCCAGTTCGGGTAGTTCTTCCCATCGAAGTGCGGAGGCCCGGAACCCCGATCTTGGTACGCCATCTTTGGATCTTAGACTGGTTAGAGTCGCAAAGACCCGTAACCGGCTCTGATACCAATTGAAGGACCGAAACGGCGACCAGAGAGGGGGGGAGTGAATGGGAGCCGATAAAATTTTCTTCTCCAAATCAATTCGGCTTTCACCCCAAAATCACTTCCGGACTTCGTATCACAATCTTGCCAAGATCACGTAGCAACTGAGATGCTACTGACCCTAGGAACAAGAAACATGCAGCGGAAACACAGAAAGAATCCTCGATCCAAAAACTTCACCGAAACAGCCACTGGGTGTGTGTACTCGGCACTGCCGGTTTTCAGAACTCGGCACTGCCGAATACACACAGCACAAAAGCACCCCTCGAGTCTATGTACTCGGCAGTGCCGGTTTTCACAACTCGGCAGTGCCGAGTATACGCAAACAGCACAGCCCCAAAGTCAACTCGAGGATGGATCTCCCAAACGGCTTGAGCTCTTGAGGCGAGATTTTGGTCAGATGATATAGACCTCCAGTGGAGTGTTTTCCCAAAAGATCTCGGCCTCTAACTCAGTACAACTCCCGGAAACTCAGATCTCGTGATGAACACCATGACATCAAGTTCATCCCGAAAATCTCAAATCTGAAGCGATTCTCGGCGCTTGGGGGCAAAGGATCACCAGCAAAAGAGGCACAAGGCACTCATACGTGAATCCCCCAAAGAAATCCGAGAGAAAACGCCCTAGATAGAGAAGAACGAAAATCCCCCAAAAATAGCTCCAAAAATACCCACGAAAATAGAAAAGGAAGAAGGAGCTCGGGAAATCAAATCATGGCACAAAGATGAACAGCACAATCTCAATCACATAACCATGAATTCACCTATACAAACTAGGAATGATTCGAAGTAGTTCTAGGTGGAGGGGATGAAAGGAAGAGGAAAACTAAACAAGCCAAATAAAAGATAACTAAAGAGATAACAGCCACCAGCCCTGAAGGGGCCTATTAGTAGTCCAAGTGGTGGTGTCCTAAAGACTAAACTACCCCTAAGTGATACATACCCCTCAGGGGCAAATTTGACATTTGATCTCAGATATTTTCCGGCTCGGGCACCTTCCACTGCAAGCTAGCTTCCCTCCGACGCAAGCCTTGCAGTCACGCCGCGTGTCCTCCGGATCGAAGCTCCTCGACGCCGTTCTTGGGCCAGCCCAGTCGGGTGCATGTACTCGGCACTGCCGAGTTGTCCAACTCGGCACTGCCGGGTACATACAGCCCAGCAGCCCAACGGCCCATCTTCGCCACGTCGAGTCCTCGGTCCTTGGTTTTGAGGCCCAAACCAAGGGAAACCGTCCACCGATGATTTTGTGGCCAAATCACCAAACCCCGCGCGCAAACTTCGGTTGTTAGCCGCCACCTTGCGCCGGCTTCACGTCCGCGTACGAGCTTCGGTTGTGAGCCGCTACCTCGCACCGGAACCACGTCCCCTTGCTCGTTCTTGCCAGCATGTGAACCGCACTTGATCCACCGGCCACCGGGTCCCTCGAACCAAGCCTACTTGTCTCTCCGCTCCTCGGAGGCCGCCATGGCTAAGACCTTTCGCGCCTGTTCTTCACCTGCACCAATGCAACCAAGCCGCATTCTACACCTGCAATACTTGAGCCAAGGGAAACGTCAATCCACACCACGTTGTCAATCACTCATCACACCAGGAAGCGACCATCCACCGGTCCTCGGACACACCGGGTCCTCAATATCTTAAGTCATGGAACCTAGATATGATCCTAAAGTCTTCCCATCTCCCACTTCCAAAATTCTCAGTTCAATTCTCTGATTGTTCCATGTAACCGACAGTGCCGTGTTTCACAACCCGGCAGTGCCGAGTACATTACATGTGAACTGAAAATTTCCTTCATCTCCAAATCTCCATGTTCCAGGAAGTTTTATGGATATTTAAGTACCTGGAACATATCTTGTGATCAATCTTCTGAGAAATCTATCAAATCATAAAATTCATCTATTCATGTCACGGACCCTATATACTCGGCAGTGCCGAGTACACCGGGGCTCTAACAGTTATTTCTCTATTCAACCCGTGACTTACCCCTTCATCCACCCATTCTCTCTCCCATATCCATCTCGTCACCCCTCTGCTCCTGAGGGTCGATTTCTTGGCGATTTGGACGATTGGCCGTGGGATTCAAGGATTGAAGTGTGATTCTTGGTGGTTTCTACTCAGCACTACCGGATCATCCGGTTTTGCATTCCCCTCACTTTTCACCATGAGTCAAGGTATATTTCGGCCATTCTTGCCCGATCTACTTTTCTAGAGTTGCTTTCCTGATTTCCTTTGGTAGAACATCTCCTGCAACTCTCTAGAGGATATTCCCTGCGTAGGATCCAAGTTTCCATGGTTAGTTTTGAGGGAACACAATTTAGTATCTCCTGTGTATACCCGGCAGTGCCGAGTTGCAAAACCTGGCAGTGCCGAGTACACACAGAAAATCCCCATTTTGTGTTTCTTGCAAAATTAATCATGCTTTTGCTGTTGGAATAACCATACTAGGGTTTTACCATGTACCAGATCCATTTAGAAAACCTACATCTCCTGATTAAATTTGTTGTGTACTGCCTATGTGTACTCGGTAGTGCCGAGTTGACAAACTCGGCAGTGCCGGTTACACACAGACAGTACCCAACTCATTTCAATCATTTCAATATCTCTAGATGATTCAGCTCAATTCTTTCATACTCTAAGTCTATGGTATGCTTCTATGATCTCAGATCCTCCAAGACATCCTTTCAGAGTGTTTGAGAGAAGAAGCAAACAAGTGGAAGAAAACGTCAGACCTAGAAGGTCATCAAGAAGACAACTCCCTAGAGGTACTCTATATCAGTGAGCCAACTCCAGAGCAGCAGGGAGATAACAGTGATGACAACAATACCTCCAGTAATGATGGGGAGGAGAGCGATGAAATTTATCAAGAATCTCCCCGAGGGCAAAAGAGGAGTGGTCGGTTCATGAGAGGTAGCAGCAGCAGTGGTGGAGTGGGTGTTAGTGGAGGAAATGACAGTGGATATGGGTAGCAAGGTGGAAGTGATGAAAATGAAGAAGTTCATGGTGTTGGGCAGCCTACGTTTGTGCCAGGGATAGTCTTGAGAGAGCCTAGAGTACCACATGATTATATCAAGAAAAATTACATGGCTCATGGAATGACAATCAAGGCTAGAAATGAAAGAGAGAAAAATCCTTTTAATGATAAGAGAAGTGGAAGAGGTGTGGAATATCGATGTCATACAAAGTTTCATCAGGATTTCTACACAAGTGCCATATTTAAGAAGAAGACTAAGGTAGCCCACTCACAGTACGTTGAGTGGAAGGCATATGAGGAGATGCATGATCCTATATTTGATGAGATCATTTCTGAGTGTCAGAAAAAGCATGTGTATAGAAAGATGGGTTTCAAATATGATTGGAACACTGAGATAATAGCCCAATTCTATGCCACATGCTATTGGGATGACTTTGAGGATGAGCCAGATAAAAGATGGGTTCATTGGATGACTGAGGGAAATTGGTATAAAATCACCTATCTAGAATTTGCAGCCCTGTTCAGATTTGAGAAAAGTGACTATGATCGCAGAAAAATTCACATTGGTGCTCACCTTCCTAAAGAAGACATGAAGGACATGTACATGCCTGGACATGAACACTGTTGGCAAGATTAAAGGACTGATCCCCTTCTATGGCTATCTCAACAAATTTTTCAGAAAAACTCTAGCTCCTAGGGAGGGTGACCATGGCAACATTTCAGCTTTTCTGAAAAATTTATTACATGCCATGACACCTAGTGAAGAAGAATTCAGTGTCTTTGACTACATTTGGGAGAAAATCAAGGATATATCCAAGTCACCACAAAAGAGTTGTAGTTATGGTCCATATCTGATGTTCATGATAGATAACAAGACCAAGATCAAGTTTGAGTGTGATTATGTGCACACACCCTTGGGCATTGAGATGGATTATCATCCAGGTGTGACTCTCAGTGAGGTGATATAGATGAGGCAGAATGTGGCAGGCCTAGGTGATGTTGGGGCTGCCCAAGGGGCTCCTAGTGCCCCACCAGGTCCTTCACGATCTCGCTCTAGGCGTGGTGGCACTAGAGAGCAGGATGTGCAGAAGCCTCAGTCCCCAATGAGAAAAATATTCAACTTATTTGTGGGGCTTTGCAAGAATCAAAGGGACATCCAAGTTGAGCAAAGGGCACAAAGAATTAGAGACAAGAAGCAAATGGATGAGCTGAAATTAATTCACAATGCCTTGCACATTGATCCCCCTCGCTCTCCTATCTCTTCTCCTAGTCCTGAGCCAGAAATTCCATCTGTCGATGACATGGTACATAATTTTGCTGGGGCACCTTATTATGATCAGTTTGGGCACATCTACTGATAGAGCTGGAGTGCCCGATCTTTCGGTGAGTGGAGATAATTTCGACTTGATGGAAGTAGACCCTCACGATCCGACTACGACGAACAAACCCGAAGCGCCAATGCAATCGCTGAACCAACTCCCTGTGGTTACCGACCTTGTTGAAGCAAGATCAGCCTGATCACGAAGATCAATTCCTGTACGCAATCGAAGAACGAACAAGAAAAAGAGGCGAGCAATCTTAATATCACTCGAAGGTGGAGTTCTGAATCACACGAGGACAACACGTATTTGTGCGTGTTCGGTGTAGCTAAAGCTAGATGTAAAACAAAACTCAAGACTTCTTGGCGGCGGCTAGGGGGTATATGATAGGTGGAGGATGACCAAAGGGGTGCTTGGGTCGTGCTCCAACCCTAGGACGCGTCCCTAATGGACCCAACTTGATACACGGCCCGTGGGCCAAAATAAGGTGTCGCAGCACCTAGACAGAAAAACCTTTGGTCAATGATTTGACGATTGCGGCCGCCTCGGGACAGATATGGACATGACTCCAGATCCATATTAAAGTAGACTTCATAAGCTTTCCATCAAGTACTTGAAGGCCCCAAACGGAGTCCGGATGAAGTCGTGGAGGCCGTTGAAAGTAAGGACTTTCCTGCAGTCCGAATCCAGCTTTTCCAAAACGTGTTGGATTCAATCTCTTTATTTCCTTAGACCAAAAGTGACGTGATAGCCTGGTGTAAAACGTGGGAATACTTTGACTTGGTCCCCAATCAACCTCTTTGGTCCTCCATGCCTTCCATGTGTGTTTAACACTCTTCATGTATTTCATGTCCTCATCATCTACTATCCTAACTATATATATGAGCCTCCTTCAGCTGCACCCCCTCCACCTCCGACCCAGCAGCAGCACCCACACACTTCTCAGCAGCCTCCTAGCGCTGTAGATTGGCTCTTTGGAACTCATCTTGGTGATCCAGGTCAAGGATCGAGTGGCCTTGGAGAACAGCGTGATAATGATGATGAAGATCAGCAGTAGAAGCTTACATATATACTCCCCTAAGACCCTTATTGGTGATAGATGACAAAGAGGTAGAGAAAGATAAGTTAAAGCTTCATTTCTGTTTTTCAGAGTCCATGTCCCTGTATACTCGGCAGTGCTGAGTATCCAAACCCGACAGTGCCGGTTTGGGTGTGGTATGCCACACACAGTTATAATAATATTCGTTTTAGCTCATTTGGATAAGACCAAGTTAAAGCTTCATTTCTGTTTTTGAGAGTCCCTGTCCCTGTATACTTGGCAGTGCCGAGTATCCAAACCCGGCAGTGCCGGTTTGGGTGTGGTATGCCACACACAGTTGTAATAAATTTTGTTTTAGCTCATTTGGATTTGAGAAAAATTGTAATGTATGCTATTTGTGTGGTGAACCTTGTTTAGTTGCCTAAATTCAAGACTTGATGCATGTTAGTGTGTTGAAATGGATTGTTTTGATGAAATGTTGATTTTCTTAGTTCTGAACCAAGTGTACTCTGTGTACTCGGCAGTGCCGAATCTTGCAACCCGGCAGTGTCGAGTACACAGGTATATCCTGGTGTGCTTAATAGACTCGGCAGTGCCGAGTTTAGAAACTTGGCAGTGCCGAGTACATTATGACAGGACTGACCATTTCTTCCATTTTATGTTTTGTGAGATATTTGTCATATGCATGACGTTATACATGTTCACACACTTGTTTTGCACCCCACAGATGCTGAGATTTAGAGGGAGCTCAATGTTTTCATGAATATGTGCAAAAATTGGCATTTGAGGCCAAATTGGTTGAATTCAAACTTTGCACATATTTAGGGGAAGCTCAATCTAAATCTGATCATCTAAAAGCTTCATTGATATATCTTTTGTAAGCTTTAATCAAGGTTGTCATCAATCACCAAAAAGGGAGAGATTGAAAGTGCATCTAGGCCCCTAGTGGGTTTTGATGAATTGAGTGACACTAAGATTAAAGAGCTAATGATCTTGATGAGTTTATGAGCACGAATTTATCATGAAATCAATGAATTGGTTACAAAAGATTTATTCCATGTGGTAATGCAAAGAGGCTCATACGACAAGTCATTTGACTAGGCTAGGGTCAATAGTCAAAAATTGGCAAGCAATGAGTTAATTCGAATTGAGACATGTATTCATGACAACTATTTAATCTCATATCAAGATGGAGCTTGTTGATGATGACATAGCGCTAGAAGGGATTCTCTTGCAAAGAAATGAGTTATTTATTTGAAGAGAAGATCTAAGAAAAAGTCAAAGTGCAAGCTAAGGTAAAATGGTCAAGAAAGATGATGGTATGGGACATCATTGATCTACACTTGATACATAGCTTGTATATGAGGCATGGACATTTGTGATTCAAATCAAATGGTCACAATTGATAAATGGACTTTATGAATGATGCAAGCCTACATGAAGCTCTAAGTGAGGCTAAGGTGAAGAGTTGGGATTCAGGATAGTGTTTCAAGGTACCAAGCAATGTGTGATCGAGTTGCGGCTTGAGTCATGGAGTCTTTGCTAAGGGTGAAGAAACTTTCTTTGAATTCAACTTGATGAATCTTGGTCATGAAGAGTTTATTGTAGAGAAGCGTCAATCCTTTTAGAATCAAGTGAATTGAACTAGAAGAGGCTTTCATTCGAAGACAAGAGTTCAAGTCACTAGCTCAAGGGAATTGTGCTCAGTTCAAGGAACCAAATGAGATGCACTCCTCAGGTTGAGAAAGTTCAAGACACGGCATGAATATGCAAATGAGAAGCTCAAGTTGTAGAAATATACTTTATCTTTGATCTTGAGTATAGATATGTCGTACTATTAAGAGGGATGCATCACATAGTGTTTTGGTTCAGTCTCAATGCTCAAGTAACCTAAGTAAGTTGAGAGAAACACAAAACCTCATGTGCACACTTAAGAGTTTCTGAGTGTATATACTCGGCAGTGCCGAGTTTGCCAACTCGGTAGTGCCGAGTACATAGAGTGTGCCAACGGCTAGTTCTGTTCAAAATCTCGGCAGTGCCGAGTTCACAAACTCAGCAGTGCCGGGTTCACAACGGCTAGTAACGGCTAGTTTTCTTGGAGTGGAGTATTTATACCCTACGACCTCAACTGTTGCTAGTGCTGCTTCTGAGGGTTCTTGTGTGCTTCCTTCCTGTTCTAAGCTAAGCAAAAGCCAAATAAGCTCTCCCCAACCTCTCTTTGTGAGATTGCACATTCAAAGTGATATCTTTGTGTTGGGTTGAGAGAAAGATAGCTTGAGAGACATCAAGAGCACAGCAAAACCTTGAGCATTTGAGTTGGTCCGAAATCGTGTGATTCGCATTTGTTACTCTTGGAGCTTTGCTCCTAGACGGCTAGGCGTTGCCCGGTGAGCACCCGGTTGTGTGGGCTGTCACGGGAAGTTTGTAAAGGTCGGTTTCCACCTCAAGGGAACCATTCTTCTTAGTGAAGGGCCATAGTGTGCTTGAGTGGCACTTTGGCGGTGAGGCTTCGCGGAGCTCCTCAAACGAAGATTAGGAACCACTGATCTTGCCTTGTTGTGGGCATGCAGTGGGTCTGAACTTCGGTAAAATCCTTGTGTCAATTGTGCTTGATTATTGTGTTATGGATTTGAGGAGCTCTCCATCGAACACTTGTGTTCTTGGAGAGATTGTTGGTTCTTTGTGTGCAGGGACTGTGTGAACTTGCTCAGGAACATTATCTGAGCATCCTCTACAATTGGGGTTTGATCGAAACTTATTTACTCGCACTCGTTACATTGTACTCACTCTGCTCTGTGTGTAGTGCCGAGTTGACTAACTCTGCAGTGCCGGTTACATTAACTGGTCAGCCAAGTATATTGCTATATACTCGGCAGTGCCGAGTTGATAAACTCGGCAATGCCGGTTTTGGCAGGCAGTGAATTTTATCCGCTGCATTTTGAGTGAAATTTGTAGGTGCGCCTATTCACCCCCCCCCTCTAGGCGACATCACGGTCCTTTCAGCTTGGGCAATGCTTTCATGGAGTGTACATGAGAAAATTCAGAGGCTAATAACATGAACAAAGACTTTCGAAGCATTGGCGCATGAAGATACAAGGATGAAGAAAAGAGCTCCAAGGCTAAGTACAAAGGATGTCACGCGAGAAGATTTTTGCTACTGCTACCTACCCCTACATGCAGAAGCAATGGAGGGAGCAGCCATGTGCATAATGAATGATCGGAGGAAAGACAAAGCTAAGAAGCAAAGGAGAAAAATAATGTGCAAGACAATGAAGGAGTGATTCACAAGAAAGGGGTGGTGCATACCTCAGAAGCACAAGGACATGGGCTTATAATGGAGCTAGCAACATGTGGTAGAAAAGGGGACAAGGAGGAGACACGACAAGGTGGTGCGCCGGCCGGCTCTGTGCCCCTAGACCAGCCGGCCTAGCCTTCTTAAAGATCCTTTGAGGCTCTCTCCTTTCGCAGGTACGTAGTTCATAAAAGTTCCTAGTTTATGTTCTTGTGTTCATCCACTTTTAGCACCAGGAACACTCCGCACAAAAGAAATCATGGACAAAGATTTGATCATAAGTCCACAACAAAACCTAGCTTAGTTTTCCCCTCGATGTTTTGCTCTTCCACCGGCAAGAAACCCTCGGAGGTGTAGTAGTTCAATTAGTGCAGCAAGGGGACCTAGAGGAAGACTTTCTCTGACTTTCATGGAAGAAGGAGAAGGACACGATCATCTACGTCGCCCGTTCCACTTCAACATACAATGCAATCAACTACACCACCATCATGTGCCAAAACTTTGGGGCCATGATCATGTCAACGGAAGAAGAAGAATGGTTTGCAATCATGAAGGACACAAGAAGCAAATGGGTAGAAGGAAAGGCACGCCCGAAGAACTACAAGCAAAGATCACCGAACACCTCCATCCCTCAGACGATCGTTGATGTTTTCATCAATTTTTGAGCACATGTTCAGGAAGGTACTACAGAAGAAAATTGGATATTCAGAAGTTCCATCAAGGTCCCATTCCAACGCATCCAAGATCGATCAATTTGAAGACCCGTGCAAGGAGATATGGCAAAAACATCGGATGCTGCGCATGCTGAAATCAGCTCGGGACAGATTGTAATGTCGGAGTAAAACGGGCATAACTCACTCGTTCTGAAACCTTTTTGGGCGAATAAAGACTTGTTGGTAAGAGAATTTTATATACGATGTTCTGAAGCAAAGTTTGGCTACATGTTCTGATCTGGACAGAGGATAAAATTCGTGAAGATGAGGCAACAACAATAGGGCAATGGAGATAGAGGTGATAACAATGTGAGAGATGATTGAGCAAGTCTTCCATTGAGCATAATGATCAAGTGCAGCGTGAGGAGTGAATAAAGGCTGCATGGACACCTTCATATCTTGCAAGAAGGACCATGGCGTTGCAACAACAAGAAGGTATGCGAGAAAGTCAAGCTCTATGACTTTAAATGAGGCGCTTTGCGGGAGGCAATCCGTTCCTTTTATTATTATTTTTTTAGAGAAAATTAGGAGGTGTAGTACATCATTTTGATTTTAAACTTGTGGCTAGTTGACTTAGGCTAACTTTTATTTTGTTTTAGACCACCATCATATCATTTTCCACCTTGAATTCCATTGCATGTTTTATTTTCTTTTATGACTTCTTGTGAAAACCATTTTCTACCTAAGCCTTCCTATCACCCACACCTAGATCCAGAGCCAATAGAGGTAGGAGTGATTTGTGTTGATTAGACGTTGTCACCATTGACATTAACCAAGTGTATTCCTATCATATATTCCAACTGAAAACTTTGACTAGCCCTCCAAGACTTTAGGAGAAACTCTCATACCGTTAGCAATCCTAAAACCATAGGTTAATTTTACATTTGTTTTTGTTTTTAAGCAACCTTAGTTAGAATTTCTAACTTGATTCCTCTCTTCAAAATTCTAGTTTTTAGCCAAAAATATAGGATACCCTTGAACCTATCCCTAAACCCCTGTTAGCTTGGTTGTTTGGTTCTTTTCGATGAACGATTTTCTTGTTGGCACTGCTTATTAGCTACAAGCTTTGTCTTTTTAAGCAGTTCTTTTTAGTTTATTTGGTTTGCATCGATCTGCTTGCCTAAGAACAACGAACATTGCGGAATAACATCGAAAGTCCTATTAATCCTTGCTAACCCTTGTTTTTGTTAACTCTTTGCATTTGCATTTTGCATCCATTCCATTGTCCTCATCTTCATTATGATTAAGCTTCGTTCTTTCCTAAAACCTTATGATGAATTCTTTTATATATATAATGCTTTCATGAGGCATTTTATCCTTGCAAACATGTGTAAACACGGTGTTTAGACTTGTTAGCAGACATCATCATTCGGTTCTTTATTATTTGGGGCTAATTATTTTGTTGATACTTTGGTTGGTTTATAAATATTGCAATGCGCTGTATTTTTCTTGCGCTATAAAGAATTATTGATCATGGGATAGACATGTTGTTTTGACTTTGGTTAATGAGACTTAATAGCTATAGAGAAATTCAGCAACTTGTTGTAAACATGGTGTTTAAAACTTAGTGTAAACATTGTCTTTGCTTGTATCCCTTTCTATCATTTGCATGCACGCTAGCACACACGTACACTCATTAGGATTGACTTTTACTAAGCTAGCTATGCCACAGGTTGAAAATCTTAGAGATGTTGTTGATTTGTTGGCAATTGTTTCTACTCCCGACCGTCACCCCAGGGGTAGATTGTGCTTAATTGTGTTGCAAGCAAGAGAAAAGAAAAGAGGAGAAATTGAAGGAGAAGGAGACAAGAGAGAAAGAACGTAAAATATAATCTCCGCATGTGGTAATGGGACGTGAAGAATCACAACACGGTGAAACTTTTTCTATGCCTAGCAAATGCTAAGCATGGGGGAGGATGATTTGGTAGAAGAAAGACATCGTCACATGGAGTACAAGGACCACGATCGCCACAAGATGCCTAATTCTTCTTCCATGGTGAGCACAATGCTTAAGCATGGGGGAGGCTGCGCTACACTCCACTACAAGCATCAAAAGGACGGTAAATTTCTCTTGCACCTTCTCTTTTCCTTCTAAATGCTTATACATATACATGCCACCGACCTTAGTGTAGAAAACATTTGTGTTTCTCTCTTGTTAATAACATGACTACTAGGAGGACAACCTAGTTTTGTTTGTTTTTATTTTGAATAAATAATCATCACCATCACTTTGTGCTCAACACGATGATATCTTTTAGGTGCTTTGCTTATGGAAAAGTGATGAAAGTTGTCGTTTTGTTTTACCTACACAATGTTATATATGACTTGGATAATTGCTCTTCATTAAATGAACAAAAATCAAATAAATATCGGCTCTTTAATTTGTGGAGGTTAAATGACTAAACTTTAGACCCACAAACTCTATGTTGCTCTTTGATTTAAGTTTACCAATGACCCCATACCTTGTATGATTTATTTAAAATTTGATCCTTATGCTATCTACATTCGTGAATCTCTTGCAAAGTTCTACCTACCAAAGCCTATATATATATATGCATGATCTTTCATGATGAAACCCTTAGATTGCAAACTTATATTTTGATGAGTTGGATTAAGATTGATTTCTTTGGTACGAGACTAAGAAGCTGGTCATTCCATTTTGCGTAACTTCTTTTTGCTAGCCTTTTCTATCCATGCATTGCTAGTTTCCACACCGGGAATTTTGCAAACCACGCTGGATGTCCACCATAAACCCAAAATTATCCTTTTGTGATTACCTCCTTGACCACAACCCAAAAATTTGAGTATGGAGAATTATTTGATGAAGTTTCAGAAAGAACAGAGGCACCACGTGAGGAATATAATTTTGGGAGGCATCTACAAGTACGCTGGAGAAAAATCAAAAGAAACAGGGGCAAGAAAGGCATGTGCCGCGCGGCCAGAGCACCCCTGGGCCACGCGGCCAGCCATGTTTTCGCCCATGATAGCCTCGAAAATTTTTGTGGATGTCCCTCCTGAAGATTCAAGTCATTCTCTGCAAGATTAGAAGATTTCATACTCTGCTCAGCGGTCATTTAATTTTCCTCTCCTTTGCTCGAGGACGAGCAATCGTTCAAGCATGGGGGAAGGAGTCATCGCATTATCTCTGACTACCGCTGAGTAAGTATCGTGTTACAAAAGATTCTAAGGAGCAAAAGAAAAAAATGAATGATGAAGAAAGAAAAGAAAGAAGAAAAGAGAAAAAAAAGAGAAAGAGAAAATGATAGAAAAATATAGAATAAAAATGCTCCTTGTTTCTTTTTGTTTCATTAAATTCTTGGTGCTTAAAAGACATACTCCATACTCATTTATTCCAACCATGTGCAATCCGATAACTAGAACTTCATTTGTGTCTCGGGATCACCCTTTTGCCACTTGCACATGTCCACCTATCTAAATCTGTGTGTTTCACCTCTCTCTTGTCTAACATTTAATTTCTCATGGCGACGAGTCTCGATAAATCCAATAGATCTCTCTCTTAATTTGATAATATTTCAGATATAATGTTTTGCTAGGATTATTTTAACCTACCAAGCTCCAGATAACCCTTCCACTTTCATATATGAGTAGAATAGGTTGAAAATAATCTAGTATAGGCTTGCGCGACTTGATGAGATGAGTGTTTCCATGAACTTTTGCAAGAGAACCTCACTTATGTTTGATGTGCATGTTTTTGAAAACTCTTCACGATGAAACAAGGTAAAGGTTTGAAGTTCGCTTAAATTCGAGAACATTATATTTATTTTAATTGTGACATGTTCTTTATTGCTAGTCTATCTTCCCTAATGAAAAGTAGTCGGTCACAACTTGAACATTAAAATACTGAATACATGAGAGAGCAATTTGTCTTGTTATGTATGACTACGTGCAGGGATGACAATGAAGGGCAATGCTGATTTCCTATTGAGCAAAGATCCTGAACTTACTCGAGGACGAGCACGATTTAAGCATGGGGGGATTGTTTGCGCTCTTAAATGACACGCTTTTGGTGTTGTTTACATAATGATTTCATTCTTATTCTTATGCTAACCCCGCCACTTGGCACTGAAATAACCTCGTTTCCAGCTTGTGCACATATTCTTGGAGCATTTTGGTTTACGCAGGATATTTGGCTATTTTGGAGCGAATATGGGCTTAATCTGAGAACTAGCAACAACACGGCAAGACGAAGGCCAAAAGCCCTAATGAAGCCCAAAGAGACCGAAGCCCGTTTACGCTCTACTCCAACGGGCCACCTCCGACAAGGCTTAATTGAAGATAAGGCCAGACCAAGGCAGATCTAGCTGCAGACTTTGAGGACACGTAAAGACCCATTCATATCCCGAAGCAAACGACGTCCAAAGCCCACAAGAATTGGAACACGTGATATTGAACATCAGAGAAGCTTGCACGCAAAAGATGGGCCCGAGGCGAGCCAAAAAGGGCCTAGGTCGGCCGGCCTAGGGCCCCCTTAGCCGCGCCGCCAAACGTGTTTTTGAGGTGGTTCGGCCTCCCCTTCGAGCTAGGGTTTCCTCGCTTTATAAACAGCCCGTCTTTCAGAGGAGGGCATCATTCATTCACTAGAAGTCGGTGAAACCTAGAAGTGAGCACCGGAGGGAGACGACGGCCGCCGCAAGTCCTCGAAGTTGTCTAGGGAATGGCCTAGGCCGACCCTAGCCGCCATGGCCTCCCTGCGTGGTTGTGCTATGGTGGAGTTCAGGAGCCAATCATTCATCATCTATGGTATGTACTCGGAGGTGATGGTGTAATGAACATATTTGTCTAAGTAATGATAATTATGTCATCCGATCTGCCAGCGACTCAGTATCTCCTTTTATGCTTTCTACCTATCATGAATGTGCTTGTTCTTAGTCTAGATCTAGATTAGACTACTTAGCTTGCTTTGTATGATCAGTGGTGATTAGACCTAGCAAGTGGATCCTTCTTGATATCTAGACACGTTCACTCGTGGGCGTGCCCTTGTAATTAGCCACTCCGATAGGAAGCATCGTGACAGGGTGTGGTCCATGTGGCATTCTCGGGAGGTTGACCGGAGGTAAGTGTTTAAAGATGCTTTGGATGAGATGCATGATTTGTCTGCTCAGTAGCTAGAACTACAACTAGAAGACGATAGGCCTAGTTACCCCTTTGGTGGTGCTTTATCTTTGCCTATACTTGTGGATGAGATCAATCCTACACCTTACTTTATATCTATTTGGTTTACCCTTTCATATGCAATCTATGCTTCACGTTAGGAAAGATCTGTTTAGATTAGATAGAAAACTCTAGGTAGTTCGTAGTCGATCGACGGATTGATAACCTTGGAAGAGTACTCTAAGGGAAAGGCTACGATGATCCGTGCGCTTGCGGTGAATCTTGGCGTGCATTTGCGCCGCCAACAGCCACCGGCGGCGAGCTCGATCGGGGAGAGGCGGAGGAGCCGAGGCAGAGTTCGGGCGGAGGAGCGTTGGCGGAGAGAGAAGGGAAGGGGTATTGTATGTGCATGGGTGGGACCAGAAAAAAATGAAATAGAGGAGCGAAATAGAGAATACCATTGCAGCATGATACTATTTAGAGGGTGTAATCTTTTAAAGGAGGATTGAAATATTCCTTTGGAGGGTGATATTTAGGAGGTACCGTTGCAAATACTCTTAGGGGATGTTTGGACTAGGTACTAAGGTTTAGCATGTCACATCAAATTGAGACCGATTAGGAGGACTAAATATGAAATAATTATTAACTAATTACCGAAGTTGTGGCTAACTCGCGAGACGAATTTATTAAAACTAATTAATTCATCATTAGCACATGTTATTGTAACACCACATTATCAAACTGATGGACTAATTATACCTAATAGATTCTTCTTACAAATTAGACCCAATATGTGCAATTAGTTTTGTAATTAGTATATATTTTTAATATTCCAAATTAGTGTCCAAACCTTCAATGTGACAGGTACTAAAGTTTATGAAGGGAACCAGCCACTGATGAGGACACCCAGCTCAGATATCGTTGATTTACTACAGAGACTTTTTCTGCCCACGGTGGAAGGTCACGTGATTTGGGTCCGATGGGTCGTGTATCAAGTGGAGCCCAATAGGCGCGCATCCTAGGTGTAACGTCCCGCCTTCCCAAGGCCGGGCCCGCTTACCCTGACAGCTCTCTAGGACTGCAAGACTATCCTCACAGACCAACACATGTCTTTTCTGCGCACTTTGTCCTCACTCATGCGCACCCGGGAAAGACTTCCCGGTCGGTCACCCATCCCTAAATTGCTCCGGGCCAAGCATACTTAACCCCGGAGTTCTTTCGAAATGGGCTTCCGGAAAAGAAGTTGCAACTTGTTGGTATGAGTATTCTATCAATCCTATTAAGCCCTGGGCTGTCACAATCTCACCCCCTTAGGAGACCGACGCCCTCGTCGGTCAACCCCAGGCCAGGAACGTCCCCTCCGGCCACGTTCATGTGCCCAGTGCCAGCGCATGTGCCATGTTGTGTGACCACTCTGGGCTCACACCAGCCATGCGCACCATGCCTGCGCAACTACGACCCCATGCGCCCGTGAAACCGCAAGAGTCGGCTCTGATACCAAATGTAACGTCCCGCCTTCCCAAGGCCTGGCCCGCTTACCCTGACAGCTCTCTAGGACTTCAAGACTATCCTCACAGACCAACACATGTCTTTTCTGCGCACTTTGTCCTCACTCATGCGCACCCGGGAAAGACTTCCCGGTTGGTCACCCATCCCTAAATTGCTCCGGGCCAAGCACGCTTAACCCCGGAGTTCTTTCGAAATGGGCTTCCGGAAAAGAAGTTGCAACTTGTTGGTATGAGTATTCTATCAATCCTATTAAGCCCTGGGCTGTCACACTAGGGTTGAGGGGACGACCCCCACCACGTCCAGGTTGTCCTCTAACCTGTCATATACCTCCATAGTCGCCACAAACAGATCGGGTTTTGTTTAGTTGAAAGTTTAGGCATTGCTACTTTCTTGTGAGTGCGCCGGTTGCCTCCTTGTATCCAGAACCCCACCTTTGTGAGTTCAGATTGGTAGATATTTTGCAATTGATTTGCTTGGTTCTACTTGTTCTTGCATGTTTTTCGATTGCTTGCAAGAATTACCTAGTAGTTTGGTTGATCGTGCTCCACAAGATTGCGGCGACTGCTGGAGTTGGTGTATCGGTTGCTAAGACGCAGCGTCCTTGGACGTTTGTAGTCGGGCCATGAACGTCTCTCTAATTCAAATCGAAGTTATCCTTCACTCATCGAAAGAACGGGAACAAAACCCTCAACAGGTTCACATCAAACACCATCTTACATGTGTGCATATTAACACGCTATATCCGGCTACTTGAACTAGGAGAGAAGGTATAAACATCGGCGCAAAGTATCAAAAAGAAAAATCGGCGGTGGCGGGTCTTTCATCGAGATTCGTGTCCGTGCGCACCAGATCTGGCGAGGACGGTGCAAGGTGGCCCTGGTGGTGCGGCGCGACGGTGGCGGCGGCAGTTGGATGTGGCTGCGCGCGGAGGGCGGCATGGTGCCGCAGTTGATGGAGGTCCAGGCGGCTCTGCGCAGCGGCTTCGTGTGGCGGCAGTGCGCGAGATGAGGAGGAAGTGGCACGGTGTCACGCGGATCGAGGAGGCCGCACGACGGCGTGCGAAGCGAGGAGGAGGTCGCGCGCGCAGCCCGCCGATGGTGGAGGTGCTTGGACGCCGGCGGTGTGGCCGGCGGCAACGATGGTGAGGCGTTGGCGATGTGGGCATGAGACTGGCCTGGTGGGCGGTGGTGGTGAGGCCGGTGGCAGTGGCGGGTTTTAACTCAGATCTGTTTTTTTGTCTTCCAATTTTCAATGTGCAGCCTTCTCTACGGTTCAGAGGGTGATTCCAGCAGTGGTGCGTGTTCACCTGTGTGCTGTTATGGGTATAGGATGGTTGAGGTCAGGGCTAAAGCCTGGACGGAGACGCCTGTGGGTGGCACGTCCTCTTTGGAGGCATCCACCCCATCCTATCCTGCTAGCTTTCCTTGGTGAAAACATTGCCCACTCATGGGTTGGCGACGACGGCGCTAGTTGCGTCGTGATCTTCTTGAAGACATCGCCATGGAAACCTAACACCATGTTTCAGCGTCTCAGGTGGTAGCGGCGGTGGCACCCATTTGTGGCATTTAGAAGTCGGAGTTGCTGCGTCGGTATCGGCGAGCTTGGCAACGATGACTTGATGCTGTTCTTGGTCATTGAAGGTTTTTAGCATCGAGAAACTTGATTGGCGTTGTGATTGGTGTGGTCTGCCTTGTGGAGTCGGAGCTGCTGTGTCTTTCATGGCAAAGCTTGCCAACAATAACATATGATGGGCTCCGTCACTTGTTGTTAGTTGTAGGTTGTGCAGTTGTAAGTCGTGTAGTTGTAATAGCTTTCTAGGTTGTTTTGAAGTGTGTGTATGGTTTTCGGATCCAATTTTCCTCGTAAACTGGATCACCTCTCTTTTTCTTATTAATACACCATGGGCGTAAACTGGGTCTTTCGAAAAGAAAATAGTAAGATATGTATGATGTATGATACAAATCACCGTGGAGATGCCGAATCCAGCTGTTTTGGTGCCAAATCACCAGAACAGTAGTATATTTTTTTGAGAATTACACAGTACAACGCAGACGCTCACAACACGCACGCACACTCACCCCATGAACACACGTACGCTAACCCTACCCCTACGAGCACCTTCGAAGGACTGAGCACCCGACAGATCTGGAGATTCCTGAAGTCACCATTGGCGCCTCGTTGTCGACGGGAACGCCGCTTACCACTTAACGCATAACGCCGGTAAATCCTGAAAAATCTCAGAAAAAGATGCAGGCATCAGGATTTGAACCCTGCTGGGTAGCGTCCCATTGGATACATTCCCAATATACTGTATATACCACCGGAAAAACAAGCAAAAGAGCGGCCCTGTCTCGTTTGGGGCCCATTGCTCATCCTCTCAGGCCTCAGCCCTGACCCGACGCAATCACGCAAAGCCAAACCCGATTCCCCTTCCGCCTTCCCCCACCCGGAACCGTTTACCCCCGCCGCCGCTTTGGCAGCGGCGATGGCGTCGTCGTCGACGCGCCCCCTACTCCGCCGCCTTGCGGCGATGGCCGGCGGCCGCGTCCGCGCCAACCATCGCCTGCTCTCCTCCTCCCCCTCGGCTGTCTCCGCCGAGCGGGCGTCGCAGTCGCCGGCGGAGCAGGAGGTGGTGCGCATGACGGAGGGTTGCGTCCGGGTACGTCTCTCTCCCCTATGACCTACCAGTAGGTTGTTCCGCCGCAGTTTTTCAACTCTGGGCTTTTCTAGTTTTTTATTGGGTTTAGTTAGGATTTATTTTTGTGTTAGCAATCGGCAATTTAGAAAGGGTTTCCTCTTCCAATTGGATTAGTTAGGATTAAGTTTGTGTTAGCAATTGGCAACTTTAGCCTCCTATGGATTTGATATGTGGATTTATCGGAGCTAGCTTAAATTGGTAGGCTAGAAATGTCTTGGTATCTACTTTTGTTGCTCTAAAGGGATAGATGATGGATCCAACAGAAGAATATTATTTTGGATCATCCTTAAATGCCAATACTAATTATGAATCCAGAAGCATGATACATGTCTGGGAACTTGAAACAATGGGTGATGGCATATTGTAACCAATTGTGTTCTGGATTGCTAAAATTCGTGTCAGGTACTTCCCACCATGTTTTGTCTGACACAGTTGTGTGCATCTAATTTATGTTCTTTCCTGTGCCAAGTTGATTTAATATTTGCCTTTTTCCGTTTGAGAAAGCATTCCTGCCATGCTGTACCTTCTATTTTTCAGTAGTAGTTTGATAGCGTCTTGTTTACATGGTGCTCAGAATTTTAACACTTTGCAGAGATTAAAAGAATTACATGGTAAAGAACCTTCTGCTGAAGGTAAGATGCTGCGGCTAAGGGTTGAAGCTGGTGGATGCTCTGGGTTCCAGTATTCTTTCTCTCTCGATGACAAGAAAAACTCAGACGACAGGTGAGTCATTCATTTTAATTGGCTTTCTAGATTTTTGTTCATTCAGTAATTCCTTAAAGATTCATTAAGAAGTATGTGAATTTATTGTGCATTACAAGTTTACAACTGTGACCATGGTTCTCCTTCACTTTTTTCCGTTGGTAATTGTTTAATTTACTTGTAGGGTATTTGAGGCTGATGGTGTTAAATTGGTAGTGGATGACATCTCATATGACTTTGTGAAAGGCGCCACTGTGGATTATGAGGAGGAACTTATACGTTCAGCATTTGTGGTTAGTCCGAAACTTTGGTTCTTCATTCTTTCCAGATATTTTTCTGAAAACTAGACTAGTTAGTTGAAAAGATGCTGAAATCTTAAATGTTCTTCTAGCTCTTTTTAAAAAATATATTATCACTCAAGAAGACTATTCAGCCTATGCGCATATGCCTTTGGGAGTTGATACAGAAATATAATATTGGAATAATGTTGAACTGAAATGCTGGCTACCTAAAGATGGATTTCGGAAATACTGTTGGCTTAGTCTTTGACTCTTTTCATTTTTGTTAAAATAAAGTGAAATACAGATACATAAAATTCTATCTTTGTTTCTTATTCCTCCATGATTACTATAATAGTTTTCTGGCTCTTTCTTCCCACCTTTGAAGTCTCAATGTGGATTTTTGTCTCACCAGAACATTTTCTCAGAACCTATTACAAGGACACAAGGTTAAGTTTAGATGCAGGGTTGTGCCTTGGAGGTTGTAGAAAACAAGGATAAGGCCGGAAAATTATGGCCTCTCACTGGATAATCTTTATTAAATCTAAATTTGAATCTTGCCAGGCCAAGTCTTGCTGTAGCTTGTACTGTTCACACTAGATATCCGGGAACTAGCAACTTTACTGTCTAGCTGCCTAGCTTGTACTGGGTAATTGTTGTGACTGTTACCTATTTTCATATAATTATTGCACATAGCAGTTCATCGACCGACGACCTGTGCCTCACTATAGCATTGCACAATGCGCATCTCGTTGCATTGGGCTCTGGTAATTTTGCTGCTATTGTTTGAGATCCTTTTGGAAGTAAGGGGAAGAGTTAGAAGTTGAGAGCTAAATGATTCAGGAGCAAATTGAAGGTATCACTTACCTGGCTTCACATGACAGAGAGTGTTAGAGCTAGCTCTTCCCAGGTTATACTCGTGGAAGGTGGGAGGACGAGGGGATGGCGAGTGGTGGCGGCGTGAGCGCGACGCCGTCCTGACGGCCGGCGTCAACTCTGGATCGCTGGGAAGACGAGGAGCGCAGGAGCAGTTGCCCAAAGGCCAAAGAGATTTACTCAATCTCTGGCTAACCTCTATTAGATATCCGGGTTCAGTACATATAGCAATTGTTTACACGCTCCTAACACACGAACTGAAAGTAACATAACTGAATGAAACAACTGAATGAAATCTACGTGCGCTGGCTGCCGGTTGTCGCCCAGACGCTCCCATGTTCCTAGCCGCCACGCGCTTTGTTCCTCCTGTGGTACACCTTGCCCACCATAACATCTCTCCCCTCCTCGCGAAACAGCTCGTCCTCGAGCTAGAATGATGGATACTCGGCGCAGAACGAGTCGACTGGCTCCCATGTCGCCTCTGCTGCTGCAAGTCCCGCCCACTGGACCAGCACGTGCCAAGTGCCGCGGCGTAGGCGAGCTCGCAGAACACACTCCGGTTGAGGAAGTAGACGTCCGTCCTGGAGTGGTGGCAGATGCGGGGTTGTCGATGGTGGTGTCCCTCGGAACGGCTTGAGGACTCCAACATGGAACACGTCGTGGATCCGTGCGCCCTCTGGTAGCTCCAACCTGTACGCCACAGTACCCACGCGTTCCAGGCTCCGGAACGGACCGGCGAACCTGGGACCAAGCTTCCCACGGCTTCCTGGTTCGAGTGTCTGGGTTGGACGGTGGAGGAGACGAAGCCAGACCTAGTCTCCTGCGTCGAACTCGACGTGACGGTGATGAGCGTCGTAGTAGTGGCGTGCGTACTCCTGGGCCTGCTGGAGACGAACACGAACCTCGCTCAGGAAGGTGTCGCGGTCGGTCAGCAGTGTGTCGACGGCGTCCGTGCTTGCGCTGCCTGTCTCGTACGGGAGCAGTGGTGGTGGAGCGCGACCGTAGATCACCTGGAATGGAGTCGTGCGCAGCGCCGAGTGGTAGGACGTGTTGTAGCAGTACTCGGCCCAAGGTAGCCAGTCCAGCCAAGCTCTGGGACGGTCGCCCGTGATGCTTTGCAGGTACATCGCCCGGGAATGAAATGAGCGTACTTGGACAGCCGGTCGACCACTGTGAGGATGACGTTCTTCCCGTTCACCTTGGGCAGGGCCTCGATGAAGTCGATCAAGATATCTGCCCACACTCTAGATGGCACTGGAAGTGGTTGTAGTAGGACGGCAGGGTTGAGCGCTTCAACTTTGTTGCGTTGGCAGGTATAGCAGGCACGGACGTATTCCTGGACAAGCTGGCGATCACGATCGACGTGGAAGTGTGCACGCAGGCGGTGCAAAGTTTTCTGAATGCCTTCATGGCCGCCTGTGTGTGCGAACTGGAGGATGTCTTGCAGCAAGCTTGATGTTTGTGGAACGTATACCTTGCCACTGTACAGGATCAGTCCATCCAGTACTTGCCACGCTTCACCTTTGCTTCCAGTGGCCACTGCGTTCTTCAGTGCAGACAGGTCGGGGGTGGACTCGATCTCTTGGCGTAGCTCGTTGTAAAGGTGGAATGATGGTGGAGATGCTGTGCAACATCATCTCATCAGTATGACGGCGAGACAGGGCATCAGCTACAGTGTTCAAGCGACCTGGTCGGTACTCCACTCTAAAGTCATACCCAAACAGTTTGCTGATCCATTGATGCTGAGGTATTGTGGAGGGGCGCTGATCAAGCATAGACTCCAGGGCGTAGTGGTCAGTGCGAACAATGAAATGCCTGCCCCACAAGTATGGTCGCCAATATCTGACTGCCTGGACAAGACCGATGAGTTCGCGTTCATAAGCTGCAACTTTCAAATGTCTCGGTGCAAACTGCCTGCTGAAGAATGCGAGTGGTCCTTCTCCTTGGTGTAGGACTGCCCCGAATCCAGATCCTGACGCGTCACAATCCACCATAAACTCAATGCTGAAGTTGGGTAGCTGCAATACAGGTGACAGCTGCTGTCAGGGCCGCCTTGAGAGCTTGGAGCGCAGAGCTTGCAGCTTCGGACCACAGGAAAGCATCTTTCTTCAAGAGCTGAGTGAGCGGCGCGGCAATGGTACAAAAGTTCTTGATGAAGCGTCTGTAATAGCCGGCGAGACCGAGGAATCCGCGTAGCCCTCGAGCAGAGCGAGGATGTGGCCACGATGCGACAGACTCCACTTTGGCGCCATCCATGGCGACTCCATCGGAAGAAATGACGTGGCCCAAGTAGGAAACTGTCCCCGTTGCAAAGGAACATTTGGACCGCTTGACATGGAGATTGTTGGCTCGCAAGACCTCAAGAACTACACGGACATGCTGCAAATGTTCTGTCCAATTCCGGCTGTATATGAGAATGTCGTCGAAGAAGACAAGGACGCAACGGCTGAGGAACGGCCCGAGCACCATGTTTGTCAGGGCTTGGAACGTCGCCGGAGCATTGGACAGTCCAAAGGGCATCACCAAAAACTCGAAATGCCCATGGTGTGTGCAGAAAGCTGTCTTGGTCACGTCCTCAGGGTGAACACGCACTTGGTGGCAGCCAGATCGCAGGTCTAGCTTTGTGAAAAACTTGGCGCCGTGCAACTCATCGAGGAGCTCTTCCACCACTGGTATTGGGAACTTATCCTTGAGTGTCATGTCGTTGAGAGCTCTGTAGTCTACACAGAAACGCCAGGAGCCATCTTGTTTCTTCACTAGAAGGACTGGTGCTGAAAATGGTGACGTGCTCGGCCGAATGATGCCTTGTGCTATCATGGCAGCGCACTGGGCTTCAAGTTCATCCTTCTGAAGCTGCGGGTATCTATGGATGCACTGCTACTGGCTCTGTGTTAGGCTTCAAATGGATTCTGTGATCGCACGCTCGCGCTGGCGGAAGGCCAGACGGAGTCACGAACACATCATCGAAGGATTGCAGCAGACGCTCGAGCAGTTCAGGCTCACTGGCGTGCATCGCGTGCAAGCGGCCGGTCGGTGGAATGTCCCATCTTGTCGAGCCCACTCCCTTCCAGAACACGCGCCGGCCTTGGTGCCAGAAGGCCATGCACAAGTCGTCACGACCCGATCCGCCGCCGGTCCGGTGTCGAGATGAACCGGGTTCAGGAGCGTCGGTGGTCGTTCTGCCTTGCATCTGGTGAACCTGGACGGAGGCGGCCTGCACGAGAGCCCTTACCTTTTCCAGGCCCAGAGTGTTAGGCGGCAGCCGATTGATTTCCTCGTTGATAGTAACGAGGTTCTGGACCGGTGTCTCGTAGACCTCGTGTCCGTTGAACTCGAACGTGCCGTCGCGCATCAAGTTCCGGGCGCTCCTCCGCTCGTGTTGATCCCGTTGGCGACGATGATCTTCAGAGCGAGGCTCCTGGAGTCGAGCAGTACCAGATCCTGACGCGGCGGCTCCGCGTGGTCGTGCGGCTCTGCGAGCCGCCCGACTGGCATTGCGTCCTCGACGCTGGTTCCTGGCTTCGGTCGTCTCCTCAGCAGGAGTGACCTCATCTTCTGAGACAGGATTGGTTGGCGTTGCTGGCGCCACCATGTAACAATATGATCCGACTCCTTCTTGCGCGAGGTAGTCTTCCTCGGACTCGGAGAAGTCGGATGTGGGCGTGTAACGCTCCAAACTACTCGGAGTCAATTCTCCGAGTGATCCTAGTAGTTCCGGCTCTGTAGAGGCATCGGACACCGTGTATCCTTCCGGCAGATCGTCCAGGATTGAGGGTCCCAGTAGATCTAGCCCGTAGGAGTCGCTCCCAGAGAAGTAATCATCCGACTGGACGATGTCCTTCATCTTTTGCTTCCGAGCAAGCGCGCAAAAGCCAGGGGTCTGAACAGTAATGACCTCAGGGCTCTGGACGCGTGTGGGTTGAGCGTTTACGCTCTGCGATGATTCGGCGACGTGACTCTCAGGAGTCGGATCGGAACCGAGTGATTGTAGATCTGTTCCCGACTGGTTTGGCCTCGCGTTCTGCGAAGGACTCAGCGGGGTAGATCCGGTACGATCAGAGGCGATCGGACTGGATTGGGCCGTGATGGCCGAAGTCGGCGCCAGAGAGGAGACCTCCGTGGCGACCGTAGCACCTGCCGCCTGGGTATCCAAGACGGTGGTGGTGATGACGTCCCCGAACTGGATGTCGACTTCGTCGACGTCCGGGAGGTTGCAGCTGTCCAAGATCTTGACGCGATCCATCGAGCTTACCAGATTGATCTCGGCGATACCCCTACCTGGCGCGCCACTGTCGGTGATATTATCTCCGGCAGTCTTCCACGGGGTAGCCCACGGAAGTGATTTGTAATGCAGGGAAGATCGCAAAGATCGGAAGCAAGATGGTTAGGATGGACAGACACAAGGGTTTATACAGGTTCGGGCCGTCAACTCGACGTAATACCCTACGTCCTGTTTTGGGGTGTTGTATTGCGTAGATTGTGAGTTGTTGTCTTGAGACTTCATCTTTTTGAGGGGGTCCCTGCCCGCCTTATATACCGGGGGGCAGGGTTACAAGTCGGTTTGTATCCGATCCTATCTCTAAGAATTCTTTCCTTCTTTACAATAATTCCTATTCCAACTAGGACTTCTCTTTCCAGATCCTTCCTCCGTGCGCCGACTTGTCCCGCACGTCTTCAGGTCCAGAACGGAGGGCTGGGCCGCCCCCTTTTGGTGGGCTGCCAGGCTTGCTCGTGAGGTACCCGGGTACTATATCCCCCACAGGGGACTCGACATGGTTGGACCCCTCAAAAAAGCTCCTGAAGGCTACGCACACTTACTAGTGGCCGTTGCAAGTTCACCAAGTGGGTGGAGGCGAAAGCCATCACGCGGTGCCGCTTGAAGGACGCGGTTGAATTCTTCCTCGACATCATCTACCGGTTTGGAGTCCCGAACTCTATCCTAACCGACAATGGATCGATGTTCACAGGGAAAAAGTTCCGCAAGTTTTGTGATGATTATCACATACGTGTGGAATGGGCGTCCGTCGCCCACCCGAGAACCAACGGGCAAGTAGAGCGCGGCAATGGCCTGAAGAAATTCGCCGGCAGATGGGCAGCGGAGCTCCCTGCCGTATTATGGAGCTTGAGGACGACACCGAGTGGAGCCACAGGTTTCACTCCTTTCTTCATGACCTATGGGGCAGAGGCGGTCCTCCCGATGGACCTAGACTACGGAGCCCCATGGGTGAAGGCGTACACGGAGTAGGGAAACGAGGCGGCACTACAGGATGCAGCAGACCTCATCGACGAGGCTCGCATCATAGCATTAGCCCACTGCGCCAAGTACCAGCAAGCGCTCCGGCGGTACCACGCACGACGAGTGCGGGGACGGGCCTTCAACGTCGGCGACCTTGTCCTCCGATTGTCACAAGACACCAAGGACAGGCACAAGATGACGCCGCCAATGGAGGGCCCGTTCATCATCTCGCAAGTTCTTCGACCCGGCGCCTACAAGATCATGACGCAAGACGAAGAGGAATTCATCAACTCCTGGAACATAGAGCTTCTATGTCGCTTCTATCCATGAGTTCTTTACGCCTTTTTTAATTTCACGCAGCTGTTTTCCTTTTAGCATGTGTATGCCTAGAGCTAGTCACTCTAACAGGGAGTGAAACTCAGCTCCTTACATCCAGAAAATGTTGCCCGACCCTCGGGGGCTCAGAGCCGCTACTCGACCCTCGGGGGCTCGGCACCCACCCTCGGGGGCTCTAGCGAGAGCAGCTTACATTTGTTCAGCCAAGTCACACCCACCGGGTGTACACGGCCACACTACTCGACCCTCGGGGGCTCGAGGGCTCGACGCCCACCCTCGGGGGCTCTGATGAGAACAGCTAACGTTCGCTCTGGCTAAGTTAGTGGAAAAAAACAACACATATATGTACACGTCTTGTTCTCGATGAGTGAAATGATAGAGTGTTCCTAAATCCTAGCGAATGGATGAAGTGAGCTATTTATTGATAAAACAAGAAGGGTCGGCAACAGACCGTGTACGACAATCCAAATACAAAACCGCCATCGGGCGGCCCAACAAGGGGGCAGGCGTGCCTACTTCCTTACGCTAACGAGACCCAGCGCTACTGGGAACCTCGCTAGTTTTCTTCTGGCACCAGCACGCCTGGTCGCTACCACACCAGTGGGAGGTCCTCTGTAGGAAGAATAGCGGCTGCGGCCATGCCGCTATCAACCTCCATGTCGTCGTCAGCTTCAAGCCAATCGCTTGTATGACCCGGCTTGTACATGAAGTACCGCTGCTACGTGAGCAGACATGCCAGGGTCACAGAGCGTGTTGACGGCCATTATAACTGAGCAGTGACCGTCAACATTTCGGTAAAATGACGATGATCATACCATGGTCCATGCATAAAAGTGCTTTTACTGACCAATTCCACAAGTTTTGGATGAGTTGTGCTTGCAGGACAAATCAGGAGAAATCAGGGTCAAACCTAGCATAAAGCCAGGCCGGCCGGCCTATCCTAGGCCGACCGGCCTCCCCTGGCCACCTCTGGCCACGTCATTGATCCACAAGCTGAGCCAAGTATCCTAGATGATCAAGAGACATGCATTTGATGTCGGTTTGATCCAAGGACCTGAAAGGCCTAGTGGGAGACACATGGATTGAAGGGCCCACAACCTAGGATTCTCGGATAGCCTCAACTGAACGCAACCGTTACCGACCTCTGGAGAGCATCAGGACCGTCCCTGCGAAAGGCGGTGCCACTTGGCACCAGAGCCGGTCCGGCCGGGTTGAGGGAGGCCGATCGGCCTCCCCCTGTGGCCGCCACGTGCCCCCCTCTGTGTGAAGCTTAAGCAAGTGCTTAGCTTGCTAATGACGCCGAGCTTCGCCCCTGAACACTATAAAGGAGAGCTCATCCACCTTGGGAAACACACACCACACTTCTCAAGTCTATACTTGAAGGGATCTCCTGTATCATTTCCATTTCTTAGATTAGGATTAGAGTTGGGAGTAGAGCTCGGAATCTTTGGAATCTTCGGAGTTCTGGTAAAGCTCTTGTATCCTTTCCTTCATTTGAAGAGTTTATCAAAACAATTGCTTTCTTATTTCAGAGCTTAAGTTTATCTTTTATATTTATCTCTTGCTCTTCTTTTTAGAGTAAAGATCTTGCTCTCTTTAGAGTAAAGTTTTGTCCCCCTTTAGTCGTAGTGTAGAGTTTAGTTTAGCTCTACTGGGTTTTATCTCGCGAGTTTGCTCGCCTTGACCGGGCCATAAGACGCCTTAGGGAAGACGGGGATTTCTCTTGACAGGCCTCAAGAGAAATCTTAATCTTCGAGTGCAGACGTGGTGTCTGGCTTGTTGATTAACTAGGAAGTGTGTTGCACCCCACGGAACAGCAGTGGTAGGCGGCAGGTAGTGACAACCCTGTCCGTCCTTCGGAGTCCACCACGTTCGGGTGTATTCATAACAGTAGTGCTGAGCCCGGAGGACCCCCTCTCTCACCCCGTTCTGAGGTTCTCCCGTTCTAGCCGTCGAAGCGAGCTCTGTTCCCGGTATCTAAGCTAGAGTCTAGGCTAAGGTTAGAGTGCCTTTTGCTCTGAGTTAGGAAGTGTCTAGGTCCGGTCTCTCCCAACATCTTTCCTTTTCTATAGATTTAGGTGCTCCTGTGTGTCGCTGGTCTTTTAGACCTTCTATCCAGTCATTTACTTGACCATTATCTCCAAACCTAGAGTTTGTGCCCCTAGGTTTGCGGCTTGATATTTCTGGCAAGATATATCATTTCATTGTTCAATACACTTTAACCATTCTGCTTCCCTGCGGAAATATAAATACGATACCCTGGGATAACTCCCTAGGTGAAGTGCTACAACGATATATATTTTGTGCGCTTGCAAATCCATTTTGCATACAGCGACATATATCTTCGCGCTCTTGAAGCGTTGCTAAAACGTGACGCTAAGGAGTGCCAACAGAAACTACTCGGGTTCATCATCAGTCACCAAGGTATTGCGGCCAACCCAGAGAAAATCAACGCCATCACAGCCATGGAGGCTCCAAAGACAATCAAAGACATCCAGAAGCTTACTGGGTGCATGGCGGCACCGCATCGTTTCATCTCATGACTTGGAGAAAGAGGCTTGCCCTTCTTCAAGCTCTTGAAAAAGGGAGACAAGTTCCAATGGACGGAGGAAGCAGCAGCAGCATTGGCGGATCTTCAGCAGCATCTCCAAAAACCGCCAATACTGACTGCTCCGCACGACGACGACAAAGAGCTGCTACTCTACATCGCAGCCACGACTCATGTGGTGAGCACCGCACTGGTTGTCGAAAGGGCCGAGGACCACCACGCGGTCTACTTCGTCAGTGAAGTACTCACGGAGTCCAAAGCCCGATATCCAGCGGTGCAGAAGCTACTCTACGCATTACTCAACACGTCAAGAAAGTTGCGCCACTACTTCGACACATTCACCATCTCAGTGGTCACGGAGTTTGGCCTGGGGTACAGAACCCAGACGCCACCGGGCGAATCTCAAAGTGGGCAGTTGAGCCCGGAGCACTCAGCATCGAGTTCAAGTCCAAGAAAGCCATCAAGTCGCAAGTACTGGCAGACTTCATGGCTGAATGGCGCGAGAACCAAGTGGATATCCCTGTCGGCATACTAGAACACTGGATCATGTACTTCGATGGCTCTCTCAAGGCTCGAAGGCGCCGGCACGGGAGTGCTTTTTATTTCACCCAAGGGTGACCAACTTAAGTACGTTCTGCAGATCTTCTAGAAGGTGTCCAACAATGAAGCAGAGTACGAAGCATTGTTGCATGGGCTACGACTTGCAATTTCTCTAGGAATCAAGCGATTGATGGTATACGGCGACTCTTCCGTCGTCATCAACCATTGCAATAAAGACTGAGATCGTTAGAAGGAGAATATGGATGCTTACTGCGAGGAAGTACGCAAGCTGGACAACAAGTTCACAGGACTCGAGTACCATTGGGTAGTCCACGATGATAATGTCGCAGCTGACGTACTATCCAAGCTGGGATCTACTCGTGCAGAAGTCCCAGCGGGAGTTTTCGTTCAGGAACTCCGCAAGAGGACAATTGACTTTGAGAAGTCAGCTACCGCCAGTAACGGCGACCCTGGACCAGATCGAGAGGTTTTAGTCATCGAGGAAGACTGGCGTATCCCGTTCATCGAGTACATCAAGAACAAGGCTCTCCCTCTGAACAAGACAGAAGCCGAGCAAGTCATGGGACGATCAAAGAATTATCTACTGATTGGGGATCAACTCTACAGAAGAGGACTATACACCGATATAGCCATGCGGTGTGTCCCAAGAGCAAGAGGCAAAGGTATACTACTCGAGATACACGAAGGTGCGTGCGGGAATCATGCAGGACCATGCACAATGGTGCGGAAGGCGTTCAGGGCGGCGTTCTATTGGCCCACAACTCTGAAAGACGCGGAGGAGATTGTTCGCAAATGTCTTGGGTGCCAATTCTTTGCCAGACAGCAACATGTGCCGGCACATAAATTGATCACTATCTCTCCATCTTGGCCGTTCGCCTGCCACGGGCTCGACATGGTGGGCAAGCTCACGACGGCTCTGGGTAATTTCACACATGTGCTGGTTGCCATCGACAAGTTTACAAAGTGGATTGAGGTCAAACCAGTCACGGACATATCAACGGCCAAGGCCAAGGGTCTCATTACTGATCTGATGCTCAGGTATGGCTGTCCTCATCGTATCATCATAGATTTGGGTTCCAATTTAACAGTTACGAGTTCAAGGACCACTGTGAGTGACATGGCATTGAAGTCGTACACGCATCAGTAGCTCACCCCAAGGCCAATGGACAAGTCAAGAGAGCCAATGGCTTGATCCTCGACGGTATGAAGAAGCGACTATTTGAACATGATAAGAAGTATGGAGGAAAGTGGATCTACGAGTTGGGACATTGTTGGCACTCCTTAGCCTAACTAAATCCGCAAGCGCATGGAGTACGATGTAGCCTTTCACCAGGGGAGTAAGAACCTGGATATCGAATCCAAGGAACGGTAGACGCGACTAGCCTAGAACTTTTCTAACCGGACCCACCAGGGAGCACAAGGTAAGCGGGTAGAGAGCTTAACTTTAGTTAGCTACTCGTTACCCTAGACAAACTATCTATATCTAATCTGATCTGCTTCGACGGCTAGAACGGGAAGAACTCAGAACGGGATGAGAGAGGGGTTCTTCCGGGCTCAGCACTACTGTTATGAGTACACCCGAACGTGGTGGAGTACAAAGGACGGACAGGACTGTCACCACCTGCTGCCTACCACTGCAGTTCCGTGGGGTGCAACACAACCTGAGGTGGCTAACCAGCACAGGCACCACGCCTAATGTCGGTGATATTATCTCCGGCAGTCTTCCACGGGGTGGCCCACGGAAGTGATTTGTAATGTAGGGAAGATCGCAAAGATCGGAAGCAAGATGGTTAGGATGGACAGACACAGGGGTTTATACAGGTTCGGGCCATCGACTCGACGTAATACCCTACGTCCTGTTTTGGGGTGTTGTATTGCGTGTTGAGTTGTTGTCTGATGAGTCGAGTTGTGGTGTGTTTCGTTGTGGTGTAGTTGTTTTGGAGGGGGTCCCTGCCCGCCTTATATATCGGGAGGCAGGGTTACAAGTCGGTTTGTATCCGATCCTATCTCTAAGAATCCTTTCCTTCTTTACAACAATTCCTATTCCAACTAGGACTTCTCTTTCCAGATCCTTCCTCCGTGCGCCGACTTGTCCCGCACGTCCTCAGGTCCAGAACGGTGGGCTGGGCCGCCCCCTTTTGGTGGGCTGCCAGGCTTGCTCGTGAGGTACCCTGGTACTATATCCCCCACAGTAGCCCCCGAGCACTTCTTGGCCGATCGTTAGCTGTAATTGTTCCATCTTTTCTTGCATGATTCGAGTGCTCCAAGCCATCTAAGATCTCATTCGAATGGTTTCGAAGAAGATCCGAGTGGTTTCAAGGAAGATCCGAGCGGTTTCAAGGAAGATCCGAGTGGTTTCTCAGACGTTCCTGAAAACAATTCTTCAATTTCAGTCAAAGTGAGGGGAAGGAGTGCTCTTTTTCACGACGCTACAGCGAAGTGAATACACTTAGCCCCCGGGCTTTGGGCAATTTTAAAATGAAATTGGCCAAAGGTCTTCAACTTTTATCCATCTGTATCTTGATTTTCAATGGTGTGCACCTCCAGGTGCACCCATTGGGTGTAGCCCCCGAGCCTTGAGTAGAATAGAATATTCTGGTCGAGGGTCAAAAATAAATATTATGAAACTCTTTTTGGACTTGATCCATCAATGGTGTGCACCTCCAGGTGCACCCATTGGGTGTAGCCCCCGAGCCTTGAGTAGAATAGAATATTCTGGTCGAGGGTCAAAAATAAATATTATGAATCTCTTTTTGAACTTAATCCATCAATGGTGTGCACCTCCAGGTGCACCCATTGGGTGTAGCCCCCGAGTCTTGTTACGACTCAGCATGATCGTGTCAAGACTCTGAAAGCTATGAATTCCGACTGATTTTTCAGCCCCCATGCCTCTGGACATGGATTTTAGATAATCTTTTCCTTCAAGGGCTTTTTATTTCCCCTTTATAAGGATTTTGTCCTCAAGTTCTTTGAACTCGGCATGACTTCCGAGTCGTGTCCCACGACTCAGCTTGACCATATGGTAAGCCATCTTCTCACAAGACTTATACTTGTCAGCATTTGACCCAAATTTCTGAGTCAATTTAGCGATAGTATCGCATGCCTTACGTAAAAATCAGTTGCGAGGTCGCAATATTAATTGCAAAATCAAGTCTGGTCGTCGACTAATTTTAGCCTCACGACCGAGTGGTTTCTGCCCCTGAACCCTAGCTCAGGAACCCACAGATTTATTATCGTAACAGAACCGAAAGGTCGTGCTATATTTCAGCCCATTAGGCCCATTACTCCTAAAAGTCCGTTGCGTCCCTAACGGTTGCCTTACGGAAGGCGAGATATCGCGAGATATCGCGATTCCCTATCGCATCTTTGAATTCAAAGCGACGGGACGTGCCTGCGTCGGTTGAGTTCCCGAGACAAGCGCCGCGCCGCGTGCGGGAGGAACGGTTCCTTCCTTTATAAGCCATCCCCGCCGCATTCTTCTTCCTTTACTTGCCATTTGCCTTCCCCGACGCTCCAGTTCCCCTTGCGCCAGAGCAAAACCCTAGATCTGCTCCCGCACCCTTCTTCCTCACTCTCCAGCACCAATCGCTGCCATGGCGCCCAAGAGGAAGGAAGCCTCGAAGCGGAAGGAGAAGTCACCAGCGAGGGCCCGGTCGTCCAAGGGCAAGGCCGTCGCCGAGGTCGCCGTAGATCGGGCCGCCGAGTGGAGGGAGTCCATCACCTCCACCAGGCGCCTCGAGCAGCACGTCATGGATGGCGTCCTCCCCGACCAGCAAACCGCCGAGTGGCGCGCCGCCGCCGGTGAGTCTTTCCCCACCCCAAACTCCTCTGATTTGGTGGTGTTTGAATCTTTCTTTCTCCGTGGTCTTGGCTTGCCCGCGCATTCTTTCCTCCGCGGGCTGCTGCATTACTATGGGATCTGCCTCTGCGCATTGAATCCCAACTCTATCCTTCACATCGCCATCTTCATCAACCTCTGTGAGGCCTATCTTGGGATAGAGCCTCACTTCAATCTCTTCATTCATCTTTTTCTTCTTAAGCCTTATCCCCGAACCGACTGCCCACTAGTAGTCGGGGGCGCCGGACTCCAACTCCGCGAGGGTCGAACTCGGGAGTATTTTGACATCCCTTTCCTTACCTCCAATAAGGGGTGGCAGTCCGAGTGGTTTTACGTGGGAAACCACTCGCCTGCCATCTCTCCAGAAATCGATTCTCGTCCTGTCCCCTCCCAATCCTGGACCGCTCTTCCCAAAGAGAGTGAAATGGACCAGGTTCGGGAGCTCCTGGGTCTTATTACCCAGTTGAAGGACAGAGGGTTGTCTGCCGTCGGAGTGGCAGCCAACTTGGTTCTACGCCGAGTCCAGCCCCTCAAGCAGCGGGCTCACCCGGCGTATGAATATTACGCCGAGGGGGACAACACGCGCGAAGCCCCCGAGCGCGTCGATAAAGTCCAAGCCGCCGCTCGGCTTGGCAAATTCTTCGCACCTGGAACGTCGCTGAGGACTACTGACTGTCCTCCGGCGTTCAACTTGGGAAATCCACGCCCTGAGGTATTTAGTCAGTTTGTTCTTGTTTTTATTTCAATTCCACCCATTGGGTGTAATCTCAAAACTGAATCCAATATTTGCAGGATCGAGTTGCCTTTGTATCCATCCCTCCTTTGCCTGAGATGCCAAAGGGAGTGGATCAGCCTCGTCGGCGCAGGGCCGTTGGATCTGAAGAAGCAGTCGGGGAAAGTGAGAGTGATCTGCATGACTCGGATATCACTCTATCATCCTCTCCTTCCCCCGATGTGCAATCTCCGAGTGGTGGGAAGGCTGCTCCTGCTCTGAAGAAGCGGAAGATCTCCACAGGGATCGTGTTCAGGGATGCGCCCAGCCGCCGGCAGCTCCTTATATCTGAGTCGTCTGACTCGGAGAAGGATGAAGCTGGCATCGCCGAGCCGTCTCTCCAGCCGCCAATCACGAGCTCGGAGCAGTCTCCCCTTGCAGTGATGCCTCTGAGCGCTGCAAGTCCGAGGGACCTCCCTTCCCCAACTCGGAGAGGAAAGCGCCTGAGAATGCGCGTTTCTACTCTGTAAGTATTCTTGACTTGTCTTGATCTCCTTTATGCTTTTTGTTAGTGATCCATAAATTCTTTATGTTGTAGCACGCCGTCTGAGGTCCCCTTCTCGGGTCCTCCGCCTCAGTCGGCGATTGAGACCGCAGCCCCAACAATCCAAACTCCAGAGGTGCCGATCCACTCGGCTGATCTTCTCAGCGATCAGCCTGTGGGTCCGCTACCCGAGTCGCAGCGGGAGCCAACCCCGCCACCGCCGAGTCCTGTACCAGCGTCGCCGACTCCTCCGCCAGTCCCACAAGGCAGCCCCCAGCATGCTCCTGCAGTTGAACCGACTGCAGCAGTGGAGGAGCCCCGGACTGCGACGGTCGAGATAGCTTCTGCGGAAGAGCCCAATGGGTGTAGCCCCCAAGACTCGTGCGACTTAGAATAAGTTGGGCGAGACTCCAAAAAGAGCTTCGTGACACCCCATCACGCAATCCAAACGCCGACTAGTGTGAGTACTGGGTTGATGATAACATCCGAGTGCCGACGATTGTAAGCACTCAGGCCTTGATGATATCTGAGCGCCGACACACGTGAGCACTCGGCCATCAATAATATCCAAGTGCCGACTCGTGTGAGCACTCGGACCTTCAACAATATCCAAGTGCCGACTCATGTGAGCACTCATTTGATCCTCGTGAAGCGGTCCTAGCCGTTCGATCCAACCTCCGAGCGTAGAAATAGGCTTGGCCATCCTAACTTGGATCCTGCAATATAAACACGAAGATTGGGTAGTATATGATATAATAGAAAATATCATCTCGAAACAAAATTCGTTGCAGTGATGATGCATATGTAATAATGCATATGTATGTGCTACTCCCTTCCCCCTTCGCTGGCCTTAATTTCCGAGTGGTTGACCTGTTACGGAGCAGATTAGCCTCGTTGGTCTCAGTCTCATGCCGCCGAGCTTTGTCGTGCGTGTAGAGCTTTGACTTGGCGAGTACTTTCCCCCACGGTTTAAGGTTTGTTCCACTCGTACTTTATGTGCGTGACGCGAGGGAAATAATTCGAGTAGAAGAAATTGGATGAAAATGATTTGCAACATTGTGCAATGCATGAGCCCACAGGGTGTATGACGCCGATCTGTCGTGGCAGTCGTGCGAAATTAAAAGACGATGTTTATTAGAAACATGACTTAGCTTGATTCGTAGTCGTTTGTTGATGAAGCCGACTAGCCGGAGTTGATTCCGACTAGTTATTAACCGTATATGACCCGTTTCCGAGTTGTTTCGGGACGAGCCGAGCCTTGCGCCAGAGAGAAGTTCTCCGTGGCAGTTGTAGCTTCTGCCTCCTGGCGATCCAAAGCGGCGGTAGTGATGTTCCCGAACTGGATCTCGAATCCGTCGACGTCCGGGAGGTTGCAGCTGTCCAAGATCTTGACGCGGTCCATCGGGCTCACCAGATTGATCTCGGTGATATCCCCTACCTGACGCGCCACTGTCGGTGATATTATCTCCGGCAGTCTTCCACGGGGTGGCCCACGGAAGTGATTTGTAATGTAGGGAAGATCGCAAAGATCGGAAGCAAGATGGTTAGGATGGACAGACACAGGGGTTTATACAGGTTCGGGCCGTCGACTCGACGTAATACCCTACGTCCTGTTTTGGGGTGTTGTATTGCGTGTTGAGTTGTTGTCTGATGAGTCGAGTTGTGGTGTGTTTCGTTGTGGTGTAGTTGTTTTGGAGGGGGTCCCTGCCCGCCTTATATATCGGGAGGCAGGGTTACAAGTCGGTTTGTATCCGATCCTATCTCTAAGAATCCTTTCCTTCTTTACAACAATTCCTATTCCAACTAGGACTTCTCTTTCCAGATCCTTCCTCCGTGCGCCGACTTGTCCCGCACGTCCTCAGGTCCAGAACGGTGGGCTGGGCCGCCCCCTTTTGGTGGGCTGCCAGGCTTGCTCGTGAGGTACCCTGGTACTATATCCCCCACACCTAAGCTTTCAGCCACTGACCTCTGTGACAATCTAGGTGTTTAATTAACTAAATCACCTGCTAAACCTTGTGTCTTAGCTTAATTAGGTGTAATTAAGCCCCACCTAGATTTTCACTTAAGAAAAATTCACCTAATTCCCTTTGCCACTTGGTGAATTTCTGACATCCCTCGGATGGCAAGGCCTAAATTTGAAATTTCACTTAAGAACATAAAAATCTGCCAATATAAAAGTTGTTCAACTTTTTGTGGGACACAACTTTGCTATTTGGCACTTTTCAAAATTCCAAGTGGAAGGCACCTCAAATCTCAGTCAAACTCAGTCAAACACAGAAGTTCATGGCTGAATGGCACTCAAGTTCATGCCTTGTTCACCACAAATTTCCCATCGATTTATAGACTTTTTCTATGGTTGATCTTTACAAAAGTTGTAGCCTACACTATGGGACACAACTTTTGTGTTTGGAGATTTTGAAGTTTAGTTCAACTTTTTGAAGGAATTCGTGTTTGAACAGACGCCCGTGAGGTGTTCGACGAAAAGACGTTCATGCGTCGGCGCGCGCGTTCCAGCCCGACCGTGCCCGACCACGCCCGCCACGTGGCGCAGGGTCTCTGACCCGGACGTCGAGGTCGCCGCCTTGATGGCGAAGCGCCCCGTCCCCTCCTGTTCCCGACCAAGCCGCTCTGTCCCCGCTCGCGCTCCGACCGGACGCGACGCGCGCCGCACGCGCGCCACGCGGCGTCACGCCGCCTGCGCCGCGGAGCTGCTGGCCAACCCGGCCGCGAGCTCGCCGACCGGCCGTGAACAGCGCCGCCCGGACCGCGTCTGCCCTGACCAAGCCTCCCCCACCCGCGGGCGAGACGCCGCTCGCCGGCTGCCACGCGGCGCTCCGCCGCCGCCGCTGCCCGACCGGCCGCACGGCCGCGTTCCGACCACGACTTGACCTCCGCAACGCCCGCGCGACTCTCCAATCCTGCGCTCTTGCTTCGCCGTCACCGTCATGACCGCCCCTGCTCCGTTCCGACCGGCGGCCGACCGGCACGCCGTGTCGCCGTGGCTGCCTAGCTCCCGCGCCGCCCGAGCCTCCACGTGGCCGCTTCGCCACTCCAAACCGCCGTCCAAACCTCACCCCGGCCGCCTATAAAAGGCTCCACCCGTCCTCGCCGCAGAGCCCCTCCGCCCGCGCCCAACCTCGCCGCCAGGTTGCCTCGCCGGCGACCCAGCTGCTCCACCCAGCGCCTTCGCCTTCCACACGCTCCACCGCCCTCACGTCGCCCCACTTGAGCCCCCCAGCCTCAGCCCAGCACCCCTGCCCCCGCAGTTCGCCGGAGCTCGGGAAGAAACCGAGCGCCGCCGCCCTGCTCCGCCGTCCGCCGTCGTTTCGCCACCTCCGGCCGAGCTTCCTGCACGAGATCGACTCGAGGTGAGGCGGTGAGCACTCCTAGCACGATCTCGTCCAGCCCCGTGGCCCCACATCGCCGGATTCCAGCCATCCCACCGCCGGCTTTGGTCTAAGGACCGCATTGCTAGGATTCAGATCTTTCCAGGGGTCTTAGCGCTAGTTTCGAGGACCTATCTGTTAGTTTAGAAAGTTCCAGGGGTCTGATCGCAATTAGATTCTTCCAGATCTAGGATTCAAATCCAGAAACTTTGAAAATCGATTAAAAATCGTAAAAAAATCAGAAAAATGCAAACCCAATTTTGTTGTACTTCTGAAGTGATGCTCTACCTTTTCTAGAAAGCATGTATAGGTGTTTTCTGTGCAGTTTTCAAATTAGATTCAAATCTGTTCAAACTTAAATTTATGCATAGTTTGAAATCTATAGCTTTGTTTGTTCTGATTTTTGGATATGTTGTAGTTGCTGAAATGTTTAGACTCCTGTAAGAAGTTGGCACAAAGTTACACAATAGATTTTGAGATATTAATTGTTTAGGCTGGCAGTGCATGTTTAGTTCAACAATTTTAATAATTAATCTGTGTAGCTCCTGGGCTCAATATTTTTGCAGCATCTCTGTGGTAACTTGATGCATGTCTGGTAAATAGTAGGGCTTAGTTTGAGCTGGCTAACTTGCACTTTTAATTCACATCAGTTTAAACCTAATAAATTAAAACAGCAAGATCTTTTGATCTTTGGAAGCTATCCCTTGGCATGTGAGCTTGTTTAGACTAGTATAGGCTCTGGTAGAAATCTAAGGACAAATTAATGTTAGTGTGATTTATTAGGATTTATTCTTAATGCTAGTGTGATAAACTTGTGTGATTTTTCCTGGTTGCTGTATAAATCTTTTTGATCTAAATTTTGGTCAGTAAATCTAGCAACACACCAAGAACACACTGGAATTTTCTCACATTTAATTGAAGTTCCAAACTGCCAGAATAATTTATGGAAGTTTCATGGCTTAAAAGAGAGGAGTTAAGAATAAGTCTTTTCTTTAAAGTTATTAAATAAACTAAACGCACCCCACACACACACTTGCTGTTTGGTGGTGAAGTCAAAGTTAAATAATTTTATATGTGTACACAATCACCATCAACCAACCCCAAGTGCTTTTGTGAGTAACTACCAATTTAATTAAAGAAAGGGAAGGTCAGACCAAAATTGTCCAGGTGAATGTGTCACTAAGTACACCCCGGGTTTATCATTATGCAATTATGATGACTCGAAATAAGATCATGTTCTTATTTGCATGAGCAATTCGTGTAGAACAAGTCCTCGCTGACGGAGACTACGAACTTGTCCCCGCTAGAGGAGAAGGCCAAGCTAAAGGCGAGGTGAACGCCGTCCAGGTCGAGCAAGACCCGAACGTTGCTGCAGAGGAGTCCCAAGCTAACATCGTACCTGAAGGCAAGCCCCGGAGCATATCCCATGTTTCGAATCTTGCAACTATGTTTTGTACTCTATGTTTGTGCATTTACGTTCAGGAGTTGAATTGAAACCTTAGTTGCATGATCCTAGGTACCTATGCTTTGCAATACTAGTATGATAGGTCGATAGTTGCCTCGCTTTAAGGACACGGTAAAAGTCGAGTGATTTCCTGTCACTCGCGAGATATAGGAATCAACTGCTTTACTTATGTTGGAATCATAAGGATGACGGACGGGGATTGTGGTCATGTAGATGCCCCGTCTGTTTATGAAAAGTTGCTAAGATCGAAGTGTGCCGGCGATGTTGGTCAAGTGTTTGAAAGCACTAAGCACTTGTTTGGGCATGGGACCGGTAAGTTTAGTACCTGTTCGGAAGGGGGCGTGGCCTTGTCCTGCTTTCCCTGGGATTTATCCCCCTGTCGCTGACACGTGGCTCAAGACCGAAGCCGGCCGGCTACGGCCGCGAAGTATGACCGGCTAAGGCTTGTGTCCAAGGGGAGTGGGCTCGGATTAACAAACTCGGAAGATATGGGAACGGCCTGGTTAGTGTCGACCCTCGGGGTTGACGCTTTTCCGTGTGTTTAGTATCCACCTTGCAAGGTTAAAATCGGTTCGAACTGTCTGTTTCTCGCAGCTAATGAGACTACTTGATCTCTTGTCGCACCGAGTAATGAAAGCGAAACATGGTGATGATAAACTTGCTGCTTGCTTAATTGTTTGCTCCACTTGCTTGGTTAGCATAGGTTGCTTATCTAGAAAGACTAAATTCGAACTAGAACTTGATGCTAAAATATTGAAAGCAAGGACCCACTCTTAGTCGCTCTTTGGCAAAACAAACCCACCAGCCAAAAGCCGTGCATGTCTAGAAGTTGGTGATGTAGCTGTCACCCGACGGTTAAGTCTTGCTGAGTATTAGTATACTCAGCCTTGCTTGTGGAATTGTTTTTCAGGTAGTACCCTTGAGGAGATGGTTGCAGGTCTCACCTGGCCAACCACCCTTCCTCCCGGCTGGACTGTCATGTGGGACGAGGATGCTTCCGAGTGATGTCACGATGGCTTCACGTGACGTCATTCCCTTCGAATAAATTAGTTTAATTCCGCTGCTTTCGAAAACTCTGGTTTAACTGTTGCTTTATATTTGAACTCGGTTTGTAATAAATTACCTCAAGTGGGACCTATTTAATACTTGTGGATTGATGTAATCTCTGGGACCCACCTTCGAGTGGGCATTTGCATGACTCGTTTCGATCGAGGTAACTGTTCGTGGTTGCATCGGGCTTGACCCGACAGACTGTCAGATTACTCCGATTTAATTGCGTGACGACCAATGGAAGGTTGGCGCACTTAAGCCGGATTAATTTGGGCGGTTCTGCCACAACCTCCACCCAACGCGAAGGGCTATAGAGGAAACCCCAAACAAGAGTCGCTGTCACTCGCGCAGACTCAGGTACCCACAGATCAAATATAAATAAAATAGATTGCTGAAAGTAATTCGTGAACTAGCGAGGTACTAAAGGCAAGGGACCGAGGACTTACTGAAGATAACTCCTGAAATATATTCCTCTGGGGCGGAAATGTTAAGATAAGACCGAGAGGAAATCCCAGACTCTCTCTACAAAGCTTGGCTGTCACCCAGCAACTCACCCACTCTCTCCCTATCTAACTCTAGAGATGAGAACTTCTCACTAGACTACTCTTCTCTCCTTTGGATGGTGTGTCCTGTGTGGAAGTGAAGGGCGCCTTTTATAGCCCTCCAAGGGTGAAATCCTGCTTAGGAGTGACGCCAACTACTAGCTTAACTTCCACGCGAAAGAGGAAGCGTAGAGGCCACGGTGGGAGGCCGGCCGGCCTGGCCCTGGTGCCAAGTGGCACCGACTTTTGCAGGGACGGCTCGGATGATGTCCTAAAGTCGGTAACGGTTGCGTTCGATTGAAGCTATCCAAGAATCCTAGGTTGTGGGCCCTTCAATCCATGTTTATCCCATCCTAGGCCTTCCGGGTCCTTTGATCAAACCGACATCAAATGCACGGCTCATGATCATCCTTGATACATTAGTAAACTTGTGGATCAATGTCATGGCCAGAAGAGGAAAAAGTGGGCCAGCCGGCCTAGGATAGGCCGGCCGGCCTGGCCCTGAGCCCAAATGGCCTCCCGTTTTCCCTGTTTGCTCCTTCACTCACAAATTGTACAAAACTTGTGGAACTCATTAGTATAATTGATATTAGCATGATTATCACTATATGAGCATGAAATCCGGAGAAATGTTGGCGGTAAAAGTCATGGATATCGACCGCCAACAGACATGTAGTCTAGGGGCTTCGCACTCAGCCTTGCAAACCTACTGGCCACTCGCCATATTTTCTGGTTTATGGATCTGAAGCTATCTTGCCAGTTGACCTCATGTATTCATCATCACGAGTGGAACAATACGATGAAGGAGTCGCTAACGACACGAGACGACTGGAGATTGACCATATCGAGGAGGAATGTTGTGCAGCTTTGTTAAATTCCACTCGATATCTCCAGGGAGTCCGGCGCTATCATGACAGAAACGTCCAGGAGAGATCATTCAGTGTCGGCGACTTGGTATTGCGCAGAATTCAGAAGACCACGGGTATGCACAAGCTCATGTCTCGCTGGGAAGGACCGTTTATTATTCATAAGGTGACAGGGCCCGGGTCGTATCGACTGAAGAATAGCGAAGGGGTTGAAGAGAGAGATTCTTGGAACATTGAACACTTGCACAAGTTCTACGCTTAGAGTTCTTCTTTTGAATTCGTCAGAGTCTGTAAATACTATTCAAGATTTCTGGTTAAGTTATCAATAAAGTGAAGTTTGTGTTTTCAGTATCTGATCTCTTATCTTTCGGCTCAAATAATGCTTTGTTGTCTTATAAGACTACTCTAGCTTCTTTAATTCCGGAGTTTCTTTTGATACTTGTTGATACAACAGTATACATAAGCTATAATCGAATTGTCATTTATACGACTACTTTTCCAGGATCCCTGAGTACTTAGTTCAAACTAAGACCAGGCTGAGCACCTGTAGAGGCCAGCTAGCCTTAGAAAGCACCTACCTACGGGTACATTAAACTTATTCCAAGTTGTTGATCTTTACTTACGAGTACATCACATCTTGAAGAGACAACATTACAAGTCTACTAAAATTTCTAATCCCTGAGTACTAATTTAAAAGTATTTCAGAGTCTCTACTCTAAAAGGAGTAGTGATTTTTTGGCACATGAATGCCAGCATTGCACAAAGCACTCATAACTCATATAAAACTTTACATATGTACATAACAAATATGGCATATAAAAGTATTCTCATATTACACAAATGTGGCAAAACATTTTTGTTCTTGCAGGGATACAAATCACTGCAGTTTCAAGCCTTCTACAACTTCTGCTGCAATGGGCTCAAAGTGCTTCAAGTATTCTTCAAACTTGGCCTTCTTGCAGTCGTCAGCTCTACCCGTCGGGATATCATCTATTTCTGCGTCTGGGTAGAAGGATTGGACGACTGCTAGCACTTGATCCGCTACATAACAGCAGGTCTTCTTCACATAATTCGCAAACTTGCTAGGGGCTTCTCGGATGCGCTCTATGAGTGGTTTGTTGGATACTTCAGGAGTTCCACGATCAATAGAGTTCACCAGAGTGGTAGCCGCCTTGACAAGTTCAGTGTGTTCAACTTTTAGCGCCTGGTATTCTTCTCCGACTACTTTGCCTTTCTCCAAGGCATCCTTCAGCGTGGCATCTGATTCTTGCAGCATCTTCATGGCTTGCTCATATTCTGTCATAAACTTGTTATGAGTCTCATAAAGAGAGGTATAATCATGTAAGAGCTTTTCTTTCTCTTCTATGACTCAATACATACCATTTTGCCATGAAGTGCATTCATCTTTGAGCTTCTGCACAAGGATTCAGCTTGAGTATAAAACAACAAAATTACAAGTCGTGGAGATGGTTTTGGAACAAGGAAACTCACCAGTATTGGTCTGCGTCAATGTCCGATTCCTTTTCTTCAGCCTTTCTTCTTCGGCTTTCCATTCCTCCTGGCAGACGGCATGATTTTTCCGCTCCTGTTCCAACTCTTGCCGAGTGGTTAAATTCTCCGCCTGAACAGAATCAAACTGCAGCGACAACTTTGCCAATTGCTCCTTGTTCTTGGCCAGTTCGACTTCCAATTTTTGGGCCCGAATTGATGCATCAGACATCGCATACAAGGCCTGAGATTTCTTCTTGGAGCGAGCAGCCAAGTCCTACAAAAATTTATTAGATACAATCTGGTATCGACTACTAATTGAACAGCTCTGGAGCAGAAGTATTACCTCTACATATTTAATTGAGCCTTGTGCCAGGTTAGCAATCCTTCTCTGTGACTCGACAAAGGCCGCAATAGCATCGGTATCAAGCAGAGGATCTTCAAATAATTCTGCTGCTCCTGGCACGGCGGCGCTCACATCTGATGCGAGAACTTCTTCAGTTGTACCCACCCGACTGGATGTTGGGAGGAATTGTAGCCCAATGGTCTTCATCAGTACGGGCTGGGCACTCGGCTGCACCATCTGCTCTGCGCTCTCACTTTCCTTGTTAGTGAGCAATGGCAAGTCAGGGATGATATCCATGGCTTGATCAATTGGCTCTGACATGATAGGTGCAGCCTGGACCTTTCTGCTGCAGACTCTTCTGGGATGTTTTCTGTTGCTATGAGTGGATTATCTGCCGACAGACTAGGCTCTTTTACTATTGCTATACTCTGTTCTTGCTCACCGGGAATTGATTGAACCGGTTCTGGTCGTGGCTCTTCGGCTGAAACTTTGGCTTTTTTCCTCGGCGGCAAGGGAGCGGATTTCCTACATTGACAAGTGGATAATACTTCAAATTACTACTCTAATATGGCTAATGACTTGGTTATGAATATAATCGATTACCTTTTTGACTTCTTATCTGGCATTTGTGGTTCGCCAAATACCAGAGAAGGCATAATATTTTCATTGGCACTTGACTCCGGAATTTTCTTCGGGCTCGCGGCTGATGAATCACCCACGGCCTCAGTGTTCTGGATGTCTGGAATTGGTGATGTGCTGGGGGGCTCCGACTTCGCGTGTTGTGTCCTTCAATGGGCTCGAGGGCTTCGAGCTCACCTCAGGCTGATTCTGCGGACCCTCGTCATCGCCAACCCTATGTTCTACAAGAATTTATACATATCAACGAGTGGTAATTTGAAGTACTCGTGCTTTGTGACTGGTGTACTCACTGGTATACTTACCGGGGGTTGTCGCTAACAGTCGACTCGGTGGAGGCTGTCTTCGCAGCAATGATCTTTCTTTTGCGGGCAGCTCTCCTCTTCCGCGCATCTGCTGGAAAGGATAGTTCCTTGCATCTATCCAGCAGATCTGCATTAGAAGTGCCTTGATCACCACCCTTTGCATGTGGCACCACTCGGAAGTCTTCAAAGTCACTCGAATGAAGTGACGAATCTGACTCGCCAGAACCTTGCATTGGTGGTTTCCTCAGGTAAGATGGAAGCGAGAATTTGGGATCCGCACCTATTGGAATTTGATCGGGCATGATTGGCCATGAGAAATACAAATCCACATCCTCCTGCGCAACAGACATTTTCACTATCAGAGTGGTAATTTCACAGGTATAGTAGTGTATGACGATATACCACAAGTTTTATACTTACAGGTTTGGGTGGGTTTGTGGCATCAAAGAGCTTGGGGAGGTATGGTACAGCATCAACTTTTGGCATCAGCATCTCCACTCGCTCCATGATCTCTTCTTCACTCAGTTCATCACGACTCATTCTGGAAGGATCTTCTTGTCATTTGTACTCGAAGCCCCAGTGGTTTTTCTACGCGAGTGGTTGTACTCGGCGTTTAATCCAGGAATACACCACGGAAGCTCCAGTGACACCTTCTTGTTTTAGCTTGGCAATGCGGGAGAGTAGTTCCAGGATTTGAACATTCTCTGCAATGGTGGGTAGACTCTTCCACTCGGGGAAGTCTACTAGAGCGACTCCAGTCCACTCAGGAAGTTTGGGCTCGTAGTCTCCAACATACCACCACTGCTCTTTCCATCCTGAGTTGCTACTGAAAATATCATACTCGAGGTAAATGTCCTTTGCATCTTGACGCAATTGGAAGCCAGCTCCGCTAACGGGGCATGTGGCATCTTTCTTGGGTTGAGGCTTGCATTGAAACAGCCTCCTGAATAGCTGAAAGTGTGGCCTAATGCCCAAGAATGCTTCACAGAAAAATACATAGATGGAAATCTGGAGTATTCCATTTGGTGTCAAATTCGGCAGTTCCAGCCCATAATAGCACAATAGACCTCGAAGGAAATCACAAGTCGGGAGGCCTAATCCCATCAGGACGAAATGGCTGAACATCAGTGTCTTGTCCACGGGAACCATTGGAGCCTTCTCATCTGGATCTGGCATCTCCCACAACAACACTTGCTGTTCCTTGAGAAATCCATCTGAAACCAACTTCAGGAGATGATCTTGGGTTACCTTTGATGCTTTCATGTAGGTGTTCGGCATTGGATGAGATCTTTTCTGCAACTTGCCCCACTTCGGTGACGGTAGCTTAACCTCTTTTCCGCGGGATTCACCACGGCTTGCCCTCTTGTCTTTCTTGGATGTCATCTTGGAGATCACGAGTTTCTTCACTCGCATACACCTGGGGGGCTCGTGGTTGTTGATTGGAGGCGATTCCGTTGGCTAGATCTGCGAAAGGATGGTTTTCGCTCGGGGGCTCACGGACTGTTTTGCTCAATGGGGAATGGCAGCGTTTGTTTTGACGGCGGTTAGGGTTTGATTGCCCTGGCGGTCTGGATAAGTAACCGGTGGGCGCGCCGCTTGGCCTTTCGAGGCTAAAGCCAAGGGTTATTTCCATTTTTTATTAGAGAATGGATTTAAAATTAATTGATAATTTCTAGGGATACCCTGGAAATACAGCTATTTTTATTTTCTTTTACTCTAAAAATTTTGGATTTTTATCTTTTCTACTCTCAAACTACTCTGTGAGCCTTGAGACTTGATCCTTTTCTATATGTACATATAGTTCAAGGCTCGGGGGCTGCAGGGTAGTAAAGGAATTGGGATTTTATTTTTTCTGAAGAATGAAGATTTAATCAAGACCCTCGGCTCGATTCTGTGATTCAAACCAAGGCTCGGGGGCTACTTGATATCAAGTGCATTTTTTTCAAATTGCACCTTTCAACACAAGATGAAGATTCAAGACTCTGTACACCCTCAATCTGATTCTTCGATTCAACTTAAGGCTCGGGGGCTACTCTATATGGAGTGCAACTTTCGCCGCACCCCATATAAAAGATTGAAAACTACAAGATTGATCAAGATCAGCGGGGCATAAGCACCTCATGGCCTCGCGATAACCAAGGACTTTCCAAGATTGAGCAAGTACTCGAAGCACTCGAAAATGTACTCGGTTGACTTGGCAAGTACTCGGTTGATAACAAAGCTCGACGATGAAGCGCTTGGGAGCTTGTCGGAGGTACGACCATGGGCCTACAAGAACGCATGGATAATCTCTAAAGGAGTCGTACCAAGCGTGAAGACTACGAGTAGAGTACTGCAAGGACTCTTCTCGTTATGGAAACCGGTTGTATGACTTGTAAACTACTCGGGTTGACTTGTAAAGCACTCTACGAGTTGTATTAGGTTAGGATTCTACTCGGAACCGACCTTGTAACCCTGCCCTCCGTGCATATAAGGCTGGGCAGGGACCCCCTCAAAAGGTTACGTCTCATTGAATACAAACCACCATACAGGACGTAGGGTATTACGCTATCTCGGCGGCCCGAACCTGTCTAAAATCCTGAGTCTCTTGGCCTTTGCGTTCATGATCTCGGCAAAACCTCACCTGAACCCTACTATCTCGGGGTATCCCTCGGTAGGATCGACGGTAAAACACCGACAGACACCTCCGGCTCCGGCTAACTGGCAACATTTGAGTTGCTTGATTGTAACACTTTTTTATTATTAGAACATTTTCACTTCTAATTATTAGTCGTGCAGTTCTTATTATAAATTATTTTAATTTTATTTTAATACATTTCTTAAATTTTGACCAAGTTTTTAATTATTTAAATTTTGACCAGTTTCTCTCATAAACATCTGGACTGGCTAGGGGTGTATTTGGATGAGTACTGCTTGACTTGCGTCATTCTCACGATCTAAGGTCCTGTTGTGATAGACTAAAAGTAGAGGACTAAAGTTTAATCCTAAGCGTGATTACGAGCTAAAATTAGGCTAATTGCAAACTAATCTAGATTAATGGGATGAACTATCAATTAGCTCAATATGTGAAATAAGTTATGCAATTAGTTCATATTAATCCTAATTAGTGCATGCCAAATTTCTAGACTAAAATTAATCCTGACACCCAGAGGAACCTAGAAGATGTGGCCCGAGTTTCAGAAAGTTTTGAGAAAGGCCGATGGAATCTATTTTTTTCTTTCTTCTTATCCAAAGGAGCCTACAAGATGTGGCTAGATATAGTTGTATATATATGGTTTGGCGTCCTCCCAGCGACCTGGCCACTGTAGCATTTTTTTTTCTTTTTTCTTTTCATTTCTTTTTTCCTTTTTTTTAAATTTTCCCTTTTTATTTCTTTTTTTAAAATTTTGTCTCTAGAAAAATAAGTAGATTTAAGGCACTAAAAGAATTTTTTTCCATACAAGCACTATTTTGATTTTGTCTCTATAAAAAATAAGTACTCTATGTCACTAAAATAAGGTGTGACCATCTAGAGTCGATGCATCCTCACTTTCCACATGGTTCCAGACTTTCAACATTGAGCTTTGCATATGAGCGTCGTGGGTGTTGCTATTCAAAAGAAATAGGTACACCCGCGTCGCAAAAAGAAAGCGAGCGCACTAAGAGTCGGTGTGTCCTCGCTTGCCGCGTTGTTCCAGGCTTCTGGCGTTGCACTGTTACGCAATTGCTCGGTCGTCATGTATTAATATTTTGTATTGTTAGCAAATGAAATCGTGGCGCCCCTTGTACATTATAGAGTCGTCATTGCCTCCACACGAAGTTGAGAACATGACACAAACATTGCGCTATCTCTCAGCTACTCACCAATTTCTCTCTCACGTGTTAACTCGCCTTCTCTATCCTCCGCTCAAATCCCTGCTCGGAGCAGAGGTGGTGCCGCTGCCTTGGATGGAGGCATCACCCTCGTGCTCATCAACTTCACGTGTGAAGCCTACTGCAACCGTTTTGGGAGGATGCGTTTGGTAGATCGTAGTTCCTCATTTTAGGTTGTTCTCTCTGTTCTCTTTGTCACGGGCTAGCAGGCCATCAATGTCACAATGCGTCGTTCTAGTCCTCAATTCCCAGAAACTCTAGCACAGAGATACGAAAAGGCCCTCATAGGTGCACATTCTCCGCAACAATTCCCTGACCAGTGGAAACTTCAACCTACCGTAGTCTAATCTTTTTTCCCTATAGGAAATATACCTATCTTTAGACGTTCATAGGTCCCTAGCCAGCGACGGCAACAATTTAGTAGACTACAGTACGTCCTGCCTACTTCATGTCACTTTTCATAAGTAAAAAAAAAATGCATTGTCCATAAAATTTCTTTTACTTCAACACTACATGTCACGCTACCATGTTCCCACGCTTGAGCAGCTCAACATGGTGGAAACCCCGTGTCTCGACGCCAGCTGCTCCGTTCGTGTCTCACGAAGAAATCGAACTCTGATAATCGGCCACCTCACAAGCTCGCTTTCTACAATCTACACTCCTCTGTTTTACGCCCCATGTGCAATACATGTCCAATTCTCCCGTGAAATACTTGTCCTTCATTCATTACTTATCAATATGGTATATGAGTACACGAGCATGTAGAGTAGGCACGCGCGGCGAAGCGCGCATCCCGTCCTAGTTGTACATGCGAGCTGAGCCTTAGCTCCCCACTTAGGTCCGAGTCATTTACACGGGTGCTCGCATTGTTTCATATTTATTTTATTAAAGTTTATCTTTTTTAAGTGGCAGGGAATTTGCCCATTAATAGTGAAGCACTAATGGTACCTTCGTGGAAGATTAGCCGGTTCAATCTTTCGAATGTGCTCATAGAGTAATCATATTTGATGAATTAACCTTTTGGGGAAACAAAAGGTGCCATGTAGCTAGATATACGCGGGTACTCTCTCCATCCTAAAAAAACAAATCGTTATGTCATTCCGTGATTCAAATTTTGTCTCATAAAACAAGTTGTTTTACCCGATTTGACAGGTTTGCATGTGCATGTAGGCATGCAACAGTTGGTTAGCACCAAATCTGGCTAAAAAATAGGGGTAATCAAGATCATTTTACATTTTTGTTAATCTGTCCTAAAACGTCTAGAATGACTTGTTTTTTTTGGGACGGAGAAAGTACGTGCGAGCTGAGCCCTGAGCCTAGCTTAGGTGCCCACTTAGGTCCGAATCATTTACTTGCACAAGTGCTTGCATTTTTCTATATTTATTTCAAGGTTGAACTGACACATGTTTTGAGTAGCAGGTAACATGTCCATTGATATCAAGGCATTAAAGGTAGCTCAATTTTTCGAAGTTGCTCATAGGGTAAGTTATGTGTATGTATTCATGGGGTTAAATGTGCATGTATGTACACGTCTATGTTTGTACAGTGTTTTGAAAAAAAAAGTATACTTATACATGATTATCGAATGTTCGTCGAGGCTCATGCAAATATTCAAAATTCAAACACTAGCTCTCCATTACTGAAATGTTGAAGCGGTAAAGAATCTTAGAGGTCTTTTTCGGTGTTTCATACCACTCTATGATAGTATAGAGTATAGAAAAATGTATAATTTTATAATTAGATTGTAATATAATTTTTTACGGGAAGCTCCTAACCTAAATGAACATATGGGTAAAAAGAAATGAATATATTGGACCAAATGAGTATAAAAACAAAATAATATTTTCATAATACTCTGATGGAAATTGTAATTATGCTTGCAGGTTCAGAAGCATGGGTACTATAGTGGTATAAGAGTATTATGGAAAATATTATTTTCCATAATTACTCTGATGGAAAATATTATGGAAAATATTATGGAAATTGTAATTATGGAAAATATTATTTTCCATAATTACTCTGATGGAAAATATTATGGAAAATATTATGAAAAATAATATTTTCCATAATTACAATTTCCATAATATTTTCCATAATATTTGCCATAATAAGACTTAGATCAGTCTAGTGGGGGCTGCTGGCCCACTATAACTCACTATGGAAAGGAGCAAACTATCCGAAAATTCCTACATCAGATTGTGTCATAAAAAATGGATAGTTGGATGCTGTTCGATATCGGATGAACCAAATGAAGCTAAAATTCTTTCGTAGCCATGCTATCACTAACGTTTATGGTACATCGTAAGCTAAGTTAGGTTTCATATTTTGCTACAGCAGTGTAAAATGAAGACCATTTTGAAGGATAATTCTTCAATGCTTTTCCAACTCCATGCTTCTGAACCTGCAAGCATAATTACAATTTCCATCAGAGTGGGAAGACAGATGGGAGAAGATTGATATCAGGAAATGTGCCAAGCTAAGAAATTGTAGCAGCTTAAATATAAGAGAAAATTCCCTATATAACACCGGATAAAAACTTGGTTCCTTGTATAGCACTAGAAAAAATTTTCTTCCCTATTTGGCATCAAAATTTATCTTTGCTCCTTTTATAACACTTCTGTTACATCTGTTAGCTTCTTCCGTTAAAATTCACAGCTAGAGCTATCAGATATTTGATTTGTTACCAAACTACCCCTGTGAGTTTAACTCTCTCCTGTGACCGTTTCCTCCCCTTCCTGCTCGTTCACTCCCCTGCGCCGGCGGGCATGAGCACGAGCCACGACGAAGGCTGGAATGTTTCTTTTTCGGAGAATACATGTTCATATTCGATGAGATGAGGAAGGCACCCTAAACTTGTCCACGGCACTACGGCAAGGATGTATCTACCACTCTGGTGAACCAGATTAGCGCGACTACGATCTGAAAGGAATTCAACTATTCAAGACGGTGCCAGTTGGACAAGTCTTCATGTTCCTAGCAGATTTTGCTGTTCGTTATGAATCCTTAACCTTTTTGGAGTCCTACGAGTGATTCTGGATGTGAGGACTAGTAACATCCGATTTTTTCATTGAATAATGATCAAGCTAAGGTGTCAAAAACATTGATATGTGGAGTCTTATATTATCCTTAGAATAAAACACGGCAACTTATGCAATTCGATTCTCCACATGTCATGCAACTAATTCAATTGAACAAAGTCAGGGGCAGAAATGTCTTTTTCAGGTAGTATTTAACAGCCAAGCCAACAGAATGCTAAGAAAGGAACAAAAGAGAAGTTATGGTGTCAAATAAGGAAAGCAAAACTTTCTAGTGTCAAATAGGGAACCAGATTTTTATCCAGTTACATAGGGAATTTTCTAAAAAAAATATAAACAGGACCTGCTGCTACTTTGGACACTTAAATGCAGAATGTTTGATACTAATTACTTTTGGGCAGTCAAATAATCTTGGCGGAATTTACAAAAGAACAGCACGGACCCCCTCATAAGAGAAATAATACAGGGAGAACATGAGATTTTCCTTCGAGCAAGATTTTTAGACAATACAAACCAGGCTCCTTACCAGACATTCTATAATAACTAACTCCAACTAAATTTACAAACTTCTGTTATATGCTTGAAAAAGTACTTAGGTCGAGACTGTAAATGAATTTATTTTATTGAAGATTTGAAGAAACAGAAGTATCCAAACAAATGGTCAAATGACAATGAAAAATTTGGGACTTTTTAATACCACAGCATATTGCGTACCAAACTGCTCTCTTACCAGGCATAAAAGTGTTGAGTACTTGCATGATGTGATCAACACTTCCAATCCATATGCCGCTTTGCTTAAACTGGGAATATAATCAGAATGGCTTTCCTTTCCTGACACAGCAGGCTCGTATATTTTTTGTTTAATCTGGAGACAGAATTCTTTGATTGATATCCCAAATCTAGAGATTTAATTCTTGGATGGAATATCTGGAGCAGTCAACCTACAAGAATGAGTTGTATTCAGCACAGGAACTGATGGATTTTCATGTACATTAAAAAAGAAGGTTTATAAACAACACCTGCTTTTGTATCAATGTTGAAATCTTCAAGATACCTTTTCTAACACGTAAGTGATATCAAACAAATTGAACGCCAAATCCAGAAGGTCAACTGTGTGTATCTATTTCCTGTACATAATGCTGTTCAGACATGGTCATTGTAAATTGCCAACAACTTTTGTTTGGTACATTTATATCAGTTGTATTCACCAATAATCTTCACAAGAGCACTTTCCACCCTTAAACTTATGCAAACAATTTGAATCCTTGATCAGTATTTGCCGCTCATATTTTTCTGAAACAAGCTTGGCAAAGGTGTGGCAATGACTACACATCCTTACAGTTTTTATTATCCGTATGCTTCTGAAAGGAGGGGAATTCGAAATTGCAAAAGCAATTGCTAGCTTCTCACAATGTATTGCGGATAACTCTTCCTTCTCTTCTTCAACATCTGGAGTCCCATGAACGATGTTCAGCATTGAGATTCGTATCTGAATCATAATCAATTTCAGTTCAGCTACTGTACGCTCTAACACAAAATTATCACCAGTTGAGAACAAATAGACCTTGTTTTTAATTTCAACTGAACAGCTATCAACCTCTTCCAACTCTCTTCCTTTGTTAGACACCATCATGTGTGGCACATCAACAGAATTTCCAGCTAGATCCTGCAGATTATAAACCAGCCTTTGAATTCTAGGGTCACTGGGCTCAATTGATGCCAGCTCTCTCGCTGCCAGGTTTGCTAGCCTTACATTTCCATGAATTGTTGCAGTAGTAAGCAATGCCTCCCAGACTGCTAAACTGGGAATGAGTGGCATCTCATCAATAAGCTCATATGCTTCTTCTAATCTCCCTGAGCGGCCAAGAAGATCAACCATAGCTGCATAATGATCTATATCTGGAACAATGTTGTAATCGTCGGTCATGTTGTAAAATGTTTCTATTGCTTCAGATACCTTTCCCTTGAGGCCATAGGCCTTGATTACAGCAGTCAAGGTTGTACGATCTGGCAGCACACCTTCTTGTTTCATTTGACAGAAAAGATTCAATGCTTCATTTGGAGAACCATGCAGCAAGTGTGCAAGAATGATACAATTCCAAGAAATAATGTTCCTTGACGAGTGCCTATCAAAAACAGCACAAGCACCAGCAAGATCGCCAGACTTTGAATAGGCATTGATGAGTGCATTTGCAATTTTTCCATCCATTTCTAAATTGTAGTGAAAAATGCAGGCATGGATCTCCCGTAATTTCCAAACTGCAACTAAGTTTGCAAATGCTGGAATGATACTTAGGATTGTAATATAATCTGGTCTCACCAGGAGTGCTTGCATCTGCCGGAATATTCTCAGGGCCCTATCAAAATGGCCATTGTGCACAGACCCCGCAATGAGTATGTTCCAAGAAGCTGTATCCCTTTTTACTCCACAGCTCTCCATCATCTGGAATAGTTCAAATGCTCTCTCGTCATCCCCACTTCGTATGTATCCAGAGATCATTATATTCCAGGTAATCGCATTGCGCCGAACACCAAGGCTCTCCATCTTACAGAAAAGCTCATATGCTTTGCCACAATAGCCTGCTTGTGCATACCCTGCAACCATTGAATTCCAGGAGAAGATATCCTTCTCAGTTATCTCATTGAATATTCTCTTAGCTGCAACAATTTCCCCACATTTTGAATACATGTCAACCAAGGAGTTCCCTGAGAGCACACTGTTCACACTCCCAACCTTAATTGCATGGCAATGGAGCTCCATTCCCTGACTCAGTAACCTCAAACTTGCACAGGCTGAGATGGCACTTGCAATTGTCATACCATTTGGTTCAACTCCAGCAAGACGCATCCGGATGAAACACTGAAGTGCCTCATCCCCCCTATCACTGTGGACAAGCCCAGACACAAGGCTAGTCCAGGTGACAACATCTGGAGCAACTCCAGACTCTTCCATCTGCTCCAGCAGCTCCATGGCCACATCAAGATCCCCAGACCTGGCATAGCTCGAAATCAACGTATTCCATGTGACAACCCCAGGTTCTGTACCTTCATGCCTCATATCATCCAGCAGCCTCCGCGCCTCCTCCCACTCCCCAGACCGGCAACACCCGAAAATCAACGAATTCCATGTGCCCAAGTCCCGCTGCTCCATCTTCTCAAACACCCTACGTGCGCGTCCCAATTCTCCGCACTTGACATACATCGCCAGCACCGAGTTACCGACTGGCACATCCCTCATTCTCTCCGTGAACCCTTTCCGAATAGCCAGGGAATGCATCGCCATCCCGAGCTCCAAGTCTTCGGTGTATGCACAAGCCTGTAAAATCCGGGTGATCAAGAATCTGTCCGGAATGACCCCTTCCTTTACCATGGTCACTGCAAGCGCGATAACCTCTCTGTACAGGCCCCTGATGGCGTAGGCTCCGATCATGGCCGACCAGGCGAGCAGATCCCTGCGCGCCATTCCGTCGAACACCTTGCGGGCGTCAATCAGGCGCCCGGCGCAGGAGTGCATCGTGATGAGTTTCGTGTCCGAGACAATCCGGGGCACACTGCGAAGCGAAGGACCAGGCGGCGGGTGGATTCTCGGCTCTTGGGCGGGGGGCCGGGTGATGTAGCGCGGGGCGTGGGAGCTGCTTCTTGCCTCTTGAAATGGAAGCGCAAGGGGAGGAGCTTGCGCGAACGCCATGATGGGTTCTTGGATGCGGGCATGGCGGTGCCTGGAGGCGGGTTGGGATGGGAATTGGTGAGGTCTGGGGACGAGGGAGGGGAAGGGAGCCGGGAGGAGCTCCATGCGAGGGGGAAGGAGAGGAGAGGTTCTTGGGAGGGTTGGGTTTTTGCATGTTATCCTCTCGTTCTTCTTTGTCGTCTTCTGTTTTTGTGATTTTTCCAGCAGACTCAAAGAGGCCCAGACAATTTGCCCTTAAGCGTGAGATTTACTTTCATAAAGTGAGGAAATGGTAAATGCATGTTCAAAAAAATATGTTCACCGGAATATAAGTATTTGGGTATTATCTGAAGTTGAATCTTTTTAACTTTAATAAATATATCTTTAAAAAAAATTGAAGTATAGTTACATTTCGTTTTCACAATTAATCTAATAACAAAGCTCTACGTTGTCAATCTTCATTAAATTTTTGCAATTCATACTTCAAAGTTTAAAAGATGGAGTATTAAATTGTAGCTCTCTTAAATGTTCTATTACAGTTTACAAAGTGAAATAAAGTTGATTTATTTTTAATTTTGATGCACACACTAAGGCTACTCACAAATGCAAGCCCAAACGACCCATCTGATGCAGTATAAGCCAAATTTGAAATAACATAATGTAAAGGTCTGTTTGGATCAATAATTTTTCAACAACCTCAGCAAGCTTTGCTAGAGGATCAAAACGATTCAGACCCAGCAGATAATCTCACGGTAATGGCATTCTGCCAATTTATACTCAAGGTAAAGGGCGAATTAGTTCTTTGGAACAGAGGTACCTAATTAGTTCAAACAAAAAAATGACAGCATAATCTGGCACCATAATAATTTCCATACATTATGTTGGTCTTTATACATACTGAAACGGAAGCAAGCAACTAGAAAACAGCATACAAACTTCACTTAATCATCTGTCCACAAGCTTCCATGAACTAAAACATGAGAAACAAACGCAGCAAGTTAGATTTCCAGGGGTCGTCCTTTCTTCCAAGAAACCAGTGAAGACAGTGCTTCGCTGCGGCTCACGAAGCTAGTTCAATTCATTGGTTGCCAGCATTGCGGCCACCATATCCTCTGCCTCGCCTCTGCTGCTGCTGAACACGTCTTTGCTGGTTGAACTGACGCCCAGGGGCAGGATTTCCCTGCTGCTGTGGAACGGTCCTCATGCGCTGAGCCTTCATCTGTGCGAAGAGCGCATCCATTGTCCTTGGTGCTGCCTGGTTCTGTGTCTCTTTGGCCTACAAATAGATTTATTAAAAAATATCAAGTAACCAGCTGCAAATGGCAACAGAAAGGAAAAGAACAATTTAACAACAAAAAGAGCCAGTTTCTTATGTCATGCAAATTAAAAAAAAACAAATATGAATCCAGGTATGTACTAGTCGTGCAAGTTCCCAGGTCCTGAAACTACTATGGCCGGTAAGAGATGGATAAAGCTATGCAAGAAGACAATATTGTCAATATACATAAGAACTTCACTGAAGCACAAAAGAAATAAATTACAATAGATCTGGTTGTCCAAGATAAGTCACCAAATTGATAAACGTAATCGTCATCATCTACATCTTAAAGTCTATCAGGCATCAGATACAACACACTGGGTAACAATTTACTTTTCCAAACCAGTTTATCTTATCTACTCTGCACCAAGGTCAGCATATGACATACTCCATACCTTGCCATTCTGAAAAGCATCACCTACAGGCCTCCTTTGCACTAAGGTACTTGCACTGCATCAAGATCAAAACATTAGTGCCATGAGCAGGAGTGCTCAAATACCAAGAATCATATGCAACAGAGGATCAACAGCCATATTGTTCTGCGAGCATGTATGCTGTAAACTCACCATAACCCCTCAAGGATATACTTTTAAGGCAAGTAAGCATGTACATACCATACCATAATTTGAAACAAAATCAAACATAAATAAGAAAGTGATCATTGGAAATAGTGCATCCTCTTGGTTTAAGGCCCTTGACATTCTAGATAGTTTACTTCCACCCAAATTTGAACGCACAAGGTTCAACAATGTCCCCAAGTTGACACAATTTATTGATTGATTGGGCCGATAAACTCATATCTTCAGAACAAACAAGGCCACATATGGAATCATTGAAATAGATTCCACCAGGTTGACCTTGAAAATATAGCATCCATATGGCTCAGCATACTGGAGAACTCTTTAATAACAATACAAATCACTAGGTACCATAATTTACTCTTATCCAGTTGAAATGGAGGCAGACATTGGAAACATCTTTGTAGGAATCAGTGAACACTGGGAGGCATATACCACTTGATGAGAGAGCGCTCAAAATTGGCATTCTCCTACAGATACCAACTTGAATAGGAAGAAGCAGCAGAATTTACTCCCCAGATGCATACCACAAATTGGCTTGTGAGCTACCCTAGATTCACACTGCATTTGTGCAGTCAAATACACTGAGCTACTGCGCCAAGGAGCAGGTCAAAACCAGTTCCATCTCAGGCACATACCATCCCAGCATCTGGATGACCAGCATAAGATGCTAGTGATTATCACATCTCCTTCCTACCAAAGTCAACAAACAAAACCTAGGTACCCTCGCAAACAGTTAATGCCAGTCTCCAAAAAATAGCATTTGTCCAGCAGCTATAGCATGAATTCATTATCTGACTGAAAGCAGCAGATACACATCCTGGGTGCTCCAGCAGGTTCACAAATTTGATCAGCTCAACCACAATAAAGGCATCTGCCATAACATTTAGTGAAGCTTTAACGTTCTTAAATAACCATGCAATGCAGCAGGATCTGCCCAAATTACTTCAACTTCTATTCACCGTATATTTGTAGCTGTTCAACCAAAGAGGACAGGCCTTGTGCCCCAAGATTTTGAAGTCGATTGTTCTTTAAACTTGCGTATGCATATAACCAATGGAATACCGATAGCAGAGAAGTTAAGGCAGATCCATGCAAATATCAGCATGATAATCAACTTAACCCAAGGTGCACGCGTCAACAATTATAAACGAGCCCTTGAATGCAGTAAACCTTCTCATAAGCAATAAGAGAACCATTGTTTACCTGTCCATAACGACTTATTGAGATGAAAACATGGCTAGGAAAAGAACAAGAACACAACAAAGTGATTGATTGATACCTTGGCTTGTTCCATCTGACAGCCTTGTTGCGGATTGGCATAGCAGCAGCCTTCTTCGCAGCCTGCTTTGTAACAGGGAACTGATTTCCACCAAGGTTTGACCTCCTTTGTGCAAGAACTCCCTAAACACCCACAAGAGAACATTAGACAATGCAACATGAAAAGGCTGCAGAACACAAATCCAGGACCAGGAGTTGTGTTGCAACATACTTGTCTAATTGCCGATCTAGATTCCATAAAACGTTGAACCTTGGCATTCCCTTGATTAGAGTTGCCGTTCTGGAATGGGCGTTTTTTGATCTGTGTAAAATGAAGGGTTAACAAACTTCCACAGGGATTACAAATGCAATAGAGTACAACAAGTAATATGTTTACCGGCTGCCTAGGGGGTTTCTTGCCTCCAGGATTCTTTTTCTTTGACATCTTGATTATATCCTCTGCATAAACAAAGAAAAATAACTAAGCTTAATCAACCCTGAAATATGAATTAATGTCATTGATCAAGAAAAAAAAGGTCAAATAGCATACCCAAAGTCATGTCCATCTTTTTCTCGGTAACAGCAATAGCTTCAGCTGTGAGTGGCAGGGTCTCCATCACTATACAAACAAATGACTTCATTAGAGTAAGAAACCCCTATTACGATTTGAAACAGAAACTATAACAATCTGATACAACATATATCAAAGTTAAGCTTGCAAGAAGTTAACAAAGAATTAGAAACATGCAACAACAACAACAATATAATTTTCTACAACCAAACCAAAACCACCTACAGTAATTTTACATAGAGGCACAACCATAACCGGAATGGCAATGCTCTGATACACGCAACAGTAATTGATAAGGTTTGCATGAGAGACGAAACTGTGGTAAACAACTGCCAAAGATCCATTGCCTCAGAAGGGAAAATCAAAATCTATTGGTCTATTGGGAGGATACCCGACTAACCTATTTATAACACCAAAAAAATGGTCTCTTACAAGGTGCCAACTGCTAGATTCTAGTTAACACAGTTGCCCGCACAGCAAACCTTAAGCCTAAATAGCCTCTTCTTATTATATACACAAAAACACAACAATGGTAACACCAACAAAGTTTGGATGGCAAACATGCTCTTCAAACTGAAGAGCTAACTGATGCAAACAAGTGAGCAAATTATGTATAATCTTCGTAAATATGACAAAAAGAACATTGCAAAAACAGGAACATACCCTACAAATTTCCACCATCAGAGCTACATCCTCCGGCGGCTCAATCGCCCTACTAGCACTTAGGTACACAGGTTCCACTAATAGTTGGCCAAAAAGGGTATAACCAACGCCAACCGATGATGGAACGCACCAATCCCACAAACTACCCTAGACGAAATACGAGATGCAACAAAACAACCGAGAGCAGCCACGCGATCCTACGCCGCATGTCTCCCACGCGGCCAGGCTCCGTCGAGGACTAGTCGATTCGAGATGGGGAGAGGCCTTACCGGATCCGAGCGGCGGCGGCGAATGGAGACTCGGCGAGAGCGAGGGGGGCCGCGCGCGGCGGTGGAAGGCGATCCCGCGAGGCGCGGTGGGCGGGCGGCGGCGGACTAGGGTTCGGCGGTGGGGCTCGCGTGCGCGTCGCGGGGAGGCGGTCGATGGCGCGGCGCCGGCCGGATGCGTGTGACCGGGATGGTGGAATTGGATTTTGACGAAGGCGTGTGTGGGTGTGTGGATATACGCGGCGGCGGTTTGGTGACGAGGCGAGGGGTCGGTTGTCGTGTACAAAGATTCGTGCGGTCGTGGGGATTAATCGTGCTGTTGTTGGGTCAAACGGCCGCCGAGTTTTGTGATCCCGAACTGGACTCATTTGTTTGGCTATTTCTTCCATGGCCCGAAAGCATTCTAAGTGATAACTTTAGCAAATGTAAAATTAACACAATTAGAAATTGAAAACTACAGATCCTGCCAATGTGAATCTACCAAAATGGATCAACTAATCTGAAGGGGCGTGACACCCTAAGAGAGGATGAATTAGAGTTCTCTAAAAACTAAGGCTTAGAGCACATAAGAAAAAATATTTCAATTTTTATCTAAATGTGCACTAGGTTTTTTTATGTGTTGCTATCTCTATTGCTAAAAGTTTTGCACTCTAAGTTCCAATCATAGTAGGTATATATGGCAATTCTAGAAAAGGAAATTGCGGAATTTAATGTAATAAGTAAGGCCTCGATTTGGTTCCTGCTACTAAACTTTAGCACCTATTATATCGGAAGAGAGTCTTACATGAATGAAACATTAAATATAAATTTCCATTTTAGGCTGTGAATAGGTAACACTAAATAAAATAAATGATTTTATTATTTTTCTAAAATTATCTACCTTTGTTTAATTTATTGTCAATTTAGCTTAAAAATAATTCTAATTTATAAATGAAATTGATTAGGTTGTTGCATTCATGCCGGATGCATTGTGTTTTGCGTGCAAAATGAATTTAAATTGTTTTTCAACTGTGTGCCGATTCGACTCAACGATGTCTCATATCAAATCTCAATCAAATTGTCTTGTCTTCTACTCCCTCCGTCCCTAAAAGAGTGTCTTTCTCGCTTCCCGAGAAATAACTTTGATTAATTTTATATTAAAAAATATTAATATTTATGGTACACAATTAGTATCATTAGAAAGATCTTTTAGTCTAGTTTTTTTAAAATTTATTTGGAAATACAAATATTATACGTATTTTATACAAATCGAGTCAAACTTGTGGCACGCACACCCAAAACGACACTCTTTAAGGGACGGAGGGAGTAATTCTTGATTCTTCTGTTTCTTCCTTGGTCTTATTTCCTTGTACATAACCTTTTTCCAAAGTACACATAATCTGTTCTATATTTCCATGTCACGTTTCTTTTTATCCTTTTCCCTTGTGTTTTTTTACCATGGATGCAACTACATTCAACGAGTCAATAATCTAATCTAGCTTGCACGGACACATGCCTTCACGTTTTGTTACTAACACGTCCATCTTTATTAGTGCGGCTCGAGTAACTCTTAGATCGTTTCTTCCTCCTGACCAAACGTCGCTTGATGTCCTACCTGTCTCTTCAATTCCAACTAGTGGACCGTTTCAAAAAAAAATTCCAACTAGTGGAGACACGAACCGTCGCTGCCTAGTAGCATGAACGTAAAGCTCCACTAAGGCCGGTCTCGATGCAAGTTTCATGGACACAGTTACCTATACTGACACATCATCTAAAAATGTTTGAAACTATAATGAAACACTCCTCTCTCAGTGCAAAGTTTCATCTTTTGTTGTTTCCTAGGTTACATGTGTGACACCCTCAAAATTAATAAGGATTATTTAATTAATTATTAGATTAATTATTAAGTTTATTAGACTATTATAGGGTAGAATAGAAATTTCTAGGAATAATAGAATATAAAAATAATAACAGAAAAATAAAATAAAGTTCTATAACTTGAGTGCTCTATAAGGATTAAAATAGCATCGGAAGCCCTAGGACTAAATTGAAAAGAAATTAATTCAAATTTGAATTCGAAAACACTTTTTCAAAACCTCTTAGGAAAATAAAGGAAGGATCCTATGTCTAGCGGGCCGGCTGGCCGCAGCCCAAACTCTCCAAGTCCGGTTTAGGCCCCTCAACTCCCTTCCTGGCTCACTTCCACTCGGCCCAGCTTGGCGCGCTACTTCTCCCTCGGTTTTCCCCGCGAAGTCTACTTTTCGCCCCTCAACTTTCAGCCCAGCCCACTCCACCTCCTCCTTCTTCCTCCTCTCTTTCCCCCGGTTCCTCCCCCCTCCCTCATAACTCCGGCGCCGACGCCGCCGTCGCCCATCCTGCCACCGCATCATCCCCGGCCCTCGTGGCAGCCGCAGACCAGCGCCACGCCTCCACCTCCATCTCCTGCTTGCGTCAGGGAGGCCATCCCGGCACGGGAGCCCCCTCCTCCTCCATCTCACAGCGCCCGTACCACCGCCACCGTCGCTCGATCCACTTCCTCCGGCAAGGATAGACCCGACAACGGCGCGCAGGACGCGTGTCACCACCACGCAAGGCCACCGCACATGAAGTGCGGCGCCGACACCCTTTCCCCGGCCATCCGCACGAATTACCGCGGCGGCACGCGTCGCACGCCGGCGAGCTAGCCGTGCCACGCGTCGTAGCCCTGCCGCCCCGGTGAGCCCCCGGGGAGCACCGCCAGGCTATAAATAGCCCTGCGCGCGCCCCGGATGGAGCTCACCCTCACCACACCACACCACGCAAGCTCCACGGCCACCACCGCGAGCGCGAGAGCGCCGCCACGCTACTCCGGCAGCCCTGCCGCCGCTAAGCCCCTAGATTTCCCTCCGGCCGCCGCGACGCCACCCAGAGCACCCCGTGACGCCCGAGGTGTGAAGCAAGATGCCCCAGAGGACGCTCGCGCCTTGAAGAGCGCCACCTGAGCTCCGCCGCGACGGGTGGTAGCCGCCGGTCGACCGCGCCGCTGCTCCGGCCATTTCCCACCTCTGCGACACCACGGTGAGCACACTAGCACCACCACTGCCCTTTCCCCATTCTCTTTCCCCTCCTCAATGCTGGCCGAGCCACGGCCGGTTGCCGTGCGCGCCGCCGTGCCTCGGCGAGCCGCCAGCCGGCCTTGGTACCCCTCCTTAGCACCTCTGCAACCCAGCGTGCTCCACACTACCCCGCGGACGCGCTCCACCCACCACTAGAGGCCCAGAGACCCCAACCCCAGTTCCCCCTCTCCACCGCCCGCCGCCCGAATTCCGACGAGCCCGCGCCGCCGCACCAGCCCCTAAACCCCGACGAGATCATCCTCAACACGTCCGCCGTACCCCCCTGAGGCCGTAGGTGCCTTCACCGCCGCGAGAGCTGCCCTGTCGCCGCCGACGGCGAGCTCTCCGGCGAACCTCCCCTGCAGCCCCTCCACGCCGCCGCGAAGCCCGACGCCTGCGTGGCGCCTGCGTGGCAGCCACGCAAGCGCTGGCCCCACCTGGCAGCCTCCCCTGCACCTCGCGTCAGCCGCCACCTCCACCCCCCCGCCTTGCGTGCGCCCGGTCCAGTGGACCGCAGGCTCACGGGCCGCATGGTCCACGCGCCCACGCCTCTGGTCCACAGCACAGTGGAGCGCGGGCTGGCGCCAGAGGTGGCGTCAGCCGACCCCACTCGTCAGCCACACAATCATAGGAAAAATGCTAGGTACACTGAAGGACCGAAACGGCGACCAGAGATGGGGGGGGGAGTGAATGGGAGCCGATAAAAATTCTTTCCAACCAATCCGGCTATTTTCCCAAATCAACTCCGATGCCTCCGAAAGCAATCTTGCCAAGATCACGTAGCCACTGTCAAGCTACTCACCCTAGGAACAAGAAACACGCAGCGGAACTCGAATCGATCGAAACGGACACAAAACGAACCGAAACAAGACTCGATCCAACACACCCAGGGGGGCGGTTAAACCGGGTCAGGGGGCGGTTAAACCGCCCTGGCCTGGGAACCTCGGGAAAAAGTCAAATCGAAAGTGGATCTCCCAAACCGCTTGAGCTCTTGAGGCGAGATTTTGGTCAGATGATCTAGACCTCCAGTGGAGTGTTTTCCAAAAAGATCTCGGCCTCTAACTCACTAGAACTCCCGGAAACTCAGATCTCGTGAAGAACACCATGACCTCGAGTTCATCCCAAAAATCTCAAATCCAAAGCGATTCCCGGCGTTTGGGGGCAAGGGATCACCAGCAAAAGAGGCACAAGGCACTCATACGTGAATCCCCCAAAGAAATCCGAGAGAAAACGCCCTAGGAAGAGAAGAACGAAAATCTCCCAAAAATAGCTCTGAAAATACCTCCAAAATAGAAAAATAAAAGGGAGCTCGTGGATTCAAATCATGGCACAAAGATGAGCAGCACAAACTCAATCACATAACCATGAATTCACCTATACAAACTAAAAAAGATTCGAAACAGTTCTAGCTGGAGGGGATGAAGGGGAAACTAGTTCAAAGGAGAAAACCAAAGAGAACTAAAGAGATAAACTAGAGAGATAGCAGCCACCATGCCCTGGGGGGGCCTATTAGTAGTCCAAGTGGTGGTGCTCTAAAGACTAAACTACCCCTAAGTGATACATACCCCTCAGGGGCGAATATGACATTTGGTTTTCAGATATTTTCCGGCTGGGACACCTTCCACTGCAAGCTAGCTTCCCTCCGACGCAAGCCTTGCAGTCACGCCGCGTGTCCTCCGGATCGAAGCTCCTCGACGCCGTTTTTGGGCCTGCCCAGGGGGGGGCGGTTAATCCGGCCCTGGGGGCGGTTAAACCGCCCCTGCCAGCCACACTTGGCCCAGCAGCCCATCTTCGCCACGTCGAGTCCTCGGACCTTGGTTTTGAGGCCCAAACCAAGGGAAACCGTCCACCGATGATTTTGTGGCCAAATCACCAAACCCCGCGCGCAAGCTTAGGTCGTTAGCCGCCACCTTGCACCGGCTTCTCGTCCGCGTACGAGCTTCGGTTGTGAGCCGCTACCTCGCACTGGAACCACGTCCCCTTCCTCGTTCTTGCCAGCATGTGAACCGCACTTGATCCATCCGGCCACCGGGTCCCTCGAACCAAGCCTACTTGTCTCTCCGCTCCTCGGAGGCCGCCATGGCTAAGACCTTTCGCGCCTGTTCTTCACCTGCACCAATGCAACCAAGCCGCATTCTACACCTGCAATACTTGATCCAAGGGAAACGTCAATCCACACCACGTTGTCAATCACTCATCACACCAGGAAGCGACCATCCACCGGTCCTCGGATACACCGGGTCCTCAATCTCCCCCTTGATGAGTGCATTGACAACACACACATAGTAACCAATGATATAAAGAAAATATAAAAGAAATCGAAAACAAGACTCAAGCAAGTGACTAAAAGCAAGCACAAGCTGAGAACAAAGTCACTTCGCAAGAGAAAGCTCCAGATACGCCGACCCTTCAAGAAGAAGCGAAAGTGCTCAACACCATCGGCAAAAGAGCAAAACACCAAAACACAAGACACAAATCTCCAAATCACTTTTCAGGACATTCAAAGCACTCCCCCTGCAAAGATGCAACTCCCCTGAACAAGTGAACTTGTGCGTGCGAAAAACACTCGAAATCGCTCAAACTTTCACAAATCATGTGCACTCAGCACAGGGGCGGTTAAACCGCCCAGGGGGCGGTTAAACCGCCCCTGGCAGATAAACAAACTCAAAAGTGCCAAAATTGCACAAACAAACTCGCAACGATGCCGTTCCAACTTGAAAACCTTCCAAATATGCCCAGCAAGATATTCCAATGCTCAAACTCTCAGAAACTTCACAAATTTTCAAAAACTCTCACTTTGGCAAAACTCTCAATCTCTCACACAAATCCAACAATTTCTAGCGCAAAAGCTTTCTCACAAATTCAGCAACTTATCCCCCTTGCAAAATGCTCCAGAAATTCTCCCCCTTGTTGACAATGCACAAATCAAGGAAAATGTAAAAAATGCAACTACAAGCTTCTCAAATATACAATGAGCAATACAAAATGCTACAAGTTAGAGAAGAGGCAAACAAGATAGATCATCGTGTAACACGGGCATTGCCATCAAGAAGGTGAAGACATATATCCAATTGACAAAGCCATGAGCAAGTTGTGTAGTTTTATCAAAAATGTCACCACATGAGCAAAGTCCTAACCATGGATTGTTCAAGCAAAAATGAACTTCATCTCACCAAAAACATGAAAGGACAAGCATTCTTGACAAAAGATCATCATAAACGCCCAAGTTCTACCTCATGTCATGTCAAAGCACGGAGCCATGTGTTCACTTCTCATGGGAGACTTCTCCGGCAAACAACATGCAACCGCTTAGCACCCATGTGTGCAAGTGTGTGCAATGGTGAAAGTATAGAGACATGAGCATAATTTTCTGCAAATATATCTTCTTCTTATCTTTCTTCTTTCATGCATAGACATCTCATTTTTCAAGATTTTCAGATTAAGCATGGTACATGAAGTGTCTTTGCGACAAAAAGAAGCTTATGCTCATCCACAAGATAAAGCATGGGCTAAACATTTACAATGACAAAGGTCTTTGACCCAATTGAAAAGAATATCACATCCTAGCATGATCTTAAGCAAGATATAGCCATTTCGGCTCAAACAAGACATGCAAAGGCATTTACTCATGGGTGAAGGATTTTAAGTTCAGTTTGTCATTTTAATTCAAAAAGAGACTATCTCAATAGAATATATATCAAAACCATCAAGAGCATAGCCATCCATACAATCAATCCTTAGCCAGCCTGCCTAGACTCTAAAATGTAGCAAGTTGTACCAATCACTGCATATAGGAGAAGCTCATCCTAAGATATGATACAAAAGATGAAATCAAGATACAAAAGCAAGAAAAATGTACATCAAGATACAAAGATGGTACAATATTATACATATGCTACAAGAGAAGCCTCCAAAACTCAGCTCTAAAAACGCACACACACCAAGTTCCCCTCGCAAGCGGGTGAAGGTAGCTTGGTCAAGTGGTTTGGTGAAAATGTCTGCAAGCTGGTTTTGGGTAGAAACATGGGCAAGCTCAATATCTCCTTTCTCCACATGATCTCTTAGAAAGTGGTACCTCACTTCTATGTGTTTGGTTTTGGAATGAAGCACGGGATTTTTGGCTACGCTTATGGCACTGGTGCTGTCACAAAGAAGTGGAACATGGGACATGTGTAAGCCAAAATCTCTCAAGGTGTAAGTGATCCAAAGCAACTGGGAACAACAGCTAGCAACAGCAACATACTCGGCTTCAGTGGTGGATTGGGCTACACTAGACTGCTTGCGAGAAGACCAAGACACAAGAGACGAACCAAGAAACTGACACTGACCAGAAGTAGACTTGCGATCAACACGACATCCAGCAAAATCCGCATCAGAAAAACCATGAAGTGCAAGAGTGGAATCGGCAGAATACCAAAGACCCAGCTCAGGAGTAAACTTGAGATACCTGAAAATCTGCTTGACGGCCTGACGATGTGAAGTCCTCGGTGAAGCGTGAAAACGAGCGCACAGACACACGCTGAACTATATGTCCGGCCTCGTCGCCGTCAAGTAGAGGAGGGAGCCGATCATGCTCCGGTACTCCTTCTGGTCCACTGGTTCTCCGTCCTCATCCGCATCCAAAGATGTAGTCGTACTCATCGGCGTAGTCATCGGCTTGGAGTCGCTCATGTCGAATTTCTTGAGAATGTCCTTGGTGTACTTGCTTTGGTGCACAAATGTCCCATCCTTGGTTTGCTTGATCTGCAGCCTGAGAAAGAACTGCAACTCTCCCATCATCGACATCTCAAATTCCCTGCTCATATCGTCTGCAAACTTGGCAACAAGATCATGAGAGGAGCCACCAAAAATGATATCATCCACGTAAATCTGAACGATTAAAAGATCATTGCCATTTCTCAACAGGAAGAGCGTTTTATCAACCTTTCCCATCACAAACCCCTTGCTAAGTAAGAACCCCCTCAACCTGCCATACCACGCTCTGGGTGCTTGCTTTAGGCCATATAAAGCTCGATGGAGTTTGTACACTCGGTGTGAGTATCTCTCACTCTCAAAACCCGGGGGCTGCCTCACATACACTTCTTCCTCGATCATCCCATTCAAGAAGGCACTCTTCACATCCATTTGGTACAATTTGAACCCTTTAGCAACTGCAAATGCTAGAAGGATCCGAATTGCCTCTAAACGGGCAACAGGAGCAAATGTCTCCTCATAATCTATCCCCTCCTGCTGCGAAAACCCCTGAGCAACCAACCTCGCTTTGTTTCTCACAATCTCACCACCCTCATCTCTCTTGTTCTTGAACACCCACTTGGTTCCTATAGGATGGCAATTTGGAGGTGGTTCTACTAACTTCCACACCTGATTTCTCTCAAAGTTTTCAAGCTCTTCATGCATGGCATTGGACCCAATCAGAATCAGATAAAGCGTGTCCAATATTTTTGGGCTCCAAAGACGCGACAAAAGCAGAATGAGCATAATGAGAGATGTTCTGTGACCTCGACCGTGTAGTGCGTTCATCCAAGTTCCCGATGATCTTCGAAGGTGGATGATCCCTCTGTACCAGCCGGGGAGCTTCTCGCCTCGAGATTGCCTCCCCCTCAACATCAGCTTCCACTTGAACTCGATCATGTGCGCGACTCGACGAAGGTGTAGCAGAGGGGCCGTCGTCGAACGTCGTGGTAGTAGTGGAAGTAGAAGGTACACGATCTCCACACGGTGCATGAATCTCTTCATCATCTTCATCATCAGGCTGTTCTTCCTCAAAGATGGGCTGTCCCAATTCATCATCACCTGCACACTCAAAAACAGAAGAGCTACATGGAATGGTCTCGTCGAAAGTGACTTCGCAAGTCTCCATGATTTGGTTAGTCTCAAGATTGAGCACACGATATGCTCGAGAGTGATTAGCATAACCAAGAAAAATTTCATCCATCGAACGAGACTCAAACTTGTCCAAATTTCCTTTCTTCAGAATGAAACACTTGCAACCAAAAACCCGAAAGTGACTCACACGGGGGGAACGACCATGGAAAAGCTCATAGCAAGTTTTCTTCTTGAAAGCACGAAGGAAAATCCGATTTGAAACATAGCAAGCTGTGTTCACCGCTTCTGCCCAATATTTCCTAGGAGTCCTATGCTCATCTAGCATCGTCCTAGCCATTTCACAAAGTGTTCGATTTTTCCTTTCCACAACTCCATTCTGGCAAGCAACATATGGCGAAGAGTATTGATGTTCGAGACCAAGATCACGACAGAAGGCATCAAAACGAGTGTTCTTAAATTCCGTACCATTGTCACTGCGTATAGCTCTCATGGCACCACCATTACTCTCGTTTTTCAACCTCAAAATCAGATCTCGAACAAAATCAAATGTCTCATCCTTCGACGCCAGAAAGAACACCCAAGCATACCGAGAAAAGTCATCCACAACCACAAGAACATACCACTTCCCACCAACTGAACGAACGCGAGCGGGACCAACCAAGTCCATATGCAAAAGCTCCCCTGGACGCTCAGTCATAACATCTGTCAAAGGTGGATGGGAAGCAGCAACCATTTTACCATGCCTACAAGGTGCACAAACCAAATCTTTCTCGAACTTGAGCTTGGGTAATCCTCGGATAAGGTCAAGAGCACTCAAGCGTGTGAGTAAATCAAAGCTCACATGACTCAGTCTCCTATGCCACTTCCAAAGCTCAGAAGAAGTACCAGCGATCAAACACCGTGAAGGACCAAAAGATCGAGAAAAATCAGCACGAAAAATCTGTCCCTCGGGAATGATCATACACACAAGGTCACCTCGAGAATCAAGAATTCGAGAATCACCACTTTTAAAATGAACCTCATAACCCTCATCAAGAAGCTGAGAAACCGAAAGCAAATTGAAACCAAGATTCTTGACAAGAGCAACCCGCTTCAACATGAAAGTATCACTCACCTGAATAGCATCCTCAGACAACACTCTACCTCTACCCTTATCCTCGAAAGTGATGTACTGCCTGGACACCACCGGGGTGAGACTGGAGAACCACTTCCTATTACCTGTCATATGTCTCGAACAGCTAGAATCCATCAACCAAAAGTTCTCCAAGCCTCCCACCTGCACAATCAAAAGCGAGAACGAGAATGAGCGAATGACTCGACACTGGGGTTAGCACAAAACGAGTCAAACCAGTGTCAGGCCATCTGCTCAAAAGAGGGGTTAGCAAAATTAACTCTACCACGTGAAACCCTCTCGTCTCTCACCATCGGACCTCTAGCACCACGCGGGGGAAAACGTGGCCTAGACTCTCTCCTCGCCTCGAAGCTACAGTCGAACCTCCCTGAACCAAACTGACCACGAAACGGAGGCCGCCTAGCAAACTCACGACTAGCTGGAACACCACGACTGCTAACCAAAGGAACTGTGCGCACAAAGGCCTCTCCTCTCGGTAAGGGTGAACGAGACACAGGCACACTACGGGAAGAGTAGTACCTGTCCCTGTTCCCCACCTCCTTCTCTCTTCTCTCCTCCCTCTTCTTCCTCCAACAAAACTCCTCAAGGTGTCCATCCCTTCCACAATGCTCACAATGGAAGCGGACTGGCTTTGGCTTTGGGGTTTCTCTCGATTGTGGCATCTCTCTCGGCTGGTAAACCCCACTCCTCACAAAGGTCACTCTCCTCTGGAAGTTGTTTGTTTTTGGTGGAAACTTGGGAGGATCTGGAGTAGTGTCAAGCTTGTTTAGCAGGTGGTTGGGTTTGGGTGTAAAGGTGTTCTTGAGAATGGCTTTCGGTGGGTTTGTGGGAATGTTTGTGGTGGAGCTCTCAGGTTCTCTCTCTCTCACCACTGCTCTCACCAACCTTCTCAGAACCGAGACCATGACCATCAGCTCTCTTAAAACCAGCAATCAACATCTTAAGCTGAGGCTCGCGACCCGACAACCAACCCAAACACTGTCGCAACTCATCATTTTCATCTTGCAAGCGATTCACACACTGTTCTAGCTCAACATTCTTCAAAGCAACAACATCACAAGCAGAACAAGAGTTTGCAATGGGAGATTTCAATTGAGCTTCAAGTGAACTAATCATGGTGCGTGATTCAAGCAACTGAGCATGCAAAGCAGGACAAGAAGTACAAGCACCTAGTAAAGATGATCTAGACTTCAACTCAGCAAGCTCAACCCTAGCACCTTCTAGTTCATCTAAGCATGTCATGTGTTTCTCCTTAAGCACAACCAGATCAGCAAGATGCACATCACAGAACGAGCATTCAATTTCATCAGACATAAGAGGAGCATCTTTCAACACAGCAATCTCTGACTCAAGCTTAGCTGCTCTCTCTCTAGACTCGCAAAGCAAAGACTCAAACTCCATCGCCTTCTTTCCAGTCTTAGAAAGCAAGGTCTCAAGCTCAGCCACTCTATCCTTGGACTCTCCTAGCAAAGACCTAAACTCCGTCTTCTCCTTGTTGGTCTTCCTAAGCACATCATCGCGGTTATCGACCAACTCCTCTAGTCTAGCAATTTCCTTACGCAGAGAGGTGGGATTGGTCAATACCTCGTCCTCAGAGTCGGAGTCGGAGTCGGAGTCGTCCTTGCTCTTCACGGAGTCGTGCGCCATGGTGCAGTAGTCGACGGCGGCGAAGGAGATGCCGTTGAAGTTGCGGTTCAAGCTCTTCTTCTCCTTGCGGTGGCCACGGTCTTCATCTTCGCTGCTTGAGCTTGACGACGTGTTGGTGGAGCTTGTGTCGATGTCGCTCGCATCTGCCACCATCGCTCGAGATCCGTTCTTCTTGTGTCCACTGTGCTTGTTCTTTGACCTTCTCTCGTCCTTGTTCTTGTGCTTGGAGCGGTACTCGTCCTTGGGATGGTGCTTGTGGTCGTCTCGCGGGTGGTGCTTGCGGTTGTAGTCGTTCTTGATCTCCTCGGGGCACTCGGCGATGAAGTGGCCCATCTTCCCGCATCAGTCGGACTCTTAGCCTTGGCAGGCAGCTGTCTGTCAACCTCAGAAGACTTCAACTTCGAGAAAAGCTCATCAACAGACAAAGTTTCATAGTTTGCCGACTCCATGATCGCCTCAACCTTGGCACCCCACACGGATCTATCAAGTGCTTGCAAGAACTTGATAGCTCTGTCATGATCCGAGTATGGGAGTACGGTAATGTTGGCTTTCATGTTGTTGACAATGGAAGTGAAACGCTGAAACAAGGCATCAACAGACTCTCCAGGCAAATGAGTGAAATTTTCATATTCTCTGCGATACATCGAGAAAAGCCTAGCCTTCACATGGCTATCACCACCGTGGGCTACCTTGAGCTTCTGCCAGATCTGGCTAGCTAGGTCCTCGCCCAAAACTCGCTCAAACTCCTCGGCAGACAAAGCACGAAACAAGTAGTCAACAGCTCTAGCGTTTGCCTCAAACTTATCCTTTGCATCCTGGGCATCTAAGTTGGTGGGATTGACATAGTTTTCATCTTTGGTCACATCCCACAACAACTTTCCTTTGCCTCGCAAGAAAGCGCCTATACGCGCGACCCAGTTCGGGTAGTTCTTCCCATCGAAGTGCGGAGGCCCGGAACCCCGATCTTGGTACGCCATCTTTGGATCTTAGACTGGTTAGAGTCGCAAAGACCCGTAACCGGCTCTGATACCAATTGAAGGACCGAAACGGCGACCACAGAGGGGGGGGGGGAGTGAATGGGAGCCGATAAAAATTCTTTCCAACCAATCCGGCTATTTTCCCAAATCAACTCCGATGCCTCCGAAAGCAATCTTGCCAAGATCACGTAGCCACTGTCAAGCTACTGACCCTAGGAACAAGAAACACGCAGCGGAACTCGAATCGATCGAAACGGACACAAAACGAACCGAAACAAGACTCGATCCAACACACCAGGGGGCGGTTAAACCGGGTCAGGGGGCGGTTAAACCGCCCTGGCCTGGGAACCTCGGGAAAAAGTCAAATCGAAAGTGGATCTCCCAAACCGCTTGAGCTCTTGAGGCGAGATTTTGGTCAGATGATCTAGACCTCCAGTGGAGTGTTTTCCCAAAATATCTCGGCCTCTAACTCGCTAGAACTCCCAGAAACTCAGATCTCGTGAAGAACACCATGACCTCGAGTTCATCCCAAAAATCTCAAATCCAAAGCGATTCCCGGCGTTTGGGGGCAAGGGATCACCAGCAAAAGAGGCACAAGGCACTCATACGTGAATCCCCCAAAGAAATCCGAGAGAAAACGCCCTAGGAAGAGAAGAACGAAAATCCCCCAAAAATAGCTCCAAAAATACCTCCGAAAATAGAAAAAGAAAAGGGAGCTTGTGGATTCAAATCATGGCACAAAGATGAGCAGCACAAACTCAATCACATAACCATGAATTCACCTATACAAACTAAAAAAGATTCGAAATAGTTCTAGGTGGAGGGGATGAAGGGGAAACTAGTTCAAAAGAGAAAACCAAAGAGAACTAAAGAGATAAACTAGAGAGATAGCAGCCACCATGCCCTGGGGGGCCTATTAGTAGTCCAAGTGGTGGTGCTCTAAAGACTAAACTACCCCTAAGTGATACATACCCCTCAGGGGCGAATATGACATTTGGTTTTCAGATATTTTCCGGCTGGGACACCTTCCACTGCAAGCTAGCTTCCCTCCGACGCAAGCCTTGCAGTCACGCCGCGTGTCCTCTGGATCGAAGCTCCTCGACGCCGTTTTTGGGCCTGCCCAGGGGGGGTGGCTAAACCGGCCCTGGGGGGCGGTTAAACCGCCCCTGCCAGCCACACTTGGCCCAGCAGCCCATCTTCGCCACGTCGAGTAATCGGACCTTGGTTTTGAGGCCCAAACCAAGGGAAACCGTCCACCGATGATTTTGTGGCCAAATCACCAAACCCCGCGCGCATGCTTCGTTCGTTAGCCGCCACCTTGCACCGGCTTCTCGTCCGCGTACGAGCTTCGGTTGTGAGCCGCTACCTCGCACCAGAACCACATCCCTTTGCTCGTTCTTGCCAGCATGTGAACCGCACTTGATCCATCCGGCCACCATGTCCCTCGAACCAAGCCTACTTGTCTCTCCGCTCCTCGGAGGCTGCCATGGCTAAGACCTTTCGCGCCTGTTCTTCACCTGCACCAATTCAACCAAGCCGCATTCTACACCTGCAATACTTGAGCCAAGGGAAACGTCAATCCACACCACGTTGTCAATCACTCATCACACCAGGAAGCGACCATCCACCGGTCCTCGGACACACCGGGTCCTCATACACCCGGCTTAGTGCACCCAAGAAGTTATTTTTCCACCTTAGAAATTCCCAAAAATTCCCAGAAAATACCTAAAAATATTAGGGAAAATAATAAGCTATTTAGTACCATCCAAATTATTTATACACATTTCCAGAACTAGGATTTAAAGGGATTATTTTTCAGCCTATAGAAAGCCTCTGTTAGTGTACCCCGGTTTATGGCCAATCCAAAATAAAAGCCCATAAATAGCCAATAAATTCCTAAAAGTTATTAGAATATATTCTAAGTTTTTTCATAAGATTAGATTCCCTAGAAACCTTTCTTAAGCCTAGAAGTAATTTATTGCCTTCCACCGACGTCTTCCAAACCCCGTAAAGACCCTGAGACACCTCGCGAAAACCTCGGCAATCCACTCCGAAACTATGCTAAACCTAGGAACCTGTCATGATAAGCCCTTTCATAACTAAATCCACACAATGTGATGATTGACTTATTTTCATGCTTGTTTAGGTGCTTCACCGAGAAACTTCAGGACTCTAGCTTCCGGTGAAGACTACCATCGTATCGTATCAGGCAAGTCTTAGCAATTTCCTTGCTCATATTAATCAACTGCATTAATATGCTCTACTCCTTGCTTAATGTCTATAGTTGCATTGAGAATTAGCCACTCAGATAACCCCAACTACTAAGACACTACCCAGTGCCAGAAACCCTGGTTGCGAGAGGCACCAAGGGGGAAAAAGATGCGAGGTAGGGTGGATAGTCTCGGAGGAGCTCCTATCCAGAGGCCTACCTTGGTCGCTTAAGGACCAGTTCTTGGGAAAGTCTTTCCAATGCCATGTACGGCTATACGGGCCAAAAAGGACATAGCCTTCGGGTATGCCCTGTAATGTGAGGCCTCAACTCACACTCCACCAGCTACCTCTGGCAAAGCTACCCCAGGGGCCACGGTGGGCAACGGAAATGCTGGAGACAGCACCAGACAGAGGGCTGGGACTGGTCGGCACGGGTCGCATGTGACAGGGCTGGTAGGGTCCATGGGCGATGCATGCCCTAAATTATATGATGCATCCATACCCGGGTTAGTGTCCTTGTGTGGACGTTTATGCGATCCCTGTTTAGACCCCAGTAGCATCCGTGGGTAGACCCAGATGGAAGCTGTCCAGAGATGGATGCCAGTGGATACGAGTCCCGTAGGGTGGCCCTGCCGTTGGCCACGGGAGGGTAACCTGACCGTATAGTTTCAAGAGTACAAACCTCTGCAGAGTTACCCAATCTATAGATAGCCGTGGCTCTCGGTTATGAGCCCGTCTGGTTAAAGCTCCCACAGATTAGCCGAGAATAACCCATAGGAGTGATGATAACGAGATGATAGTGATTGCAAGATCGACAGAAGGATCCGGGTCAGAATCACTAGGGACTGGTCGGGAGGTTCTTGCCCCTTCAGGACCCAACACCGATTCACTTAATCACTTGTCAACTAATAATGCATGTTTTTTACCTTTTGATTGTTAAGTACTTGCTGAGTGCGGCGGTACTCAGACTTGCTTGTAAAATCTTGCAGCTCCACCGGAAGGCTTCCCTCCCTTCATCGGCACTGCAAGTCGTCCCGATCAGGTCCTAGTTCCGATCTTCACTTTTCAAATCTGGTTAGCCGTTGCCAACTCTTATGCAATTAATGTTTTCCTTTACCAGGAAATGACATTATTTCATGCTAGGTGGGCCCGCTGGGTGGCGGGGCCTACAGGGTTGGTATCAGAGCCGTTAAGCCGTAAAATACATCTTTAACTCTTACTTTAAACACCCTGAGGGCTAGAATACACGAACAAGTAAAAATAATCTTTTTCTCATCCGAATATGATTCTCTTCTATCTTACTCTACAAAGGAAGGGAACTCTCTAACCTTCCTTTCTACACCACAGGTAGATGGCGGAGGATCAATGTTGGGACAGCTGGGACAACTGGGTTGACGAAGAAGGTTGGACGCATGGGCATTATATTATGAAGCATGGATTCCCCCGAATCTTGTGGGATACTCTGCAGAGATTGGGATATGGACAATACCCAGAATATTCGGGGAAAGAAACTAAGAGAAATGGAGTGAGAAGTTGTGAAATGTACCTCCGAATGCCCGACATACAAGCACATCCTGATTGAAGAGGAAGAAGTAGTAATACTTAGTGAAGAAGAATCCTCAGAAGAGGAACCCACGGAAGAGGAAGTATCGGGATTAGACTCTACCTCAACCATCCCCTCCGCTCATTCCCCACTACGTTTTGAATCTGCAGGAGAAAACTCTGACAACCGATCCCCCGAACCCGAAACACCCGACCAAGCAGTTACCTCTAAGCCTCGCCCAAATCTAGGAAAAACTTACCTAGTAGTGGGACCACGTGACAAGATGTTGGAGGTTCTCCATCGACATGGACTGACGGAAGAAGATGTGGGCCCTTCTCGCCTGGGATCACTTTCCCCGTAGCTTCGGGGACAATACTCAGAATACGCAAGTGGATCTCTACGGTAGTTAAGAGCGTAAAATAAAGGGAAACAAGTTGGAAAATGTACTCATGTACAGGGAATAAGAGTTGTAAAATAGCCTGTGTAGTAAGGAATGTTTCAATCATACAGCCTGTTTGAATAAAGGAATGTCTATGCAGGAAAGATGGACCGCTGGAATGAGGTTCGATTCTGTGGTGACCACCACCAAGGATTCCCGTCTCTGCTACGCCAATGTCTTCAGGATCTCCGATTTGATTCGCAGCATACCCAGTTCTACGGAAGCATGTACGGACTAAACCATGAGCAAGGAACTGCTATGATTACCCTTACCGTGCCGGCTGCACCTGAAAATCCAGATCGTCACCCCACCAATGTAATGGTAGTGGAGAACTCGCTTGACTTAGCCATACAATCAGCCGCCCAGAAAATGCTATGTCAACTGCACACAGAAAATCCTGATCGTTTTGCAGATTCCCCATACCGACTATTGCCAAGAACGCTACATGGACAAGGACCTGAAAATATAACACGGATAGCTGAGGAAATGGAGGAAGCGCCCGGCAATGAAGACGATTCATGTTGTAGAATCGCGGGACAATACGTCATCGCCCATCATAAGCATATCCTAGCCCTGGAGGGACAACGGAGAGGTTATAACCTGCAACTTGAGACTAGTGCCCGGGTTTTGAAGGAATTAAGAGAGGATATTGGAAAAGGAGAATTCAGACAAATGGTATTGAAGGGACAAGCCGAAACTTATGAGAGAATGCTGGAATATCAGGGAGAGCGATGTCGTCGCTACCAGCAGGAACGAAACAACCTAAGGGAAAGACTACAGACCTTGCAAGCGGAATACAAGCAGCAAGAAAACTCCTCCCATGAACAAATTGGTGCCCTGCAAAGCAAGGTGGAATCATTAACCAAAGCCGACACCGGGAACCAAGCTAAGCGAAATAAGGAACTAAGATATCGCTTAGGTCGCCAACGTAGTCATCTGGCAAATAACCAAATCCATCTCACCACCTTAACCCAAAAGGTGATATATCTCCAAGATAAGGTAAAAAGAATGAAGATGGGATGGCAGAAGTCGGATACCGGGAGACTCCAGGAGATAGAACAAATGCTCTACCAAGTGCCTATGAAGCTCAGGAAAGAGATTAAGCCAACTACTTACGAAATTCCTATCACCACCTTGGACTTGGGAGCATGCGATGATGAGGTTCACCCCGCGCCTCCTCTAACAACGGAAGCACAAATGGCGGCTAGCATCGCCGTCCGAATGATTCCAGGATCTAAGACTTCGACCGAAAAGGATCGGATCATCCAAGAAATCTACCGCGACCCAGCTGAAGAGGAATATTTAGGAGAAAGGGCCGAGACTCCCGAAGAAGAGGATCCGCTGCCAGATGAGGATATCTTTTACTCCGTCTAGATAAAAAATATATATATAACATATTAGCATACGTAAAAATGTAAATAGGAAGTGCGAACTTAAGGCCGCTAGAATAATGTATAAGGAAGGTTGTGCTTCGGTTTTGTGTACCGTCGACTAGCGACCTGTGTGGAAGGAAATTGTTTAAAGTGTAAAAATTTCCTTCAATAAAAGTTGTTTGATGCTTGAGCTAGGACTAACCCCATGCAAATAAGTTGACCCTTGGGATACATTAGAACCCTCAAACCCATACATCCATCCTGAAATATGCCTTTACCCAAGTACTGAAAAAAAGGAAAGAGAAACTCTATACTACTCCCCAAAGCCATGCCAACCACTTTAAGTAGGGTAGGCTTAACCCTAAGACCAATCAAAAGAAAACCTTTGACCACCCCCACCAAAATACTTTCCTAAACTCACACCAAACCCTATCCAACTCAGTCCAAAGAAAAATAACCACCGACTACCTACAGAAACACTTCTCAAAGTTTCTGAAAGAATCACCATACCAAAGTAAAATTAGAAGTGATTTTCCTAAAAGTACCTCGCCCAAAAAAAAACCCTACCTGTAATCCAAAACCATCCTTCAATCTCGAGGACGAGATTTCTTTAAGTGGGGTAGATCTGTGACACCCTCAAAATTAATAAGGATTATTTAATTAATTGTTAGATTAATTATTAAGTTTATTAGACTATTATAGGGTAGAATAGGAATTTCTAGGAATAATAGAATGTAAAATAATAACAGAAAATAAAATAAAGTTCTATAACTTGAGTGATCTATAAGGATTAAAATAGCATCGGAAGCCCTAGGACTAAATCGAAAAGAAATTAATTCAAATTTGAATTCGAAAACCCTTTTTCAAAACCTCTTAGGAAAATAAAGGAAGGATCCTATGTCTAGCGGGCCGGATGGCCGTAGCCCAAACTCTCCAAGTCCGGTTTAGGCCCTTCAACTCCCTTCCTGGCTCACTTCCACTCGGCCCAGCTCGGCGTGCTACTTCTCCCTCGGTTTTCCCCGCGAAGTCTACTTTTCGCCCCTCAACTTTCGGCCCAGCCCACTCCACCTCCTCCTTCTTCCTCCTCTCTTTCCCCCGGTTCCTCCCCCCTCCCTCATAACTCCGACGCCGACGCCGCCGTCGCCCATCCTGCCACCGCATCATCCCCGACCCTCGTGGCAGCCGCAGACCAGCGCCACGCCTCCACCTCCATCTCCTGCTTGCGACAGGGAGGCCATCCCGGCACGGGAGCCCCCTCCTCCTCCATCTCGCAGCGCCCGTACCACCGCCGCCGTCGCTCGATCCACTTCCTCCGGCCAGGATAGACCCGACAACGGCGGGCAGGACACGTGTCACCACCACGCGAGGCCACCGCACATGAAGTGCGGCGCCGACACCCTTTCCCCGGCCATCCGCACGAATTACCGCGGCGGCACGAGTCGCACACCGGCGAGCTAGCCGTGCCACGCGTCGTAACCCTGCCGCCCCGGTGAGCCCCCGGGGAGCACCGCCAGGCTATAAATAGCCCTGCGCGCGCCCTGGATGGAGCTCACCCTCACCACACCACACCACGCAAGCTCCACGGCCACCACCGCGAGCGCGAGAGCGCCGCCGCGCTGCTCCGGCAGCCCTACCGCCGCCAAGCCCCTAGATTTCCCTCCGGCCGCCGCGACGCCACCCAGAGCACCCCGTGGCGCCCGAGGTGTGAAGCAAGATGCCCCAGAGGACGCTCGCGCCTTGAAGAGCGCCACCCGAGCTCCGCCGCGACGGGTGGCATCCGCCGGTCGACTGCGCCGCTGCTCCGGCCATTTCCCACCTCTGCGACACCACGATGAGCACACTAGCACCACCACTGCTCTTTCCCCATTCTCTTTCCCCTCCTCAATGCTGGCCGAGCCACGGCTGGTTGCCGTGCGCGCCGCCGAGCCCCGGCGAGCCGCCGGCCGGCCTTGGTACCCCTCCTTAGCACCTCTGCACCCCAGCGTGCACCACACTACCCCGCGGACGCGCTCCACCCACCACTAGAGGCCCAGAGACCCCCAACCCCAGTTCACCCTCTCCACCGCTAGCCGCCCGAACTCTGACGAGCCCGCGCCGCCGCACCAGCCCCTAAACCCCGACGAGATCATCCTACACGTCCGCCGTACCCCCCTGAGGCCGTAGGTGCCTTCACCGCCGCGAGAGCTGCCCTGTCGCCGCCGGCGGCTGTAAGGATCTAGATGTCGCCTATAGGGGGTGAATAGGCGATATGACCAATTTTAACTTCTAATCCAATTCTCAGCCTGCTGTCAGCTCCAGGCGGTTAAACCGCCCCTGCTAGGCGGTTAAACCGCCCCAAGGCAGTGAACTGCCCAAAGAATTGCTAGAATCCCCTCTTGCTTTTCTAGCACCAAATACACTTGGAGTACTTCCTGTACAGGTATATCTGATCAATATATTTAAGCTCCTGCACACAAATAGAGTATACCCAAGTAGATCGAAGCGGAAGCAAATATAAAGCTAGAAATGAGCAAGTAAAGTGAAGGGGAGACACTAGGATTTGTTTACCGAAGTTCGGACCCACTGCAAGCACGAAGCAAGTTCAGCGGTTCCTAGTCTCCGTTTGAGGAACCCCGCAAGGTAACCTCGCCAAGGTGTATACACGCCACACCTTAGCCCGTCACTAAAGTTGGTCCTTTTCCACGAAGGAGGCAAGACCAGCCCTTACAAACTTCCGGTCGCTCACCACACGAATGGGAGCTCACCGGCAACGCCTAGCCGTCTAGGAGCCAAGCTCCAAGAGTAACAAATGCACAAAGAAATTTTGACGCTAACCACGAGTGCTCAAGCTATGGTTTTGCTCTCTAATGATCTCACAAGATCTCTGAGCTATCAAAGCTCTCAAGCTCACACCCAAAAGCTTCACTTAACCCCAACTCAAAGATTTCAACCAAATCAAGCAAACTCACAAAGAGTGGTTGGGGGAAGCTCCTCTGCTGTTAGAATGTGTCAAGAAGGCTTAGGAATCACACAGAACCAGCAGCCCTCGAAGGAGAGGGCTAAGGGGTATAAATACCCCATCCAACAAAAACTAGCCGTTGGAGATCTGCCATGGCCGGTTAAACCGCCCCCTGAGGCCGGTTAAACCGCCTGTTAAAAAATACTAGCCGTTGAAGCTGTCAGAGGTCAGGGGCGGTTAAACCGGCCCCTAGGGGCGGTTAAACCGCCCTGGGTCAGTGAGCACCCACTTGCTCAAAATTCTTCTCAACTCTCAAGGATATCTCTCTTAGGTTATGTTTTGAGCACTAATGTGGTGTTAAGTCAAATATTCAATGTGACATCCCTCTTGATAGAACGGCATACCTATACTCAAGAATAAATATAAAATCCAATCACTTGCTTGAGCTTGAATGCCTTCAATTGTGCCGCACATAATCAATTCTTCCTTTAAGGTCTGTCCACATTGCTTATGCTTGAGCAAAATCCAACTTGAGCTAGTGACTTAAAACTTTGACATAGAATGAAATCCAATTCTAGTTTAAGTCACCTTTCTTCTGTAGATATTGATACTAGCTTATATGAAGTCCACATGTGATCATGAATCATCCAGTTGATCCGTAGAAAGTTTCATCACCCTTAGCCAAGAATCCATGACTCAAGCCGCAACTTGATCACACATTGCTTGGTCCTTAGAAATACTATCCCAAAATCCAACCTTTCTTCCATGCTTCGCATATAGCCACATATACACTTGTATCATTCATGAAATTCATCCATTTGCTTTGACCATAGGAACATTATCCAATATATCCATGTCTTCTAATGCAAGTCATACACCAAGTGTATAGAGTCTTGATGTCCCATACCACCATTTCTCTAGCATATATTTCTTAACTTGCATTTCTCAATTTTATCCAACCTTGATCATGATGTCTCATTTGAGTCAACAAGTGTTCACTTGGTCAAAAGACCAAGTCTCTTTTCATGTTTCACACTTACTTGTTGTACACCATATTATATCACTATGAGAGCCATCAATTCTTCCTTTGTGAGCCAAACATTGATGTATTAAACCAATGAATACACACGAATCATGATTATTCAAATTAAATCCTGCTCATAATCTTTACAAGACATGTTAGTCCTGTAATCGTTTTGTCACTCAATTCACCAAAACCCACTTAAGGGACTAGATGCACTTTCAATCTCCCCCTTTTTGGTGATTGATGACAACCCGATTAAAGCTTACCAAAGGATATAATAATAACGCTTTTAAATTCAGAGATTTAGACTGAGCTCCCCCTTAATATGTGCAAAGGTAGAGAATTTTTCATGAACTTGGCCTCACATGCCAATTTTTGCACATATTTCAAGTAAACCATGGAGCTCCCCCTAAATCTTAGAATCTGTGGGATGCAACAAGTGTGTGAAGAAAAACCATAATAAAACTGTGATGCATATGACAATAATTGCACAAAAGTGAAAGAAAGAGAAACTTGTGCTGCTGCCAGGTGACAGGCGGCTTAACCGCCCCTTGGAGCCGGTTTAACCGCCCTATTCTGGCAGTTGCACAAGAAGATAACAATCATCAATTGATCATGCATCGTTCTAACACAAGGTCACTTAAGAACATAGAAAGGTTCCACACATAGTAGCACACATTACAAGTTCTTCTCAAGTCCACAAATATAGATTTTGACATTTTTACAGATCCAAGTCTAAAGACACACTTAAGGCCGGTTTAACCGCCACCAAGGGCTGGTTAAACCGCCCAACCCAGACAACTAAGATAAAATCGAGAGAGGCAAGCTTTAATCCATGTTCTTCTCCCCCTTTGTCATCCATCATCAAGAAGGGGCCTGAAGAAGAACTTCTCTTGGTCAGATCACTAATTTTTTCTATCTCCATCACCACCCGTGGATGGGTTCCACCCTTGATCATATCCTTCATTTAACCAATGCAGGGGTGGATTTAAATATAAGGAACTAGGCAAGGTGATTTCAGAAAAGGATGTTGTGATACTAATTGAGCTTGGAGACATACCGGAGGAAGGATTGGGATTAAAGATATCAGCCGATAGACGATATGTCCAATCCTCATGAGCTGAAGATGTGGAGGGAAGAGTGCCTGCAGCTCCGGAAAATGATGCACTAGAGTCACCAAGACCTGTCCCTGGCAAAGAACCACCCAGGTAACTACCATAGCCAAGTCTAGAAGCATAATCTGACTGAGAGTCTGACTGGGGTGCTAGGCCACTGAATGCAGTCATTCCAGCAAATGAAGTCCCAAAACCACAAAAGTTTGGCCCGTAGGAGTGTGGTGGAATAAATGGAGAAGCTGCCGGTGTGACTCTAGCTGCTGCTCCCCTAGCTACTGCTGCTAAATGTGCCTGAGCTGCTGCCACATCCTCTGGAGTAGGAGTGGCCTGACTAGAAGAGGATCCTCCCTCACCGGGGTAAAATGTGCCATAGAAGTTTGTACTCTGAAATCCTCTTATCATATCATCAACTGAGGGTATCTCTGGCTCAGCAACTGTGGGTGAAAGGGGTGATCTAGGTGGTTGAAGGTTTTGAGCCGTATGCATCATCTTGATAGAATCTCTTGCCTTCTTCTCTTTTATTCTAGTTTCCCTTTCAGCAACCATAATGTCCCTCTGATTCTGACAAACACCACCAAAAAGATTGAACAACTTTCTAAATGTGGATGAGCGTTTTCGAGGTCTAGAATGAGAAGATCCTGCCTCATCAGCCCTGGGCCGGTTAAACCGGGGTGAGGACCCGGTTTATACCGCCCCCTGCCTAAGGAGCAGCTTGATCTCCAAACAGCTGCTCCTCCCCCTGAATCTCTGTCGCTGGCTCAGTCTCTGCTGGGGAAGGTCCTGGGGATCTGTTTGGTGAGATCAACTTGACTCTAGAGGGTCGGTTGGGCTTCAGCGGATCATGTCTGACATTAACTTTGACTCGACCAATATTTGTAGCACCTTTAATGATATGCATGATGTAAGGTGCGTATCCACAGCCCCTAGATGGATGCTCCGAGATGTGCTTGATTTCTTCCCAAATGTAGTCTCCGATGTTGAAGCGCTGAGCACCCGGACGCATGTGCCACATCAAGTCCCTCATGTGCCGAGTAATATCCGAGGGGTTCCCACCACGTGGGGAGATAGTGACTCTGAACAACCTGTTCAGGACCCTGTAGTATGTGTAAAGCTCCCCAATGTGTCCAAACTCCGATGGATCTGTGCGAGATGGATACATGAAGCCTAGGTCCTTGGCTTCCATATAAGTGGGAGTGTGAACAATGTGATGCTGTGGATTGTTTTCTACCTCAAGATATCTACAAAAGTCATCAAAGGTGAGGTAGAAAGAGGTGCCCTCAGTCATCCAAAAGATAGCTCTATCTCCATCCTCATAACCAAAGTATACAGTGGCATAGAACTGAGCTATAAGCTCTCTATTCCAGTTGCATCTGAAACCCATTAAGTTCTTCAGTCCTTGCCTTTCACATGCTTCAATGACTTGATTAAACACCACATGATTGGCTCTAGCCATATGATCCCAGTCAATCCATTTTGCTTCTAGTGTGATATCAGGCATCCTCTCGAGCATGGTGTTATAGAAATCCTGCTGAAATTTAGTATGGAATCTATAGTCTGTGGCAGTGGTGCTGACGGTATCACTAGGATTCTTCCTTCTATTTTTCTTGGCTATGTCTGCCATTCCACTAGCACAATAATCAACAGCTACCACTCTGGCTGGGTAGATGGGTGCTCTAGGTCTCAGTATGATGCTATCAGCTCTGGGTGCTCTCTGTCTAGGCTGTGAGCACAAGTGGCTGCCACTGTGTGCCACGGGGCTTGCTGCCCCCCTCTCATCATCATCACTGCCCTCATCATCACCATCACTGTCACTTTCCTCAGCTGCTGCCTTGCCATGAGGATCATCTCTATAGTCCTCGTCCTCCATACTGTCATCACTTCCTGACCCATTTTCCTCCTCAGTTTCTTCTTCCTCTACAATATCATCAATCTACTGCTCTCTTGGCCGCCCTTTGCCTTAAATTTCTGCCACTTCCAGCCCCTGAACTTGACCCAGCTTGATCATCCACTTTACTCTTCTTTCTCAGCCGTCCAGTCATACTGTCTCTGTCCTGAGTCACAGAAGATGAACAACACATGTATAAGTTCTCAGGAGCAGAAGAAACTTATGAATAGATTGAGAAAGGAAAGATTTAGAGTTTTTAGGTCAGCTCTGTCTGGGGCGGATAAACTGGCCACAGGGGGCGGTTAAACCGCCTCTGGCAGAGCTAAGCCAGAGACTCCAAAAATTTCATTCTTAATCATAGACATTTTGGATGATTCATAGATATTGTACAGGAACAACAGATAAATGGCTAAGTCATGAAAGTTCCGATGCATGGGTCGGATCTTCCGATGGAAATTTAACAAGAGACAGAGCCGGCCGGAACTTGTGGGTCGGATCTTCCGGCCTAAGTTCCGACCACTTTGTATGGAATCGAACAGCAGATGAATCATGAAAACATCCTAGGAAAAGAAGACCTGGTTGCATTGCTAGGTGTCACTATCTAGGACTTGTCTGCCTGGGGCGGTTAAACCGCCCCTAGGGGCCGGTTAAACCACCCCCTGGCAGTCAAACCCTAGATGTTGAATCCAAGCAATGCGACCAAGGAAACTTGAAAGGAATACTAGGATGTTCTTCTAATGGTTATTTCTAGGACATTGACCAGAGGAAACTCAAATCTATGGGCTCAAAAGATAGATCGATGAAGAACATCATTTGAGTACCTTTGGAGAGGGGAAACTGAGAGGGATCTTCAAATACAGCTTGGGGCTCAGTTAAACCGACCAAGGACGGTCCAGATCTGCAAAGGAACCTAGCTTTCCTTGGTGGAGACCTCAAATCGCCATTGGAGGCAAGGAGCTCGGTAGAGAGATGGTTCTGGATGAGGAGAGGAGTGTCTGAGGTGTTTGGGACGAAGGGGTAACTTGTGGATAAGGTTTAGTTACTGTATGCTCGTGGGAGGGTAAAAAGGTAACTGCCAGCCAGACCCGGTTGAACCGCCTGGAGGAGGCGGTTAAACCGCCCTGAGCTGGACAGTGGACAATATGCTCAGATGGATTGAATTTTGATAGATAGATGTGAGATAATAAATGTGAGATAATAAACTGAATAATCCATAATTGCTTCAATTATCTCAGAAGAAAATGTTTTTCCAAAAACTTCTATCTTTTCTTGCTTTTTCCAAGAAAAGGTGAATGGGTAGATGAGGATCTTTTATGGACTTGAGAGGATCTTTCTACTAGTGACCAGCCATCAATCAAATAATTTGAACAATGGTCACAGTAGATCAATCTTGGTCAAAGACCAAAATACCAAAGTTTTCGAAAAAGGCACATTTCCTATCATGCTAGTGAATATTTTTCAAAATTCTATCCTATGTCATCACAGATATTTGATAGTCCAAGAACATGACCAAATCAGCATATTTAATTCATGTCTTTTTCAAAAGCATGTGTTTGACCAAGGTCAATGATTGTGAAGACATTAACTAAATATCCGAAAGGTAAGACAAAAGAGATAGTGGACTAATCAAATACAAAGATACACACCAGCATGTATGATAGCTTAAATGCTTAAATTTACAACATGAGTTTCTAGGAACATACCTTGGCCATTTTAGTCACCCATCATGTGCAATATGATTTTAAGATCAAGACTTGCTCTCTTAATAATTTTGCTAAACCAATATAGAGATAGAAAGCATTAATTTGCACATAGGCTAGTTTCATCTTTAGTGACCTTATTGATTTAGAGATATAGGGATCACTTTAAAAGATGAAACCTCATAATATATACTAAATTCCCCTTTTAAGACCAATCAATGGAATCTCAACTATATTATGGTGAGTAGCCATGTAAAAGAAAGCAACATAATCCAAACATAAAAGTTTCACAATTTTACCACTTGGATCAACATGTGATGGCATACTCCGATGAGAAACATATTCTCATGAATGAGACTACAAAATCAATAGAAGAAAAGATTAGTCCCATAGTGACACAAGTCTTAGGATGAGCTCCCCCTTAATTTGTGCACAAGAGTTTTGACTTTTCTTATTAATGCACTTTCAATTCTATTAGGAACTTAGAGGAGGCTCATTCTACTACTTGGTCACGACACACAAGGTTTTACACTATTTGAACAAGTGTCATATTTACTTATTGTCAAATGTGCAAGAAAACATGTCCAAGACAAACCTCGAACCGGATCATCCGAGTTTATCCAGTGACTTGAACTTTTCTGAGTTAGGCCGGTTAAACCGCCTTGCTGTTGGCACTCCTTAGCGTCACGTTTTAGCAACGCTCAAGAGCGCGTAGATATATGTCGTTGTATGCAAAATTAATTCTGCAAGCGCACAGAATATATCTCGTTGTAGCACTTCACCTTGGGAGTTACCCCAGGATATCGTATTTATATTTCCGCAGGGAAGCAGATGGTTAAAGTGTATTGAAGAAGGAAATGATATATCTTGCCAGAAATATCAAGCCACAAACCTAGGGGCACAAACTCTCGGTTTGGGTAGATAATGGTCAAGTTAATGACTGGATAGAAGGTCTGAAAGACCAGCGACACACGGAACACCTATTTCTAAAGAAAAGGAAAGACGTTGGGAGAGACCGGACCTAGACTCTTTCTAACTCAGAGCAAAAGGCACTCTAGCCTTAGCCTAGACCCTAGCTTAGATACCGGGAACAGAGCTCGCTTCGACGGCTAGAACGGAAGAACCTCAAAACGGGATGAGAGAGGGGGTTCTCCGGGCTCAGCACTACTGTTATGAGTACACCCGAACGTGGTGGACTACGAAGGACGGACAGGGCTGTCACCACCTGCCGCCTACCACTACAGTTCCGTGGGGTGCAACACACTTCCTAGTTAATTAACAAGCCAGACACCACGTCTGCACTCGATGATTAAGATTTCTCTTGAGGCCTGTCAAGAGAAATCCCCGTCTTCCCTAAGGCATCTTACGGCTCGGTCAAGGCGAGCAAACCCGCGAGATAAAGCCCGGTAGAGCTAAACTAAACTCTATACTAAAACTAAAGGAGATAGGACTTTGCTCTAAAGAGAGCAAGATCTTTACTCTAAAAGAAGAGCAAGATAGAAATATAAAAGATAACTTAAGCTCTGAAGTAAGAAAGTAATTATATAAATAAACTCTTCAAAAGAAGGAAAGGATACAAGAGCTTTACCAGAACTCCGAAGACTCCGAAGATCCGAGCTAAGCTCGACTCGACTCTACTCCCAACTCTAATCCTAATCTAAGAAATGAAAAAGATACTAGAGCTCCCTTCAAGTAAAGACTTGAGTGATGTGGTGTGTGTCTTCCCAAGGTGAATGAGCTGCCTTTTATAGCCTCCAGGGGGTGGATGTCAGCGTCATTAGCACGCCAAGGACCTGCTTAGGCTTCACGCGAAGGAGGAGACGTGGCGGCCACAGAGGGAGGCCAGTCGGCCTCATCCAGGCCGGCCGGCCTGGCCCTGGTGCCACTTGGCACCGTCCTTTGCATGGATGGTCCTGATGCTCTCCCAAGGTCGGTAACAGTTGCGTTTAGTTGAAGCTTGTCTGAGAATCCTAAGATGTGGGCCCTTCAATCCATGTGCTTTCACCTCTAGGCCTTTCGGGTCCTTGGATCAAACCGACGTTGTTTGCACAGTTCTTGATCATCCTGGGCACTTGGCAAGGCTTGTGGATCAGTGACGTGGCCAGACCTGGCCAGGGGAGGCCGGTCGGCCTGGCCTAGGCCGGCCGGTCTGGCCCTATGCCAGGTTTGGCCTTTGTTTCACCAGTTTTGTCCTGCAACCATAACTCATCCAAAACTTGTGGAATTTGTCAATAAAAATAGTTTTATGCATGGAATATGGTATGATCATCCTCATTTTACCGAAATGTTGACGGTCACTACGAGGTTATAATGGCCGTCAACACGCCCCCAAGCTTAGACTCTTGCTCGTCCTCGAGCAAGGCTAGAACTCTAGGTTCAGTAGGTCAGGAGTTGCTTCAATGTGTATACTCTTAAAGCACCTTGTGCTTAAGCCAAAACTCAAGAATCACTTGAATAAGTTGGCATAAAAGATAACTCATACTATGGTTCCACGTGGGGCTGCAGCGGTTCACGTTTTGGGCTATTGAGAGCTTGAACGATCATCTCTAAAGTATTTCCTGCAACTTTTCAGGTTCCATCTCGGAGATATGAATTTTTCAAAAGATGGTTTATTCATTTCCTGATGGTACTCTCGAGTCACTCAAGGTGTTTAATCCTCACTCTTGGTCGGGATTGACCAATTTTTCCCTACACTAAGACTGAAGTGGAGTTGTAGGTAGGGTAAGAGTGGCGTACCTTGGTTACTTCTGTTGTCGAGTCGAAGAGTGGTCCGCGAGCAAGGACACTCGTCAAATTTCGGTCTTTGGAATTCATGGGGTTTCAAGTGGAGAGGGAGAAGGTGTGATGCTCAAAGGTCTTTGGGACTCCTTATTTTTTTCTCTCTCATATTTTTGAGATATTTCTTTTCTTTCTCTCTCTTTTTTTTCAGATGGAGCATTTGTCTCCATTTTTTTTCGAATACATCTCTTCTCTTACTTTGGTAACAGAGAGGGATTCAGCTTTGTATGGAGTGGTTGAGGACCTTTTGGGGTGAGCTTTATGATGAGGTGAGTGCATGTCATCGACGGTGGACGTCAACCCCGGAGCGGGACTTTGACTAGTCGGACATTTTGAGGCTGAGGTGGATGGGAAGACCGGTAAATGTCAAGTACCTTCTGCAAGCGGACTTCACCATTCGACAGGACTCAAAGCAACTCAAGATAGCATATGGTAGTTTCAACAAATGTATAACTGTTTAGGCTCTGGATAGGACATTTAAACCATCGAGGAAGATTCACCATGTAACATTTTATAAAAACTTCCGAGAGGTTCATACTAAGCATGCAGTTATACCTCGAAACAAACCATATCAAAGCTCACAATAACTTAAACAATGAACAAGTGCTCTTGCTCCCACAGTTTTATCATGGCGGATCCTTAAATGCCAACGAACTCAAATACTCAAGAGTAAAGGATTAAGCACGAGGCACTTAGAGGGCATAAACAGAGCAACTATTCATCATTCCAGAGGTTCTCAACCATAGTTCCGTACATAAAGACATCTTTTGGAGCTTTTATTTTATTTATTATGTTTTTATTTTTTTTTATTATTTTTTTAGCATTTTATTTCATGATAGCATGGCAAGGCAAGGCAAGGCAAAGGCAAGGCAAGGCAACGGCAAGGCAAACGGCAACGGCAAGGCAAACGGCAAGGCAACGGCGACGGCTTTCGATCATACCTGAGACTCCCCCAAGCTTCGATGAAGCTCACTGGTAGTACTGGTTGGGGTCGTAGTGCATGAAGTCGAAGAAGCCGTGCATGTCGGTCTGGAGGGATGTGGTCATCCCCCAGTTCTGCTGCGTGAGATCGGTGTTGTGTGCAACTGCATCTCTGAGTTGCTGTTGTTGCAGCGTCATCGTCTCCATCCTGGTATTAAGACCAGCGATCCCCCGGGAGACCGGGTTCTCGTAGTCATACCTGGCGGAGGCGGATGGTCCAACCTGCGGGCCGTATCCTGCCGTTCCTTGGTGGTAGTCAAATGCCTCCTCAAAGTTCATGTTGGCTGTGGGGTTCTCTGTCGGCTGCTGGTAGTCTGT
>CM027124.1:35833816-36069177 GCA_015476505.1 Urochloa ruziziensis
AGTCGGTAGTTCTTCCCATCGAAGTGCGGAGGCCCGGAACCCCGATCTTGGTACGCCATCTTTGGATCTTAGACTGGTTAGAGTCGCAAAGACCCGTAACCGGCTCTGATACTAATTGAAGGACCGAAACGGCGACCAGAGAGGGGGGGGGGGAGTGAATGGGAGCCGATAAAAATTCTTTCCAAACAATCCGGCTATTCTCCCAAAACAACTCCGAAACCTCCGATAGCAATCTTGCCTAGATCACGTAGCCACTGTCAAGCTACTGACCCTAGGAACAAGAAACGAGCAGCGGAACTCGAACCAATCGAAACGAACACCAAAACGACCTGAAACGCGGCTCGATCTAACACACCCAGCGGGGGTGGTTAAACCGGCCAGGGGGGCGGTTAAACCGCCCGGGCCTGGGTGGCTCGGGAAAAAGTCAAAACAAAAGTGGATCTCCCAAACCGCTTGAGCTCTTGAGGCGAGATTTTGGTCAGATGATCTAGACCTCCAGTGGAGTGTTTTCCCAAAAGATCTCGGCCTCTAACTCAGTACAACTCCCGGAATCGCAGATCTCGCGAAGAACACCATGACCTCGAGTTCATCCCGAAAATCTCAAATCCAGAGCGATTCTCGGAGTTTGGGGGCAAAGGATCACCAGCAAAAGAGGCACAAGGCACTCATACGTGAATCCCCAAAGAAATCCAAGAGAAAACGCCCTAGAACAAGAAGAACGAAAATCCCCCAAAAATAGCTCCGAAAATACCCACGAAAATAGAAAAAGGAAAGGGAGCTCGGGAAATCAAATCATGGCACAAAGATGAGCAGCACAAACTCCATCACATAACCATGAATTCACCTATACAAACTAGGAATGATTCGAAGTAGTTCTAGGTGGAGGGGATGAAGGGAAAAACAAGTTCAAAGTAAAACCTAAAGAGATAACTAGAGAGATGGCAGCCACCAGCCCTGAAGGGGCCTATTAGTAGTCCAAGTGGTGGTGCTCTAAAGACTAAACTACCCCTAAGTGATACATACCCCTCAGGGGCAAATTTGACATTTTGATCTCAGATACTTTCCGGCTCGGGCACCTTCCACTGCAAGCTAGCTTCCCTCCGACGCAAGCCTTGCAGTCACGCCGCGTGTCCTCCGGATCGAAGCTCCTCGACGCGGTTCTTGGGCCAGCCCAGCGGGGGCGGTTAAACCGGCCCTGGGGGGCGGTTAAACCGCCCCTGTCAGCCCACACGGCCCAGCTGCCCAAGTTCGCCTCGTCGAGTCCTCGGTCCTTGGTTTTGAGGCCCAAACCAAGGGAAACCGTCCACCGATGATTTTGTGGCCAAATCACCAAACCCCGCGCGCAAACTTCGGTTGTTAGCCACCACCTTGCGCCGGCTTCTCGTCCGCATACGAGCTTCGGTTGTGAGCCGCTACCTCGCACCGGAACCACGTCCCCTTGCTCGTTCTTCCCAGCATGTGAACCGCACTTGATCCACCGGCCATCGGGTCCCTCGAACCAAGCCTACTTGTCTCTCCGCTCCTCGGAGGCCGCCATGGCTAAGACCTTTCGCGCCTGTTCTTCACCTGCACCAATGCAACCAAGCCGCATTCTACACCTGCAATACTTGAGCCAAGGGAAACGTCAATCCACACCACGTTGTCAATCACTCATCACACCAGGAAGCGACCATCCACCGGTCCTCGGACACACTGGGTCCTCACCTAGCCGCCCCGTACGGAGCGACACAGGAGTCAAGGTGAAAAAAGATTGTCATCCTCGAAAGCCAGAATCTAGGGCATGTGGCCTCGTGGGCTGTCGGCTCTGGCCAGCATGGGCTGAGCAAGGAGGCATGGAGGAAGGGAGTGCTCCACATCATGTTGGGGCGAGTTGTAAGCTTAAAACAAGAGATATTGACCCAATACTTCACATATAGTTGACATATACTTGATATTTTTACAACAATCGTACGTATGCACTGGTGTAATCCTCATCTGCGCCAGTGATAGGCCTGCTACCATGGGGCCGTTAAGAATGATGGTTCATTATTTGTGCCTATGTAAAAACTGGCAAGAATGACTGAGTCTAGTCCATTATTCGAATATGTTTTAAAAGTGTGTTGGTACGTTTATGTGCCTAACTATAACGGTGCTAGTTAGAGGCGATGCGTTTGGTGGTGGTAGTCTTACCAAGGTCGATTAGCTCCGATGCATTAATTAACTTATAACCACTGGTGTATATTAGCATTAGGTTTAATACCGTCAGCACAACAACAAAAATGGTCGTGCACGAATTGTTATGAACAAAGTGCACGGATATCATATGCATATTCAACGGAATATGCATGTGTGCATGCTAGACATTCATAACAATATGTTACTCTCGGATTCTTCTAGAAATAAAGTCAACACATAATAATTAAGAGTACTGAATAACTCAAAACAGAACACTATTAACATGAACATCATCAACTAACTCGGAAACTAAACTTAAGTCTAATAGTACATCAGCTACATCAACATAATTGAGAAGTTCATCAACTACATCAATATAACAATACTTGAAGCATGCAGCAACAGAAACTATGCAATTAAATAGATTGGGCAAAAGTCTAAGAGAACGAAAGCCTAACTGGGCAAAGGAGCAGTTCATTCATAATGCTCTTGCACTTACATTGCCGGAGCACGTAGATCTGGATGGCAGTGTTTACATCGCCACCACCGTGCCACCTTAGACCTGCCCTCCGCCATATCCACCTTGGCGACGGAGGTCATGGTCAAAGGGGAGGCAACGGTGTCGGGTAGTGAGCTTCTGCTCCAAAGTAGTGTGAGCACGTCGGAGTATGCACATCCTGTAACCGTGTCAGTAGACTAGCCTCTGCCATCTCCACCATGGAGAACGAGGTTATGGTCGAACGGGAGGCAATGATGTCGGGTAGTGACCATGGGCCTTGTCCAGAGCAATGGTGGCCATAACGGCGCTGGATCTGGCCCACAACTCGATGGCTGCTTACCTCACCACATGCCCCACAACTACATCTGGTGTGACAAGGTAGGAGGCCGCAAGCGCCTTCCGTTCATCGATCGCGGGCCCGGTTGTTGTGGTAGCAGCCCATGAGGCAACCTTGGTCATGAAGAGGGACGCTGCCTCACTCACCACTTCCATGACAAAGGTGCAACAGGTAAGAATATATTTCTTGTCCTATGCAGCCCGGATTCAAGCCGGTAGGAGTAGAGTTCTACCGAAAGCAGTTTAATTGAAACTGGTTAGAATCTTGTTCGTATTCATAAAACTTTAGAAAATTATAACATAAAAATAAGATTCCATTACTACTAGGCCGATTACATCAGGCAATTTGCCTCAGATTGCCTTACACGGTAATGTCACGGTAGTACAGGAGGATGGTGAGCTTCTTTACTCGCATGAACTTGATGACCTGATTGAAGTATTGCTAGGTGTGGCCGTGCATCATCATGACATCCTCTGATTCATGGAGGACGAGGAAGATGGTGCTGACAACAAAGTCAACATCCGTGTCCCTCAACATCTTCTATTTCTTGTACTTGCCCAAGATGGGGGACTACAGCTGCAAGATCAGGCCCCACAATGATGCCGGCAATGTCCACGAATGTTGTTTTAGTTAATTCAATATGTTAGTTTAAATTGTGTTGTTTCGTGCTGTGGAAATGTGGAAGAAGTAATTTCGTGTTGTGGATGTGTGGAGCCAGCATAATTTGTCGTGTTAGGAATTACTTGCTTCTGTTAGAAAATTATGTACTTTCGGTGACATTTTAATTCCAAAATTAAACATAGCATTCAGCAATATATTCATGATTAAAATGAGTGATAGCAGATATGTGTCAGTGTTCATATTTAACTCAGATTTAAATAAGAACACAAATAACAATATGAAGAAGAGGGGTATCAGATTATACCCAAAAGTGGGACCAGTGACGGAGCCACCGGTTGCACTGTTATCAACTGGAGATTCACCCGTAATGGTGTTTCTCGTAGGTTGACCTTGTTCGATGTAGCCGTACGAATGCGATGCAGGAAGCGGCTAATGCAGTGCAGTTGGCCTTCGGGATGTAGTCCCGCTGTTCACTTGGGGAACACAGGTACGGCCACCGGGAAGTAGTCGATCGCAGCTAGCAGAAGAAGAAGAAGACGGCGCGTGGAGTAGACGAACAGTGCGCCGGTGAAGATGACACAGTTCTGGGCGAGCATTCGCGTGAAGACGCTCCCCAGAAACCTGATTGCCCAGCTATCCCGAGCAGGATCTCACTGAGGGCAACCGGAACGGAGGCACCTGCTCTCGCCGGATCTGTGCGCGCAGAAGGCCGGCGATGGAGATGGAAGGAGCGCAGCAAAGGGTGTGATTCAAGGTAACCCCGGGATTAGAAAGGAAGGAGATTATATATTGCTGGCGGAGGAAGGGGGGATGCACCTGGACGGGTTCTATTCGAGGAAGGGAAACCAATCAGCCAATGAATTCTCTTTATTGTGAATAACTTTCCAACGGTGCAAAACCTTCCCCTCTCCCCCCGCCACGCAAGTTAGGCTCAGGCTTAGGCTCAGTCTCGGCTCGGCTCGGCTTGTCACGTCACGTCACGCCTCGCCACGCCACGCCCACGCCCACGCCCATGGCCTCGGCTCGGCTTGGCGAGCGAGCGCGCGCACGTGTGGCTCGCCGATCTCCTCTAGCCAACTTCACAAGCGGTGTACCCATAGTCCACCATTTAAGTTGGTTGAGATTCTCCTTAATTCCAATACGGTATTAATCACATTTGTTGTCAACATTAATTAGTGGGCTTTTAATTCTTTATTATTGAGAAATAAATGGGCTAGGCCCATAATTCCAACAGCTTCTAAAGTTTTTTATTTCTTTTATATTAAGAAGTCATTCTAACGTATGCACATTTAAACTGCTTACAATGATCTGCAATCCTTTTTTTTTGATAAGGGAAATTTTATTATATTCAAGGTTTTTGCATCGAGTTGATACAAAATCCTTGGACTACATTCCAGGATACACACAGCCAAAGAAATAAAAAGAGGACCCAAAATGCTAATGGTTGTCAATCCGCAGACTAGACCGCCATCCATGTGCCTGGGTAAAAAATTCCTTGGCCACTTGTGCCAAGTGTTGCGACACGACTACAACAAAGTCCTATAAGGATGGCTTATGCAGTATATTCCATGAACAGAACCAATGGATAACCTACAAAGGAGAAGGGTTAAGTTTCCTTTCAAAGACGCAATCATTCTTGCAAAGCCATAACGACCAACAAGTAGCAGCCGCTCCTAGCAGGACTAGTGGTTTCATTTCTTTGCTTAAGCCCCGTAGCCAATTTCCAAACATATGTGACACACTACGAGGTTGCTGAAGACCTGAAGCCACATAAGTGATGGACCATACTGCACGTGCAAAATGACAATAAAAAAACAAATGTTGAATTGTCTCATTGTTGTAACAAAATAACAACTTTTGTTTCCTTGCCAATTGCGTCTAGCTAGGTTGTCTTTTGTCAACACCACAGCCCTCCGTAAATACCACAAAAATCTTAATTTTTAGGGGAACTTTTAGTTTCCATAGGCATTTGTTAAAGTTAGAGACATCAACATGTAGCATGGCCAGATAATGAAATTTTACTTAGAACTATCGAGAAGGGTGTAGGTTCCAGCGAAATTCATCTTGTTCTTGGATCAATACTATGTTAGCGATACGCGGAAATAATTCATTCCATGCCGCTAACTTATTCCCTATGAGATCTCTACGCCAAATGATATTGATGGGTGAGGTGCTAAAGATTTCTGCTATAGTTTTCTGTTTATGTTGAGCTATATTATATAGACAAGGATACTGCTCACGCAACGTTGCATTGCCCAACCACTTGTCTTTCCAGAACCTAATTTGAGACCCATCTTTAACTATGAAGGTCCCAAAATGGACGAACTCCTGTTTCACCTTCATTAGACTAGACCAAAAGTGTGAATCTCCAATTTCTCCATTGGACCTGTGACAACGGTTTAGAGTTGATGCATTTATTGCGCAATATTTGTTGCCATGTCCCATCGATTGTCAGTAACCTGAAGATCCATTTACTAAGCAAAGCAGTATTCTTTATATCGAGATCATGAACTCCTAGCCCTCCTTGATTTTTAGGTTGGCATAAAATATGCCATTTGGCGAGGCGATACTTTCTTTTCTGATCATCGCATTGCCAAAAAAATCGTGACTGAAAGTAATCCAATTTTTTAAGTACACCTCTTGGAATCGCAAAAAAGGACATCATATAAATAGGTAGATTACTAAGAACTGAGTTGATCAATGTCAGTCGGCCACCCGTTGATAGATGTTTTCCTTTCCAGCTACTCAAACGTTTCTCAAATCGCTCCTCAACTCGTTTCCAATCAGCATTTGATAGTTTCCTAAAGTGAATAGGAATCCCTAAATACTTGAGGGGAAATTCGCCCTGATTACATCCAACGAGTTCAGTATATTGAGCCATTGAGTCTTGTGCCTCGCCAAAACATAATATTTCACTCTTATGAAAATCGATTTTAAGACCTGAGAGTTGCTCAAATGCACAAAGTAGTAACTTCATGTTACGAGCTTTTTGTAGGTCATGTTCCATGAAGAGAATTGTGTCATAAGCATATTGTAGAATAGATAAACCATCATCAGCAAGATGGGGAACCAGTCCACTTATCTAACCATCCTCCTTGGCTCTTTTTATGAGAATCGCTAACATGTCAGCAACAATGTTAAAAAGCAGGGGAGATAGAGGATCTCCCTGTCGAAGGCCCTTTTTTGTCTGGAAATAAGACCCGCACCATCATTTACATTAACTTCAACGCTACCACCTAAAATTGTTTGTCCCTAAATTTTCCCGTTATCATGGTCGAGGGGAAAAAATTCTTTTTTTCCCTATGTTTACCATTGGCAATCGTCTGGAAATATCTAGTGTTGTTATCACCCAACAAGATATCTGTTGCTTTTGCATGTTGATAGTACTTGAGATCCTCTTCGCGGAGTAGTTTTTGTCAACTGGTCGCGTGCCAGGGTCAGCTTATTACGCTCAACATCAGACAATACCCGTACTTCTGCGGCAACATCCAAATCATTGATAGTAGACTGTAGGGAGCTTTTTTGTTGCTTATACACACCATTGGTGTGTGATGCCCAGCCATGAAGATGTCTGCGCAGCGCGCTCACCTTCTAATTCCACCGCTGAACTGAATTTTGGCCTTTAACCGGTTTATTCCATATTTCGACTACCCGATCATAGAAATCCTCATTGGAGAACCAGCTTAGTTCCATTTTGAACTGGCGTCCTGTCCTAGTGTAAGCTGGGGATCCGGTATCCAGTAAAGGCATGTGGTCCGATACACCTCTATCAAGAGCTTGTACGGTTACAAGTGGATACTTAGACTCTGATTCAGTGCTCATTAAGACCCTGTCCAACTTTACATAAGTAGGGTTGGGTAAAGAATTTTCCCAAGTAAACTGTCGACCAGTTAGATCAATTTCTCTAAGATCAAAACTATCAATGACAACATTGAACAAGAAAGGCCACCAGACATTGAAGTTATCTTTGTTTTTCTCCCTACTATGTCTCATGATATTAAAGTCCCCACCTATAAGTGTAGGTAAGGGATTTTGTTGGCATGCACGTACTAGCTCAGAGAAGAACCCAGATTTGAAGTCCTCCTGAGCTGGGCCATACACCGCCATAAGAATCCATTTAAAATTATCCACTTTATTGCAGAGATAAAATTTAATGTAAAATTCCCCTTCCACGATTAAAGACACGTCTAGTGCCAATGTGAATGGACCGTGACACCCTAAGAGAGGGGGTGAATTAGGGTTCTCTAAAAAAACTATGGCTAAGAGCACATATAAAAACCTATTTCAATTTCTATCTAAATGTGCGCTAGGTTTTCTATGTGTTGCTAACTCTACCGCTAAAAGTTTTGCACCCTAGGTTCCAATCCTAGCAACTACACATGACAATTCTAGGAAAGATAAATGCGGAATGTAGTGCAATAAGTAATGCAGAATGTAAAGAGATAGAGCAAGCAAACTCCCGACACGGCGATATATCCCGAGGTATTAGAAAGCCATGGCTTTCCACTAGTCCTCGTTTTGGAGCCCCTCACAAAGGGAATGCCCACGCAAGGGCATTTGCTCCCCGGTCGAGTCACTCCATAGGATATCCTATGGGGCTTCCCCACACACGAGTGGGTCTCCGCTTGGCCTCTCCCGAATGCTCCTCATCGCCTCCACTTGGGTATGCTTCGGCAAATGCCTAAGGCCTCACCTCCCTAGTACAAAGTAACAGCAGCCACTCCACAAACGTGGTTGGAGGGTCTCGCAAGACTTACAAGCCCCGATACTTATAACTCTTGGTGCGCGCAAGCACCGATACAAAGAGGTATGCAATTCTCACCTAAACTCTAGGCTAATACCTAAAGCAATACGCTATAACGTCTAGAATAGCACTACTCAAGCACTAAGCTCTATGCTAATCACCTAGATCTTCTATTAAGCACTTTGGTGGAATGAGCAATTGTGTGTGAGCAACAACTCAACCTCAACCTTCCCCAAGCTCAACCACTATCCAAATGGCCGGGCAATGGGGTATATATAGCCCCAACTCCTCAAACTAGCCGTTGCTCCAACAGCCAACATTTCTACGTAGCACCGACCCATCCGGTGAGCACCGGAGCATAGCACCGGAGCTTTTTGGACAACTAGCTGTTGCACTGACCGTTGCCTTTGAACCTACCACCGGCTCATACGCCGCACTCTCCTATGTAGCACCGAACCATCCTGTGCTATATAAATTTCTGCCAGAGCCGAATCTGAGCCGATCATCGAGCCGAGCTAACACCACCAATCCTCAAGCACCGGACCATCCTGTGGTCCACGTGAACACACCTATCTTGGCCCTGCCATGTAGCACCGACTAATCCGCCGTTGCTTCCTCAATTACGTCAGTGCTCACCAATAATGCGTCAGTGGTCCTTTTCAGTAGGATTCGCTTCTTGCACTTGTGTGATCTTGTGTTGACTATAACATACCATTTCTGGATTTTCAATACAATTTGGATGTCTTGAATACCGTCATTTGGAACCTAACAATACTTTTAAATATACATCTTGACAAACATGTTAGTCCCAATGACTATGTTGGCATTATTCATCAAAATCATAAACATGGCCTAGGGCCATTTTCCTTACACAATGCATTGACACCTAGAAGAATCCCTCCAGAATGTCCCCGTGGTGGAAGGTAATGCCAAAATAATTTTGCTCCTCCAGAGAGACGAGCAAGATTCGAAAAACATTCGAGTCCCAATTGAATGCTGATCTCAAGGCGCGCTGTGATGAGTCGGAGGCCGCCCGATGGAAAAAAATTCGAGAGTATGAACAAGATTATCAAGAATATTGACAATTATGTCGATATCGATGCTGTCAAGGTCAAGCATGTTGCTGAGATTCAAACCCTAATCGTAAAAATGCAAGGTAAGATCTGGCCACTATCCCTTGTGTTGTCTCATCTTTGTTGACTGCTTATGAGCTCCTTTTCCTTCTATTAGACTTGGAAGTCGACTACATGAAACTTCAATCTGATCGTGAGGATTGGAGAAATGGAGTCTTCAAGCTTACTGAAGAGAACAAAAGGTTGATGCGGTCCTCAAAGATTCTTCAGGGATTGTACAACGCTCTGAAGGCTGATCAGGAAGCTCTTGTTAAGGCTACGAGGATTTGGAGGCAACTGCTACAATGGTTGTGGATTCCATTGCGTCGGTTCCTGCTGGTACTCGTCCTTGACTGCTTCTTGATTGTCTTGCAGAGCTTCCTTCAATGTTCGAGTCTTATCTGCGGCGCACTTGTACTTTTGTGGTCAACAATGTTCTTGCAGTTGTTCGGTCTTTCCATCCTGATGTGAAGCTAGACAAAGTCGCGGATGGTAAAGCTAAGGATTGTACCGACAGTGAATTTAGAGAGCATTTAGATTGTACTATGGCGATCACAGAGGAAGTTGTTCATAAATTGGACTTGGAGTCCATTTGACTATGAACTTGTTCTACTGTTTTGTGATGACGGAAAACTTATGATGAAAAAGTAGAAACGACCTGGGCTTTCTATAGTGTGGATGACTTGCTTTGTTTGATGCATCCACTATTGTATGTTTCCCAATTCGTTTAACATCACTCTTTTTGTCTTGTTTGGTTGCCTCATGAACTTTAGGTTCAGTTTTCTTCTGAGACCAGCATAGCTGGAGCGTTTTGTTTAACATGTTCTTCTACCCCTTTGGGCTTCTTCACTAGTTCGGATTTGTGGTGCTACTGTGAGGCCAGCGTGCCTCTTCAGTTATCTCTCACTTTTTTGAGCTTTTTCTCTCTGAAACAAGAACTCAGAGATCATGGAGTAATTGTATTTTGTACTTAGTTAAAGTACACGGATCAAATCTGGTTTTGTTCTGAACTTAATCTAGTTGAGTGGTTTGCCTGCCATGCTTCTCCCAGTTATTTTTGTTCAGACTTTGATGCTGCTATAAGGCCAGCGTACCTCATCAGTTATCTCTCGCTTTGAGCTTATTCCTCTTGGGACTAAGCACTCGAAGATCCTGGAAATAGTTGTTTTCTGGACTCACTGTTCACGACCTGCTTATTGATCCTTTGGGAAAGTAGTCGTCTTTGTGTCCTTATTGAATTTTAACGGGTATCTTCTTTCGGACTTGCTTTGTTTGTGACAAGTGTTTGAAAGACCCGGACAAATGTGAGTGGAACGTGTCCTTTTAAAACGGGATTGCTTTTGAGCTTTGTCTTTTGTCCTTGATTGGTAGCTTTTTGCCGTGATCCTTTTCACAGTTGAGCCTGTGACTTGAGCGTTGATCTGTGCGATGTCGTCTTCTTGCCAGCCTGGATAGGATCGAATCTAGATTGTCTCAGCCGATGGCTCACGGGGGAATAGTAATATGTCTGATTGCGTCGAGCCTTAGCCTCCGTGTGCACGACAGCATTCCTCGCCTTGGCCACGACCAAGGCGTGGAGCAAGGCACGACAAAAAGACATCTTTGCCATCTGATAAGCATATTATGCGAGTAGGGTTTCTTTGTCATGTGGACTGGCGTGGCGCATGACCTTAAATGGACGGAGTGTCACCATGGTGGAGGCGTGGAGGGCGGAGGAAGAGGTGGAGGAGATGGAAGAGGAGATCTAGATCTAGATGTGTGTGGTAGTGGGCGAGCGGTGGCGGCGGCTGGGGGAGTGGGGATAGGGTAAGGGTTAGTGAACAATGGCCTCATATACATAGACTCGGAATCATTCTAAGCGGTCTGGTGTTGACCGCTTAGAATGAGTACACAAAAAATTAAAAAATAATAAAATACGAAGCATAAGTCCAGATATACATGCAAATAATTAAACAAATATGTTGTTCACAGCACAACACACTACAGATCTATATCCTAGGGAAATTAATTAGTGTGACGCGACAACAGTACAGGTGAGGCATGTACATCCCCAAGCCAATCCGTCTGTCGGCGTTTTACCGGCAATCCCACCAAGGGGTATCCCTAGGTAGTAGAGTTTTGGTGGGGTGCTCGCAGAACCTGGAATTCAATGGTTACACGACAAAAGATTTATATAGGTTCGGTTCGCCAATTAGGCGTAATACCCTACGTCCTGTTGCTGATCTTGTATTGCATAGAGTGAAATAAGAGTACAAGTTTGCCTTTTGGTGATGTGTCTCTTTGGGTCTAAGATGATCTGAGTTGGGGGGGGGGGGTCCCTGCCCGGCATTATATACTGGCGAGCAGGGTTACAGGATGAAAAGAGTGGAATCCTAGTCTATCTCGAGTAGTAACTCGTACAACTCTCGCTGTGCGAGTACTTTCCTTATATAGCGACTAGTTCCTTGTATCGTAGAGTCCGGTGCCATCCTGCGCTACAGTCTCTACTCGTTGCCATATCCTCCCTTGGAGTATTCCTGCGTCCGTGTGGGCCCTAGGCCTCCATGTCCAACACCGTCTTCATCTGGATCTCGGATACGCGGTAGAAGCTCACTATATGCCCCCTCCATTTCCAGCTACGAGCATGGAACATCTCCACGTCTCCTGCTTCAGGAAGCTGCACGAAGAAGATGTGGTCGAAGCGGTCGTCCTCCATTGTTGTCCTGGAGCGGTAATGCCCGAGTACATGATTGACGATGAAGCTGATGGTGATTAATGGGTTCCGGCAGGGGTGTCATTGGCGATGATGTGGTCCCAGACTCCCAGTCGAGGCCCAACGAAGGCAATGACGAGGCGATTCTGATCAATGAAGATCACCTGAAGCTGTTGAAGCACCCTTTGGGTGACAAGCTCGCAGCGGTAGCTCCACCCCTACGTGCCTGCCGGCGCTTCCATGCCCAACCTCTAGGTTTCCTGCTTACAAAGCAAAGGAGAACAGATGGAACGAAGGAAGCAAAGTACCAATTATAGGACACTATCAACTTCTCATGCAAGATGATTATACTAAGCGGTTGATAGCACACCACTTTGAATGAGTCATAAAAATTGTAAAAACAACAAAAAAAAGGATATATCCAACGCTTTATTGATCAAAGACGGCCCATTACATAAGTATTGTTACAAAGTTCTAAAAGAAAAAGTACAAGGCTGATTTTGTTCATCATTGCCAGATCTGATAAATCCCCCTAAGGGGGAGAGGAAGTGGCAATCAAGACAGAGAGGAGGGACAACACCAAACTAGCTTGCGATGCGCTTCAACAAGAGGAAGTGCAAATTTGTGCTTCCTTGCTACGTGCTTCAACTCCTCCATCAAGGCCGACGGGCAAAGGGCATCCTATTAACCTCCTCTTCATCAGTTTCCTCCCGGAAGATCGCGGTGAAGGTCATGAGGATTCTCCTAGTGATTGTACCACCAGGCTACTCGAAAGGCAAACTGAAGAAGGGGTAGAAACCCAACCCTATCACGAGAATTCTCTTAGTGATCAGATCGAGAAGATAGGTGTGGCTATGGAGTCAAGAAGCAGGAGCTTTCTACCTACGAGATCTATTCTTTGCGCCATGGCTGGGTAGTGTGAGGAACACAGACCCATGGAGGCTTTATTTATAATCAAATGAGAAGAGAGAGATTGCTCTCAACTTGTATCTCAAGGTGAAGAAGATCCTCGATCGGTTTCACACGCGCACACTCACTTCAACTTGTGTCGCAAGATGAAGTCGTCCTCGGTCCTCGCTTCAACTTCCAATTAATATGTGTTTTAAATCTCCAAAGCAATCGGGTCAAATGAAAACCGCTTCAGTAAACGAATATTCTAGGTGGCATACAATGCACCGTTTAGGATGAACAATCATTCTAACTGGTTTATTTTTGTACCGCTTCATTTACATATCCGAGCTTACTCATGAATTGCACCGCTTCGTATTATGGCCATATTCTAAGAGGCACGGGTCACGCTACTTACAACGACTTAAACTAAGCGGCCCACTTCGTATGGACGATGATGTTAACGGTTTCTGCAGTAGTGTTCAATTAATTTGCTCTCACGGAGAGTCGAATCTGGGTCTGCTAGGTGCTACTCAGGTGCTCTAACCACTAGGCCAGAGGCCCTTTCACAACCTCAAACTTTCATATCATGCATTCAAAGAATCCTTCTAGTGGTTAGAGTTCAAAATGGTTGTTCTTGCTTCCTCTAGCGTGATATCTGGGCAGTCCGAGTTCCCAAATAAGCGCCTTTCACTGAACCTTTTTTTCTTTTGCTAAATGCAAAAATGGTACCATCCGAAAATGCCAGGAGATATCAACAGTAAGCCAGCTCTTGTACCTGCCTTGTCGTCTTTGATCATGCGACCAGCTTTTGGGCCGCTTGCCTCAAGCCTTGGAGATTTGGAAGTGACTGTGATGAACATGACCGGTCGACCTATGTCTGGGGAACACACATCTTCTCTTCCACGAAGGCGTATAAGCAGTTCACGACATATTATCTGGCCCACGCCTAGTTTTCAAATGGCTGGCACCATTCGAAAATGCCAGGAGATATCAACATTGTTAAGCCAGCTCTTGTACCTGCTTTGTTTGTAGGAAGCATACAACCAGCTTTTGGACCTTGCCTATGTCTTCAAACTTCCTAATCACGTACACAAAGAATCATTTTGGTGGAAAGATATTTTTATGCTTCTCGACCAATACAAGGGTATTGCCGCGATTACAGTTCAAAATGGTAGCTCTTGCTTCCTCTAGCGTGTCTCTGGGCAGGCCGAGCTCCCAAATAAGCCTTTCCTGAGTTTTTTATTTTCCTTTTGCTGAATGCAAAAATGGCACCATCCGTAAATTCCAGGAGATATCAACATTAAGCCAGTTCTTGCATCTACCTTGTTGTAGGAATAATCATACAGCCATCTTTTAATTTGGACCTTGCCTCAAGCCTGTGTAAGATTTAGAGGTGACCGGTGAATATGCATGACCGGTGGACCTATATGGCTATATCTCACACATGTTGTCTTCAACGAGGGTGTATAAGCAGCTCACGTACTGGACATACGCTGGTCCACCTAGTTTTCAAATGGCTGTGGAGCTCATCATGCCAGCATATCCACAACAGGTTCTTGTGGCTATTGCTTAAAGACAGGTTAAGCACCTGAAACACACTACGAAGGTGTATATGGCCTACCATCTTATGATTGTGTGCTCTGTCCAAACATGGTAGAAGAGCTCCTGAATATCTTTTTCTTCAGTGACAGGCCGTTTGAGGGTGTTGGCTGACTACTTGACAGATGATTCACATACCACCTTGGCTAGTTTCAGAGCACAGCTACAAATTCCCTTTTCGTGGATGTGATTATCCTCATGAGTTGGAGCATCTGGATGGCTCAAAATGACTTATAATCGTCAAGGGGATTCTGCTCACGTATTGGACTGCAAGGACCACTTCAAATCTGAATTTGTTCTGATTATCATTCAAGCAAAGAGCAGAAAAATCAGAAATGTCACAATGGATAGACCCAACTGTGTTCCAAATTTATCCCATTTTCTTTGTTTCGTTCCTTCTTTAATTTGTGTCTTGTTGTACTTTGGTGACCTTCCTTTTATTTTTAATATAATATATAACTAGTAGGGGGCAAACCCTCTTGTGTTATTAAAAAAAAAAGCAACCCGCTTATCTGTCAACCTCATTCCACTATCTTTCTCCTCATTCCACTATCTTTCTCGTAAGTCTTAATATTTGTTCTGAGTAGCTTGATGCGGTATAATGTGTGGACGTCGTGACAGATTTAAGGTGTTTTAAATTCTGATAGAGTTTAGACCTGAGGTTGGAGACATGTTACAGAATACATACAGGTTGACCTAGAAGTGACCGTAGTGAAGAACAATACTCCATGTATCATCTTATAGAGGACCCCGTGTAGACATCACCATTACCACTCTGATTAGCAGATGCTGATGTGTCCTCTAGTGATAAGCTTACATGTGAACAACATACAATGCTTGAATAGTACCAAAAGGTATCGGAAGTTACTTTTCCTATTTTAGTAAAGGCACCAGTAGGAAAAGGTACCAGGAGGTACTGACCGATCGAGGGGTACCTCTCTTATTTTGGTATATGGATCTCACTTATTTTGGTACCGATTGGTACTTTTTTCTAGATATCTCTTGTGTCCCAGTCGTTAATTTCAGCCTGATGGACGAACTTTATTTGTTTCAAGTATATTGTAAAATTCCTCCAATTAGGATAGTATATGGCGCACTAATATGTCTCTCTATATATAACTATCCTGTAGTACATCGAGAATACAACCATGGCTGAAGTTTACACTGGCCTTGGAGCCATCACCGCCCTCCTTGCAGTGGCCACCATCATGTCCTCCACCTCCTGGCTCATCCTCAACAATGGCCGTCCGGCCAGTCCATCAAGAGCTCAGCCGGAGACGCTGCCGACACGCCTCGACAAGACAAGGATAGCGGTCTGCCTCGTCGGCGCGGCACGGCGGTTTGAGCTCACCGGCCCCTCGATCCTGCGGAACGTGCTAGCGCAGTACCCGCAAGCAGACCTCTTCCTCCACAGCCCGCTTGATGGTGACACCTACAAGTTCAGCCTGCTCAAGGACGCCCCACGAGTCGCCGCTGTCAAGATCTTCCAGCCGCGGCGCATTGTTGAGACTGATGCTCACCTCAGGCTACTTACTCCGAAGAAGTCACCAAAGGGTTTGCAGGTCAGCCATAATCCTCGTCGCTCAGAACTTAATTGTTTCTTTTCAAAAATTTGACATTCCTTAATATGTCTTGCACTGGATTCATTTTTTTTCAAGCTGTACTAATTTCAGCCATATCTCCATTTTCACTGTCCAAAAACCTCTCCAGTAAGCTTCCTTTGATAACGTTCAATTACCTCTGGTTCAGTGTGACACATGTAGCTAGTTACATGGATTCATTTTTTTTTCAAGCTGTACTAATTCAATGTTTTCACCTAAGTAATGATTTTCGCATGTCATTGATTTCAGGGGTTACTGCAATACTTCAACCTAGTGGAAGGTTGCTTAGGCCTTATTCAATCCCATGAGGTGCGGAACAACTTCACATACGACTGGATCGTTCGGACTAGGGTGGACGGGTTTTGGGCTGGCCCGCTCAAACCCACCGCGTTCGAGCCCAACTTATACACCATCCCAGAGGGCTCCCGGCATGGTGGACTCAACGATAGATTAGGTATCGGTGACCGTAAGCTCTCGACAGTGGCCCTGTCTCGGCTAACCATGCTGAAGAACCTAGCAGAGGCAAGGTACAACAACTTGAATTCTGAGACCGCATTCATGCACCAAATGAATTTGAGCCATATCTCAGTTCATGAGCACCAGTTTAGGTTTTGCATCGTGTCCGACCGACGGTACAAGTTTCCACCAGGTCGCTATGACACACCGGTTGCCTCGATGGGCAGCCATGGCCCGCTGAGTGGCGCCAAGTGCCGGCCATGCCAATGTGTCTATGCTGGACCACAAGCAAATCAAATATGGGCCAGGCTAGATCCGAACCGAGGACGGGTTGAGTGGAGGAACAAAGGACTAGGCTTGTGTAATGCTACCGGAGATTGGGAAAAAGGGTGGGAGGAGGTGTTTGACGAGTTGGCTGGGCTGTGGCAGCGAAGGCACGAAGAAGAGTGGTAGGGATATCTGTTGCAGAGTGTGTACATGATTTGGAGGAGTTGAGGAGCAGAACATCTAAGTGGGAGGCCCTGGATCCAGGAAAAATATGTTTGATTGGGCTTGGACCGATTAGCACATAACTATGAACTCACCAATATTCTCCCTTCTTCTATTATTTTTTTGGTTAACATTTTAAAAATAATCCACCTGAGCCAAAAATTGGGGCGGAATTGTCTTGTGGGTGTTATTTGTTCGGTTTGAACAGTTGCTACTGTTGAGTGTCTTGTTTTTGCTAGTTCATGGTCCGAAATCGGACAATAATTGTTTAGCTGAAAGGATAGTTCAGGGTCCAACATCGGACAATAATTGTTTAGTTGAAAGGATAGTTCAGGGTTGAGCGCTGCACTGGGATCCGCGAAGGAACACTGCTCACTGCTGGTGATTGGCGTGGAGGGCTGCGGCCTGTGGTGGGCGCATCTGCACTGGTGAGTTACACTGATTTTGATAGAATAACAAACAATATGATACAGTACGTTCGAATGCAGATAACTTCTAAGAATCCAATTATTGTACTTCTAAAGTGGCCGTATCTGCACTGATGAGTTACACTGCTTTTGACAGAATAACAAACAATATGCTACCTTTGCAGGCAGATAACCTCTAAGAATCCAATTATTGTACTGTTAATCTACCTTTTCAATTGCCAAAAATACAGAAAACAAGATACAAGCTATCGATCTTTATTTTTATAATCTTCATGGAGAATACTTGAAGTGTTCCAAGTATTACAGAAAACAAGTTTTTTATTGCCAAAAATACTTCAAGTATTCCATGTATTATAGTCTTCATGGAGAACCTGTAGTATGTAGATTATAGTGTTCCAAGTATTATAGTGCTATACATAAAGAAAAGAACTATCTTTTTTCATGGAGAACTTGTAGATCATAGTGTTCCAAGTATTTTGGAGTTCCGACCATTTGTGCCTTGTGTAACCCTTCCTTACCATCTCACTTAGACATCGTTCTTGCATGCACAAGGGAGTTTTATTACTTTTGACCCTTGCTGCCTAAAGCTTACATCTATTTTTTGGGCATCTAAATAACTTTAAATAAAAAAACTTTCAACTACAAAGTTATAAATCTCGTCGAAACCATAAATTTCATATGAAGTTTATGTCCGATGCATCCGAGACTGTATACAAAAGTTACGAAATTCATAATACAATCTAAAATTCAAATTTACAAGAGTGGAACAAATAGGCCTGAATGGTGAATGACTTGAAATTGGAAAACTTACAACTATAAAGTTGAAGACGATGTCATAACCTATAACTTTCATGTAAAATTTTTCTTCGAGTCATACCATATAAAAAAGTTACGAATTTCTAAATAAAACTCGGACGTCAAATAACAAGGACAAAAAAGACATACTAACATTGCAGTTTTGGACATCTAAACGGCCACAAATTAAAAAAACTTTCATCTACAAAGTTATAAATTTCATCAAAAAATACAATTTTCATACAAGATTTGTCTCCATCCGAGTTCATGTGTAAAAGATACGAATTTTGAATTTTTAAGATTGTACGTGAGCACGCGTGAATAATTATTGGAGCCATTTCTCTATGGTGGCTCAGTTTCAGGCCGGCGCTAATGATAAGTTATTCAAAGCGGCTCAATTTCGTGCCCGTGCGAATGATGACTTATTCGAAGCGTCTCAATTTCGGGCTGATGCAAATGAACCGATGCGAATAAGAATCTCTCAAGTAATGTTGATCAGTCAACTGGAAAGGGACTCAAAATCTATACTGTTAGAGGAGGCAGCAGTCATAGCAGCTCGGAGCTATCAGCTGCGCAAAAAGCGATAACTACAGCTCTAAACTATATACTAATTTTAATTACGTGTTGGGTGTCAGTCCTCAAAGAATATGGTTAACTTACTGACCAAAAATTTTATGCACGGTGGCTTGATGCGCAGAGAGTCCACCAACCTGTCGCATACATCTATATTCTATAGCACAAGATCGAGAAAGAAATTCAGCTCAAAGCAAGCTAAACATTCCAGCTAAGAATTAAATTTTAAATCAAGCAATTTGATTATATGAAGAATGTGAGCCGTCTGGGCCGCTTAGAATGGGATCCCACTCTAAGAGGCCCAGTTTGAGGCCGCTTAGAATGTTTTTAAAATTTTAAAAATTAAATATGAATTTGTTCGCGTTCATCCAAAATATTAGAATAACCAACCTAACTTGTTCACAAGACTATTATTATCTTATTGAGATCTCAACATAGAATTAAACACATAACTAACTAATACATCTCACGGGGCTTATGGTCGTTGAACATATTTCGGCCGTTGTTTCCCGGACCCGATTGATGCGGCGTAAGGTCATGTACTCCCCCCACCACTCCCCCCACCAGTACCGGGCATGGCCGTGCTACGGGAGAAAGGACTTTCGGTCCATCTCCGTTAGTACTGGCCGGGCGGAGGCTCCAGGCAACAGTGGTAAAAATGTCAAGTTAGTACCGGCTAGTAATACCAGCCGGTACTAACGTGCATCGCTGTCCCCACCCACCAACGGGCAGATGACACGTGCCAAGTTAGTACCGGCTGGGAATACCAGCCGGTACTAAATGTCAAAGTTTAGTACCGGCTGGTATTACCAGCCGGTACTAACTTGGCACGACTATATTAGCTCCTCTTTTTCCTCCCCGAGTTCAGACCGAGCTCGAGCTTCTTCCTCTCTCCATGGCTTGCTAGGGGGAGTTTTGCCCATTTTTTCAAAATTTGTGAGGATTTCACTCATCTAAGTGCGTCAAAGGTTAGCAACTTCATCCTCTCCTCTTTCACGGTGTTTATTTTTCGTTTTATGGTTTCTACATAGAGAAATTAGTGAATTTAGGATGTGAGAGAATGTGCATTTTTTTTATTTGTAGATATGTACAATTGATTCGTTGAGTTTTAGAGAAGGTTTAGCAGATACTATGTATATGACATGTTTAGAGTAATTTTTTAAAGTTATTTTATAGTGACATTTGTACATATTATTAATCTATTTTTTTAAATACGTCATGTCTTTTTTATTTGTATTTATTTGTGTACTAATTTAAGATATGTGGAATTGACTATTTCAATTTAGAGAAAGTGTTTACTAGATAGTTTGCATATGACACGTTTAGAGTTACTTTTTTTCGAATTATTTTGCAGTGACATGCTATTATTCTGGTTTTTTAATTTTAATTAGAAATGTTATGTAATCTTTACTTCTAAGTTAATTTGTCGATGGTAATACATTTTGAAGAAAATGTTATTCTTTTGTTGACAAATAAAAGGCTCGTGGTCATATCAATATGGCTTCCGCCGGAGGTAGTGGTACCAGTGATGGTGATCGTCGTTCGTCTCACGGGAAGGGTAAAACTCCAGCAGCACCTAAAGAGAAATCGAAAAAACCAGGACCTTTGGTGAAAGCACAACTTTCTTTCTTACAAAAGAAACACGAAGAATGTGTTGCAAGGGTCTTGAAGATCTATTGCGACGCTACGCTCCATCACCACCAAACCAAGTTCCACCATCTGACGCATCAGGAAAAAATATATCAGAGCATCCTAAGGATGGTTGAAGATCTAGGCCGTGTTGCATGTTGGATGTGGAGAAATTTATGTTGTTTTGAATAAATTATGTTTGTAATGTTTTATTTTTGAACCTTTATCGTGTTGCATGTTTGAAGTGGAGAAATTTATGTTGCTTTGAATAAATTATGTTTGTAATGTTTTATTTTTGAACCTTGATCGTGTTGCATGTTTGAAGTGGAGACGGCCACACCAAGGGAGAAACAGAAAAAATCAGATTATGATCGGCAGATCAGAAAGTTTCACGCCAACCTCAAGAACCTAAAAAGAAATGCAAAACCGATTTCCCAGCTCGGAGAACAATCACAACAATCGATCGCTCTGTTAGTAGTGCGGAACGAGGAACGTCCAAATGAATCAACAGATCTGATGACCATGGCTGGGATGGTAATTCTAACGGATTTGACAAAGGCTCAGTTGTTAGGGAATGCCGTACTAAAAAAAGGTTGAAAGAAGTTTGTACTAGGTGAGCCTCTCATATGGCCAGAGTTATTACCGTATCTACAAACGAGAATGGCCACATTGCACAAGTGGTATATGGTCCATTCTAAAAACGGAATCTTGGCGTTCCCAGCTCGGATAAGAGACGATCATTTTTGGCGGGAAAATGGCCACGTATGGGTTGAGTTTGAGGCACTTTATGATTTGTACCATCAAGATGCCCTTTACAACTGCCTCATGAGTGTATGGTGTATGTAAGTGTTTCTGCTCGTCTTATTATTTTATTTTTAATCGTTCATTGTTTGTTGACTAATCCTTGATTTTGTGGTTTTATTTTTCCGTAGGCAAAAAATTAAAATTTCCCGCCAAAGAAACTTCCATAACATCGGTTTCCTGGACCCCGATGTTATACACGAGGAAACCGTCGCATCACGTTCTTGTCAAGTGGTCGACATTATATATAGAGGCCTGCGTAAGCATATCATGTGTCCATTCATTCTGTTGCCATACAATCATCATTGAGTCTTTCGTCACTTTTTCAATACCATCAGAATAATGCTAATTAATAACTATTATAATCAACATTAATTGGTTGGTTTTGTAAATGTATATGAACAGCTTTCACTGGATACTCTTTGCTATTGAGATGGAAAACCACACGGTCTGGATCTATGACTCGTTGAGGCAAGATAGATCCATGTACCAAAACCTCATCAACCTGATCAACAAGGCGTTGGCTCGCTTCTTCGAAAAACACTTAAAAATAAAAGTCGACCCTCTTCGATTTAGGAGTGACCAAACGATATGAATAGATTCTTACCCCTTTTGACATTTAAAATAAATATTTAATTATTCTATGCCATAACTCATTTCCCTATAGTGCATGAGACAGGAAAAAGGTAACAACTTGTGTGGTTACTACGTATGCGAGTGTATCGATAACTTTGTAAGTGAAAAGGGACAAATGTCGGCAGAAGCATTTGCGGTACGTGAGTACAATTAATTCTGCTAATTAATTTTAATTTATTATTGTTTTATTCTCACGTTTATATCTGGAAATGTTTAGAGTAATTTATTATTGTTTTATTTTATATGTAATTTTTTAAAATTACATTTTAAAAATGTTACAGAAATGGTCCATGAAAGAAGATCTCATCGAAGTCGCTCGGGTCAGGGCAATTCAAAAATTTATGTGCGGATTCCTGCTCGATGAAGTCATCGATAAAAACGGAGAATTCTATGGCGATCCCTACGAAAGCGTCGCAGCAGCTGATATCGAGGCTAGCATACAAGTGTAGTTTGTAATATCTAGAATAAAACATGTATTTTGTTGGATCTTTCAAGTATTAGTAGTAAACTCTATAGATGTATGTATGTATATATATGTATATAATATTAATGCGATATCGTCGTAATATAAATACGTGCAATGCAGTAGTACAGGTACGTATAGTCGCATTCGGTATAAATACGTATGCAAATAAGCATAAAACCAAAAAGAATAGAAAAGGAAACAAATAAACGAAAAAAAGAGGTTAGTACCGGCCGGTACTAAACCGCCCACCAGGCCCCGTGCGGGGTGTGGCGGGTTACCAGCCGGTACTAACGGCGCACGTTAGTACCGGCTAGCTGCGACCGGTACTAACGTGCGCCACGTTAGTACCGGACCTTTAGTACCGGCCACAGCGACCGGTACTAACCCGTCCTGTGACCGGTACTAAAGGTCAATTTTCCTGTAGTTCCATGAAACCTATCCACGTCTGCTGAAGAAGAAAACCGCACAAAGAAGCGGGTGCAAACATTGTTGTCATGCACGATCCGAACAACTAAAGTCGCCGATCACATGCTTAACGATGACGCTAGTAGTGATCAAGGGATCGAAGTGTTGCCTCATCACGTAGGCGGCAGAAACACGATTTTGGTCTCCACTCGACACACATAGTTGTTGGATCACCCGATTAGAGACGAGCATCTCCTCGTCTGGCCGTGGTGGTCCGACAAAGGCGGCCATGCTCGATCTACTCCTGGTCATCAGATAGATCCAGATTTAGATACGATCATAGGCAGGAATAAAATTTAAAAAAAAGTGACAGAATATGAATGAGGATAAACACTTTAGCCCATGAAGAATGAAGATGAAGCAAAGAAGACTTTGTTTTGCAAATTTTGCGTTTTGACAAAAGCAAAGAAGACTTTAGCCCACGTCATTGTCCATGTTGGCGCCATGTCAGCAACAACCTGTGACGGTTATTTCCGTCGGTAAAACTGGGCTTTGGGCTGGGCTGAGTGGGCTTCGAACTGTTCTGTGATGATCAAAAACCGTCACAGATTGTTCAATCCGCAATGGTTTTTAAGAACTGTCGATCGATTTATTAATCAATGACACTCAATAAATAACAAAATCTGAAACCGTCACAAAAATTAATTTGCAACATAAATTTGACAATTCGCGACAGAATGATTCTGTTACGGAATAAATGTTGTGTTGTAGCGAAAGGCAAGGAAAACCAGAAGTAAAAGATGTAAACATATCTAAAAGATAGGATAACATCTATGTTATTTCTTTGTCGACACCTAACTGTAGGAATGGCGGTAGATAAGTACTGTCATACTTGAGATGAGTAAAAATAAATGAATCTTATCCTTTGTTGCAGCAATAATTTAGTGAAAAATAAAACAACAATACTATGAGTTAACTAAGAGTGATGACACTTTAGAGTGATCCACCTTGGGCTTGTGCAGTTGGGCAGCATCACGGTTTGTTGCCATATACTTTTTTTTTTGGCAATGTCCTTGTACGACACACCCACGTCTGTTTAGCCACTATGAAAGCCGGGGGATAAATTAGGCGCGAGGACTCCGATACAACAGCTTGGATTACAAATGAGTCTACCTATCAAAATTTGACGAAATTTCATGGTCCTTTATAGTCATTTGTAATCCAAGCTGTTGTATCGGAGTCCATCCCCACGCGACCTCAGCCGTCCCACGCACGCTCGCCACTGTCGGTCGACTCGCACCTCTTCCTCCTCCTCGCCTGCTACTGCTGGCGGCGGCGCTAAAGCCCACGACCGCAAGAGAGGAGGCGCCGCCGTGATTGGGCCCGAGCAATCTGGCCGTGAATCCTCGACTGCAGAACTCTGACAAGGAGAGTAGAGTCACCACTGCTGCCCTCAAGTAGGAGATTAGGAGGATGATTTAGAGGTAGAGGAAAATAAAATTCAAGGGTTGTTTGCATATTTTGACGGGGTTTGGACCTAAGTGGCACAACATAACAAGTATCGGATGCTAATTTCGATTTTGAAAGTTCGTAGATCTAAGTGACATCCCAAGACAAGTTTTAGGGCCATGGTGTATTTTACTCTAAATTTTTATATAACCACGTGTGGCTCACTTGTATTATACTTTGTGTTAAGCAAGTAGAGGCTCCTCTTGACTATTACTACTTAATAGGGTGTGGCTAAATAGAGGCCCTTCCGAATTATGAAATAATTCTATTTTTGGATTTTTTTATATTTTGGAAACTTTCCACTTTGGGCCATCTTCTTCCCCAACGACCCCTACCCCTCCCCTTGTCAGCGTACCCCCTCCCCCCGCCCAGGCTTTCCTCCTGCCCGTGGCCCATGGATGCTGCCGTCACCGCCCTACCTGACACCCTCCCCCGCCTCCTCGACCCACACCTACACGGCTGTCACTAACTTCAACGACGCCTCTCCCCTGCACGCCGCCGCGGCCCATGGCTCCGGCGCTGTCGTGCCTCCACCTCCGCCCTTCTCCTCGACGGCTGCAAATCCCGCTTCACCACACAGTCCCCTCCCCTTTCCCTGGCCCCAACCACCTGCCTCCACCACCCGCGGCTGGCGGCGCTCTGCCGCCCCGCCCACCAACCACCGTTAGGCCGGGCTGCCTCCAAACACCCCTCTATGTCTAGTGATTGATAGATCCCCAACCCAAACCCCGAACCCTAACCTTGGCGGCGGCGGCGGCGGCGGCTCGACGTAGGAGCGTGGCGGCGACGCAGAGAAGAAGTCGGGCGGGACGACGGCGTGGAGGCGAGAGCGATGGAGGAATGGGTCGAGGTCCAGGGGAAGAAGAAGGGGTGAGTGGGGAGGGGGGCCTCGCTGTAGCGCTATCCATAGGCCCCTCTCGGGATAGATTTCCTCTAGTTAATTTAGGCTCCTCTTGACTATTACTTCTGACAACCTAAAATGTGGGATTTGTTCATAACACAAGAGATCGTTAAATCTTATCGATTTTTAAACAAATGACATATCACATGAGTGCCACGTTTACATTTTTTCTATAAATGTAAAATTCTAATTTATTGAAATATGAATATGAAGAAGATGTTTACTAGAAATTTTCAAAACACGTGCTTAGGCTCGTGTAGTATCACATGTTAAGCTTTTTGATTAGTGAATTTTAATCCTTACTATTCTAAATATTAGTTACCTAACATCATATATTCTTATTTATTAGGATTTTTGAAAATATACGATCACCATTTACTAGAATTTTCATAAATATACAAACTTCTTGATAGTAGGTTCTTTAAAACACATGCCTCTCTACTAGTAGTGGTAAAGCAGGGCCGGAGAAAATGTGTCCTGTTTCCATTTGGTAAGATCTAATTAAGACCAACTGGAATACAACAAATTTTTAAACGAATTTTTTGTTCAGTTTCTATTTTACAAAAATTAAATGAATTGTTTGCAATCTAAAAAAAATCTCTCCATTTTTTTCATGATTTGGTGCTATTTGACTGTATTAAAAAAATGAAATCAAATTTCTGGGCGCAAATAACTAGTTTAGATTACGTGCCGTTTTCTCATTTGGCTGAAAACTCGAGTATGGAGTCTGGATTGCATAATTTCATATGAAGCAGGCAGTACTGAAATAAAGAACTTCAATTTCGTGTCAATAGCATCAAAACAATCAGACTCAACTAACCTGCTTTCATAATTTTCCAAAGATCGATTAACGGGTTCGTGCAGGGTAATAAGCATGAGCTGCCTCAATTTGATAATTGTGTCAACGAAAGGTAGATAGGTTAACAAGAACTCACATGCGCACATGACAACAATATTGACAATCATGCAAGGTAGATCGTATATGCATCTCTGTGTTGATTCTTTTGCTCCTCCTGTGACTTCACTTCAGATAGATCATATATCCAAATGATTTGTAGCTAAAAGAAATTACACGGACCCACACAGTCACAACTCCGTTGTGTGACACCTAAAGCTTAGTGGCTTACCCTGCTATACACGCGTCAGTCAGTCCTCAGAAAAACCTCTCACACCTAACATCTACCAGACTACCAGTATGCATGCCTACTCGCCCAGTGGCGGCCCAAAATTGCACAAACTCTTGTGCCAACAGATGCAAAGAGAAGTAGATAACCTGAGCTACCACGACGATCACTATTTAAGCACGGCACGATCACTACCTCATCGCCATCACCAACCACCAAATCAAGCACAGCAGCTCGCACGCACACACAGAAAAGAAGAAGAAGAAACAGCCGTAGCATGGAGAAGAAGGCACTGGCCGTAGCTCTCCTGGTGTCGGCCGCCCTTCTCCTGGTAGCGCCGCAGCCGGCGAGCGCCCAGGTGTTCTGCCGGTCGCAGTTCAACCTCGCCAACGAGGCGTGCAGCATGCACTTCATCCCAGGCGGCCCCGGCGCACGGCGCGGCGTGCTGCCGCGGCTTCAGCAGCAGCTCAACGAGACCGCCATCGCCGCCGTCGGGCAGCAGCAGCAGCTCAACGAGACCGCCCTTGCCGTCGGGCAGCAGCACCGGAGCGACGACGATGACGAGTACGACGACGACACAGAGAGCGGCGGTGGCAGCGGGAGCGGGAGTGGGAGCCGGCGGTCGTCGCGGCACCGGCGGCAGCACCAGCACCAGCACCGGCACAGCGAGGAAGGGGGCGAGGAGGACCCCCGCGACACGGCGTGCTGCCGCCGCCTCATGGGCCTCGACAACTCGTGCGTCTGCCAGGCCACGGCGAGGCTCCCGCCGTTCATGAACGCCGTCAGGCACTCCATCACGCTCACCCCCATCGATGGCTGCGAGATCTCCTTCGACTGCCCCGGCCCGCTCTTCTAGCTCGCCGGAGATCATCGCCGCCGTCTCCTCCTCATCATGGATGGTCGCCAATAACTTGTGATTTAATTTGTTGTAACTATATGTTTCACTATTATATTATGGAAAATATGTGTGCAAATTAAATTCATAAAGCCCAGAATAAACGAGATTTGCGAGAATGTTGGGATGATAATGTATGTAGCTTCTAGATTTCAATCAAGTGTGAAATAATTGGATTGATTTCCTCGATCCCCAAAGAAAGGAAATATTGGATAGTAAATCCAACTGACGGAAAATCAATCAGGGCACAATGTGCATCCTGATTGCACCTCTCATTGCATTCATACAGACGGAATTGAGAACTGCAAACGGGAACATTTACTTACTCGTCATCTCGATCGGAATTCGAAAGATTTGTCGATGCACACGCACACTGTTCGTCACAAGAATCCATTGTCAAACAGCTCCAAATCAGCCGGATCAAAGTCCATGCTGGCACCCCTCGAGAAGGGCAATGGCAGGTTTGAAAGATCCGCTAGCCCTACGAGATCATCCGGGTCGTCCGCCCAGAACGAGTGAATGCTCGGCTCGTGCGGTCGCGCCGCATCCTCGAACAGCGCCGGCGGCGGCGGCGACGCCGACGCCGATGACGAGACGCACGATGCGGCCGTCGCGCCCGCCGACGTCGAGGAGGAGACGCACGGCGCGGCCACCGCGCACGCCGGCCGCCGCATCCGAGCCGTCGCCGGAATCGCCGCCGCCGCCAGGGCCAGCACGATCTGCCGCCTGTCATCTGGCGGCGGACGCGGCGCTCTGCAAACGCCGCCGCCGTCGGACGCCGGCGGCGGCAGCGGGCGGGCGCGGCGCGGCGAGGAGAGGAACTCCCTCTCGAAGGCGTCGTAGGCGGCCTTGGCGGCCGCCTCCGTGGCGAACGTGCCGACCCAGTGCCGGACCTTGAGGCGGTGGCTCCGGAACTCCGCCGCCCACCGGCCGGGCTGCCGCTCGTACACGCCGCGGTGCCGCCTCGCCGGGGCATCCGACGACATTACGGCGGCGCGCTTCCCGATGCTCGCCGCTGCCGGCGATCCTATTGTTGCTGGCGCTCGTCGACCACACCCAAACCCAGCAGGGTTCTTCTTGGCCATGGCGCTATTGCCGTGCAAGATTAGGATCTGGGTCTTGCCGGCGGCGGCTGATTTCGTGGCTGCGCAGGATCCGCCGGAAGTCGGATCGTCGCCAGAGTCGGAATCGGTTGCGTCAGGGTCGGAGAAGAAGACCCGGATCCTTTGAGCGTCCATGCCGCCGCCTTCCTGCTAAATTTCGGAGTCTACGGCCGAAAGCCCGAAAGGCGCAAGGGAGACGGCTTCGACTTGTTTCCGTGCAGAAGGGGACGGAGCCCCCCTAGTGAACCCTACGCACATCAAATTTCACTGAATGATGCGTATATCGAATTTTCACCATGTGTGTTAAAAATTAATACTGCATCCATCCCAAAAAAACAAGACAATGTACCGCCGACTGTCCATCGTCTGCTGGTTGTAGACTGTATCAGCCATCCTGGCTAAGTAATGAAGGCTCCGATGTGTTTGCTCAAAAAAAAAAAAAAAAGACATCTGAGTTTCTAGAGTTTGATCAAATTTATAGAGAAAAATACCAACATTTATACGAAATTGGTATACTATAAAAATATATTCCATAATTAGTCAGCGGTGCTTATTTGGTATTATAAGTGTTTGTACCTTTCTTATGAATTTAGTGTAAAACTAGATTTACTTATTTTTTTGGACGGAATTATCTACATATTATTCCCTTTCGTTTCTATTTTACTATCTATACGAGTCATTCTTAGCACCCAGAATCGAGATACAGGTGTTGTGGAACACGTCGTCAACGGTTGGATCTACTCCCTCTCACGCCTCTCATGACAAGCACACAAGAACAAGTATAAAGTAGACAAGAAACAATGTAGGTGGATCTTCTCTTTATTTCTCAAATCGATGTATTACAATGAGGGGTGCTCCTCCGATTATATAGTCCGAACTAAGGCTAGAGATTATGGTAAGAGCCCACAAGCAACCGGACAAGGACTAGGACTTCTAGTCCTCCTTTCCTTCTTGGAAAATCCGATTGTTTTACAACACTCGCCCTTGGGCGATTATTGCGAATGCATATGCCTCATCAAAAACTCCATCCGAAAACCCAGTGGGAAAACGGTTTTTGGAGAAAAGAGTACATATCAACCGCAATTGTATTGCACATGTTGCCTCATCAAAAACCTTATGTGAGAAAACTTCAAGTAAAAACTCACAAAGGGAAAAAGAGTACAACTTTAAACCTTCTGGTTATACACAATTCTATATTTACTATTCTTTGTGAATAGTGATGAATCTTCAAGATTATGCATGAACTTCATGATTCTTGCCTTAATAATCTTCATGATCTTAAATAATCAAGTGGTAAACCTTCATGGTAAATTCAAAAATTAATCATCTAGTTGATTCCTTCTGAGTAACAACATGATGAAAAATATGCTTCCCCTCATGACGAAATCCTTTAAACTTCGGTGTTCAGTAATGTCTTAGTTACATTTTACATAAATGTGCAGGAGTACAATAATTAGTCCTTCAAAGACTTAACTATGATAAACAGCAATGCTTAAAGCATTAATAACCACTTGTTAATTATGCAACACAAAATAAATTTTATCCTTTAAGAGGAATATGGGGCTAATAAGTTTCAATTTGCATATCATCTAGATATTTGATTTCAAACTTCAAATTTGAAATAATAGCAATTCTATCTAAGTGGATTCTAGGTTATAACCAATGACATATTCAGTAGATCTTCAGAGCTTGTCTTATTCCACTGTAGATAAATCAGTCTTCACTTTGGTATTTGAGGGGATAATTCAAATCGCCAATCACCAATATACCTTCTGTGGTATGTGAAAATACTTACTATCAATACTAGATAGCTATGCACAAGTGCTTAAATGGTACATTCAGAACATATGATTCCTCACTTCATTCTTAATTTATTTGGGTCTGTATAAAGTTAATTCATATCTTTAAGATTATTGGTGTTCATTCAACAAATGACTGATAAATCATTCATTGACTATATCCTTTAAGGATTTTGTAATTCTTCAAGAATAGTATTTCTCTTATGTGAGAAATCCTCTCGTGCAAGAGAGAAGTGATTTACACGATCCTTTTAACTTGAGTTCTTCAATGAACTATTTTAAAAGTGTTATTCACAATAAGTCATTCTATGACTTTATTTCCTTCCAGGATTTAGCTCTTCTAGAGATTTTAACATTTATTCAGAAATATTATCTGCCTTAAACATTTAATACTTAGTATGAGATTTAATTTTAATTCCTTCGAGGAATGATGATTCCTTCAAGGATCACCTATGGATTTTCCGAATCCACCAATTAACTGCATAATATTTAATTTATTCTTTCTTTCCATTTGCCAGATAAATAACAGAATATTCACTCAAACATAATGGGAGCTTTGTTAGTCTTTAAAAGACCAATAAACCATTGCATTTCACCATATCATTATTTCATAATGACTTATCTTATTTGAACTTGCAGGTTCAAATATTTTCTTAATGGTTTAACCTCAATTGCATCTGTTCAGTGACCCGATATGAGTGCTTCATGCAACTGTGCCATGGACTTTATTCGTGGATCCATATTCTCATTAGAGAATTATTTGCAATGATAGAGGTAATGTTGTCGACATTTATTCTTTTATCCCATATCTTCAGGATAAGACTATGATATAGTCAAATCATATATGCTATCCTAACACAAAATAGTGCGCGCGCTTTGTAGTGTTAGGCTTTCATCTTCATGATGACCATTCTTAATTTGTGAGGTATTTGACCATGATGGTCTTCTTTCCGGAGTTTTATGAAGGTTTCAGTAAAATTTGTATGACAAGTTTATTTAATCCAAAACCAACAGGTGTCCCCGTAGATTTTAAATTAATGATCCATTCATTTGCAATGGTGAGTATCTATACCTATACTAATCACAGACTCTCTAGAAAATCTCACGTTAATCAGAGAAAAAGAAAATTTTCTAGCCATCTATCTATTATAGAGAAAAATATCAACGGTTTAGATTAAGATCAGAAAATATTTGCTCAAAATTACCCACCATGCCATTGGTTAGTACATACCATAATTAGTCAACATGTCAGGCGGAAAACATCCCACACGGGACCTAACAGTTCAGATATCAGGAGAGCCCGTCTGCATGAATAAACAAATTATGGCCCGGTGTTCTATATTCCTACGGTCTCCCACGCTGGAACGAACTCATGAAGGGATGGGAAGGAGTCCGCTTCCGTCTTCCTTCCATGTATTGTCTCCTTTTCCTTAAATTCATCCTCTGTTTGTTCTCGAGCATTGTTCTCTGTCTATCTATCTATACCTATACTAATCACAGACTCTCTAGAAAATCTCACGTTAATCAGAGAAAAAGAAAATTTTCTAGCCATCTATCTATTATAGAGAAAAATATCAACGGTTTAGATTAAGATCAGAAAATATTTGCTCAAAATTACCCACCATGCCATTGGTTAGTACATACCATAATTAGTCAACATGTCAGTAGGAAAACATCCCACGCGGGACCTAACAGTTCAGATATCAGGAGAGCCCGTCTGCATGAATAAACAAATTATGGCCCGGTGTTCTATATTCCTACGGTCTCCCACGCTGGAACGAACTCATGAAGGGATGGGAAGGAGTCCGCTTCCGTCTTCCTTCCATGTATTGTCTCCTTTTCCTTAAATTCATCCTCTGTTTGTTCTCGAGCATTGTTCTCTATGCAACCAGGTACTTGCTGAGGTCCAGCTATGGGAGTAGTAAGATGCATGAGATAGGCAATGGAAGATCATGTTCTGCTGTTTGGGTGCGAGGAAGAGGTGCTATATATAGCATCCATGGCCGGGTGCGCAAGGCGTGCAGCTGGTGAGTGTAGAGTTGTACCCTATCTTTATTTGAATCCTGTGATGTTTGTTCTGACATAGCCATAATGTTCTCCTTATGCAAAATTTCTTCCATGATGACATTCATCTGCCCCTGATCTGTTAGTTCACGTGCCATGCAGGCAATAAGAGAAGGCAGCAAGGAAGACGAATCAGGAGCTGCATTAAAAAAGACATCCCCCTCAGAACAAAGCGTTATGGATTGTCATTTATTACCCAATATATGCGCAGCACGGTCATAGCCTCATTGGTCTCTTTCAACCTTCTCTATGATTCCAATATCTACAATTCTTTTGTTATACATATGCATGCAGACATGACGCAAGACTATAAAAACTCCAGCTACCTAGATCGGAGTTCAATTCGTTCAATAAACATGATATATAATATATCAATAACAGGGAACCAAAGGTAACTAACAATTATTATCATATTTATTTCTTTCCCCACCTGTTTTGAAAAGCTTCTAAAATCAACAGATTAAATTGAACTAAACTGCTGAGTTTGCCGACTAATAAGTAATAACCGCAAGAAGTCAAGATGAGATTAAAAATAGTCGATACTGGAAACTGATACAGTTAGTCGATACTGGAAACTACAGGACTTAGAGATACTTGATACTTCTATTCCTTGAATTTTTTTTTATTTTGAATAGAACTTTCATGGTCAACATGAGATTAAAAATCATTTATTGATATTTATTTCATTACCTATATTACATCTCCCATTTCCGTAATAAAGATAATAACTCCTCCACATCAACCTTTATTATATGTTTCCAGGTTGCACCATTTTATCGGTTCAGTTAGTGGCTTTAAGAACCATCCACATATATGTACGCCGGTCAACAACATGTACAGACTATTTGATACATGATTATTGTTTTAATATCTTTTCAGCGAGTGTTCTATTGTCACTTAAATAAATGTACATTATATATTCACAATATATTTTGAGAGCTTCATGTCAAACCCACCTTTCATTACAAATCTAATGTTTTGTTTGGAATTTATTTCTTCGCTTCTATATCTTAGCAGGCCTAAGCTAAAATTATTAGCCATTAATTTGACACAAAGAAAACCATAGAAGATGTATCAATATAAATTAACCAGCCCGTGCGAAGGCACGGGTTGACGACTAGTATTTTTAAATACCCGAGATATACCACACATAGCATTATGTTTACTACCAGTAAACTTAACTTCTGGTTAATAACTTCAGGTCGTTTCTCCTAATCTCTAGTTTCCCATTTGTGAGTATTTATTATGTGCACATTCTCACTGAGATAAAATCCTTAGAGTTTCACTTCAATTGTGTTTCCACATCAGGTGGTGCCCTTCATGGGCTTCCCCACATTTAAATATTCTGACATTATACTCAGCTTCATGGGAGTATGATTTAGTGCGTGTTTTTATTCGTGCTTCAAACTTCCAAAAATATTTCATGAAGATCATTATTTCAAGGCATTCATATAGGCTTTCCCTCCCCCTAATGCCGGTATTACATCTTCATAAATAATAGCATACTTTCAATAATATCCTCATGAGCTTTACATAATGGAATTTAAGATCCATATTTTTAAACTTCAAGTTAATGCCCATGTATGCTAATATGGTGAAATTAATAATTTTCACGCACCTAATTTCAAAACTTAGGGGTTATTTGTTATGCAGCGAGCTAGACTTTATTTGTATATTATGCAACTTGGTATGTTCTACATACCTACAAATTTGCAGTTGTAAAAAGTCTACAAGACTATTTTATTGTCTAACTATTTTATTTAGCCTAAAATATTTGGATTCAAATACTCATATGATATACTTTAAGTAATTTAGAAAAATAAACTTCATGTTTATAATTTGCAACATTAAATTTACACGAAATTTCTTTTAATTGCTTATTCATTCAAGAATTCCCCATATGCCTTAAGATTTTGAACCCATAAATATGAAATAGTTTTCCACACAATGGACTAGCAGGTCCATCTTTTATTTGTCCGCAAACTCATTCTAATTGATTCAATCAATTTCTTATTGATTGGATAAAATCACTATTGTTCCGATTTCAAATTGATTTGCTCCCCTTGATCTCAACCTACTTGATGACTTCTAGTCATATTGTACATATGCATGAAGTGCACAAGTTGGATCAGCGTGCAAGCTGATTGATAGTGCGTTGTGATGGTTGGCTGACCATCTTAACAGTGAGAGCTGCTACTCAACAGGAGATGCTCGAGTATCTATAACATGCGAGCTAATACAATGAAAACAATAGTATTGTGGCTTCTAGCCAACATAAAGCGGAATTTTAATATAAAACCCATGCAAAGGCTAATAATGTAGTAACATGCAGGTTCTCACATTATTGTGGAAAAACTATTAACTAGTCATTCTCAGTGACACAGTGGTATATATGGACTACAAAGGCTATGCGCAGAGCTACAGACTTAGTCATTATAATGACCACAGCTACAGGCCAACTTGTGCGTTGTTTATCCATCAATCTAACAGGATGCAGCTCTAAACCAACAATACTACAAGATTAGGGATATACCTATTAGAGTTTTCAAGTTTATTCACACTCTTCATATGTTTCTATGCCCCAAATTTCTTCCTTTTTCATATCGTAATTGCACTTCAGGTGGTGCTATGCTTCAAGCATAATCTATGAACTATTTCAAATATACCATAGAATTAAATTATATTGCTAGTATATACAGAGTATGATATGTAATCCATATAGTTGTACTATTCAATGTACAATAATATGGCTGGGATAGAATAAACTTCAAGTTACAAGGCTTATGTATTCAGTACATAGTTGAGTAATATACAATTTCTTGACTAAATTGAATCTTCTGAGTTCAATTAAAAAACATGTACATTACTAGTTAATGTGCTTCATAAAGATTCAATTTCCGTTCTACCCTCATGGTAGAAATGCACAATAACCGTAACCTTCATGGTTATTTGAGGCTTTTAGTGGAAAATTCATTTCAAATAATTATCAAATAGGAAAACAAAGCAATTATTTACAATATTCAGAATGTAATTCTTTATTTATTTCATGAGATTAAAGTTATTACTTCATGTAAAAATTGCTACAAGCAAGTGGGCATAAGATAAGGTGAGAAAAACCTGTACAGAGGTAAGAAACACTAATATATTCAATTTGCCCTTCTATTCTGGGAAATATTCTTAAAATATTGCTAAACTTCTAGCATGGAGCAAAAAGTAATTGTTCTCTCTTCGTGAGCATAACCAAATTCTTCATGAATATAACAAATAATGCACCTTATGTAGAAAATAATGTTTATTTATGGTTAAGGAGTGAGTATGAAACTTCTTTGTTTCAATGCAACTCCCCCTGATCCTAACATCACTTCTGCAATGTAACCTATTTTTCTTCCAATTCTATGATTTATGCATCTTCTGATCGCATAAATTATTTTCTATTTATGCATATTCTTCATAAAATTATACATTACTATACTTTAAACCAATAATAAAAATTTCTTCTACAAATAGTCACTTCCTACATTATTCATGCAATTGCTACAAGCACAGTTCATGTGTTTAAAAGCATGAAACAAGTGCAAAATTAATTAAGGTTGGTTAATCTATTCAATAGATAATCAGTTTATTTTCCCATAATTTTCTTAGCAAAATTATTTACCCCATTCATTAGTGCCAAGAAAAATAAATTTGACACTCTCAAGTGTGTAACATGTCTATGGTTCTTCAAGATTGAGAGAGGTCATAAACCAAAAACCATTTTCTATGATTAAAGGTAAATTTCTAGCCACTTCGGGATTTAATGTTAAAATTTTCGGAATTATATATCCATTAAACATGCCAGAAAAGTTTAAATATGAGCCTCAAAGGGGTTTCAAAAATAGAGAGCTCATATACCTACAACCATGCTTCTATGATTAAAGGCACTATTTTACTGAATTCATGCACAAATATGACAAATATGCCATAAATCAGTAAATAAATTTCATAAAAAAAACTGGGGTATATCAATTCATCTAACGTCTTTTCTGCTAGAAAATACCCATAATACTTTCATCTGCAAAAATTCCTTTCCACAATGTTGCCTTTCCGGACCTTTTTTTTTCTTTCAAAACACATTCAATTGGGCTGGCCTAATCCATACAGTGGACCTTTCAGGTGGGCCCGCTTAGCTCTCGATGCAGCCGAGGGAAACGAGGATTGCACGACTCAAAGCCGGGAAATGCCCTCATGCCGGTATGCTGTACTGGCGTCGGATCTACTCCGCAGTGGTGCCGGTTCGGCGGCAACCAGTGGCGGTTCACGTAGTGGTGCCGTTGAAATTGAAGCACGTCTGCTGGCTGTGGTGAAAGCATGCGTGCGCGAGCAGCTTTGGTGACGAACGCGTGCAAGCGCAGCCGCGTGAGGTGGAAAAGAGCAGCTGATTTTGGGGACGCGTACAGGCATCACCATGTGGTGATTATTTAATTTCGTATGCTACTGTGGTGGAGCGCGTGTGCGGCCGCGCACGTGTCATGTAGGAGATATTGGCACATATCAGGCTGCATTCACCCGTGTGTAAAGTTCTGTTCGGCATTTGGTGATAGCGGGCTTGCTTCAGGAAGGACACACGCACGGTTTGGATTCTGTCGCAAATAGTTGTAGCTGCGGGTTGGCCACGGACACGTAGACGTGTGGCGTTGGACTTCAGGTCTGTCATGCGCAACAGTAAGCATAGATACAGGTATGACGCAGAATTCGGCAATGACTGTAATTGCTTCAGGCGTGACAGCGGCGTATGACGACGCGGAGCTCTGCTGCTGTTGGGTCTGACGAGTAGACGAGACGCGGCTTCGAGCGGGACACTTATGGTGAGTTTGGCATCGAGCCTGACTCGGTTACGTCGCATGGCTTCGATCGATCCACGGCTAATGCAGCGGCACGCAGCCTTCAAGCTTGCCTCTCTGCCATAAACTCCACATCTGCGTTTGTTCTAGTGCGACGACATGGATACGAATCACACGTTATTGGCTTCTTTGCTTTCTTACACAAATTCACATATGCATACACTTACAGCTATATACTGGCGGTTCAGGCCAATTCGAGTGCATGCTGCAAGCGATTTGTATTAGCAGCTCGTGTTTCTGTATCAATAGTGCAAGCTAGCTTCAGGCTATCACGTCTGTTCTGGTGCATGTCTTCATGACTCCATGTGATTTGTTTAAGCACAACGCAAGCATCACGTGTAAGTGATAGTCGGATGCCTACCTTCATGGGTGCTAGACTGTAGATTGGGAAAACAAAGTTTCCCGGTGCTATAACCAGGCACGAACCAATTAATCTGCTACATGTTTCAACAATTCGTACCTTGTATTTGTATGATGCCAATTGATCTACTCCACTTGCCGCGTAGGGAAGTTATCAGTAGATACATACCGCGTAGGGCGTTAGGCATGGTCGTAGACATGCCTGCTTGATGGCGAGTCGGTGCCGATCCGTTCGCTGGTGACATTGAAGTAGTCGACGTCGTCGAAGTAGTCATTGGCGAGGACGGCAGCGAGATCACCGGCGTCGAGCTTGATGGCGACTCCTCCAGCGTAGTCGACGAAGAGCGTTCGTGCTGATAACGTGTTGTGAAACACGTCGTCAACGGTTGGATCTACTCCCTCTCACGCCTCTCATGACAAGCACACAAGAACAAGGATAAAGTTGAAGGACCGAAACGGCGACCAGAGAGGGAGGGAGTGAATGTGAGCCGATAAAAATTATTTCCAACCAATCCGGCTATTCTCCCAAATCAACTCCGATGCCTCCGAAAGCGATCTTGCCAAGATCACGTAGCCACTGTCAAGCTACTGACCCTAGGAACAGGAAACACGCAGCGGAACTCGAATCGATCGAAACGAACACAAAACGAACCGAAACAAGACTCGATTCAACACACCCAGGGGGGCGGTTAAACCGGGTCAGGGGCGCGGTTAAACCGCCCTGGCCTGGGAACCTCGGAAAAAAGTCAAATCGAAAGTGGATCTCCCAAACCGCTTGAGCTCTTGAGGCGAGATAATCGAAAGTGGATCTCCCAAACCGCTTGAGCTCTTGAGGCGAGATTTTGGTCAGATGATTTAGACCTCCAGTGGAGTGTTTTCCCAAAAGATCTCGGCCTCTAACTCGCTAAAACTCCCGGAATCTCAAATCTAAGGAAGAACACCATGACCTCGAGTTCATCCCGAAAACTTCAAATCCAAAGCGATTCCCGGCGTTTGGGGGCAAGAGATCACCAGCAAAAGAGGCACAAAGCACTCATACGTGAATCCCCCAAAGAAATCCGAGAGAAAACGCCCTAGGAAGTGAAGAACGAAAATCCCCCAAAAATAGCTCCGAAAATACCTCCGAAAATAGGAAAAGAAAAGGGAGCTCGTGGATTCAAATCATGGCACAAAGATGAGCAGCACAAACTCAATCACAAACCATGAATTCACCTATACAAACTAGGAATGATTCGAAATAGTTCCAGGTGGAGGGGATGAAGGGGAAACTAGTTCAAAGGAGAAAACCAAAGAGAACTAAAGAGATAACTGGAGAGATAGCAGCCACCATGCCCTAGGGGGCCTATTAGTAGTCCAAGTGGTGGTGCTCTAAAGACTAAACTACCTCTAAGTGATACATACCCCTCAGGGGCAAATTTGACATTTGGTTTCAGATATTTTCCGGCTGGGATACCTTCCACCGCAAGCTAGCTTCCCTCCGACACAAGCCTTGCAGTCACGCCGCGTGTCCTCCGGATCGAAGCTCCTCGACGTCGATTTTGGGCCGGCCCAGGGGGAGGCGGTTAAACCGCCCCTGGCTGATGCCACAGCCCAGTGGCCCATCTTCGCCATGTCGAGTCCTCGGTCCTTGGATTTGAGGCCCAAGCCAAGGGAAACCGTGCATCGATGATTTTGTGGCCAAATCACCAAACCCCGCGCGCAAGCTTCGTTCGTTAGCTGCCACCTTGCACCGGCTTCACGTCCGCGTACGAGCTTCGGTTGTGAGCCGCTACCTCGCACCGGAACCACGTCCCCTTGCTCGTTCTTGCCAGCATGTGAACCGCACTTGATCCATCTGGCCACCGGGTCCCTCGAACCAAGCCTACTTGTCTCTCCGCTCCTCGGAGGCCGCCATGGCTAAGACCTTTCGCGCCTGTTCTTCATCTGCACCAATGCAACCAAGCCGCATTCTACACCTGCAATACTTGAGCCAAGGGAAACGTCAATCCACACCACGTTGTCAATCACTCATCACACCAGGAAGCGACCATCCGCCGGTCCTCGGATACACCGTGTCCTCAATCTCCCCCTTGATGAGTGCATTGACAACACACACATTGTAACCATTTAGAGTAAAAGAAAATATAAAAGAAATCGAAACATAAACGCTCAAGCAAGTGACTAAAAGAAAGAACAAGCCAAATCAAAAGTCACTCACAAGAGAAAACTCAGAAAAATGCCGACCCTTCGAGAAGAAGCGAAAGGGCTCAACACCATCGGCAAAAGAGCAAAAGCACAAAGCACAAATCACAAATCTCCAATTCACTTTTCGGAACACTTAAAGCACTCCCCCTGCAAAGATGCAACTCCCCCTGAACAAGTGAACTTGTGCATACGAAAAACACTCAAGAATGGTTCAAATCTCCACAACACTTGTGCACACTGCACAGGGGCGGTTAAACCGCCCAGGGGGGGCGGTTAAACCGCCCCTGACAGATGACCAAACCCAAAAGTGCCAAAATTGCACAAACGAACTCGCAACGATGCCGTTTCAACTTGAAAACCTTCCAAATACGCCCAGCAAGATATTCCAATGCTTAAACTCTCAGAAACTTCACAAATTTTCAAAAACTCTCATTTTGGCAAAACTCTCACTTCTCACACAAATCCAACAAATTCTAGCGCAAAAGCTTTCTCACAAATTCAGCAACTTCTCCCCCTTGCAAAATGCTCCAGAAATTCTCCCCCTTGTTGACAATGCACAAATCAAGGAAAAATGTACAAAATGCAACTACAAGCTTCTCAAATATACAATGAGCAATACAAAATGCTACAAGTTAGAGAGAGGCAAACAAGATAGTTCATCATGTGACACGGGCATTGCCATCAAGAAGGTGAAGACATATATCCAATTGACAAAGCCATGAGCAAGTTGTGTAGTTTTATCAAAAAATGTCACCACATGAGCAAAGTCCTAACCATGGATTGTTCAAGCAAAAATGAACCTCATCTCACCAAAAACATGAAAGGACAAGCATTCTTGACAAAGGATCATCATAAACGCCCAAGTTCTACCTCATGTCATGTCAAAGCACGGAGCCATGTGTTCACTTCTCATGGGAGACTTCTCCGGCAAACAACATGCAACCGCTTAGCACCCATGTGTGCAAGTGTGTGCAATGGTGAAAGCATAGAGACATGAGCATAATTTTCTGCAAATATATCTTTTTCTCATCTTTCTTCTTTCATGCATAGACATCTCATTTTTCAAGTTTTTCAAATTAAGCATGGTACATGAAATGTCTTTGCGACAAAAAGAAGCTTATGCTCCTCCACAAGATAAAGCATGGGCTAAACATTTACAATGACAAAGGTCTTTGACCCAATTGAAAAGAATATCACATCCTAGCATGATCTTAAGCAAGATATAGCCATTTCGGCTCAAACAAGACATGCAAAGGCATTTACTCATGGGTGAAAGAGTTTAAGTTCAGTTTGTCATTTTAATTCAAAAAGAGACTATCTCAATAGAATATATATCAAAACCATCAAGAGCATAGCCATCCATACAATCAATCCCTAGCCAGCCTGCCTAGACTCTAAAATGTAGCAAGTTGTAGCAATCACTGCATATAGGAGAAGCTCATCCTAAGATATGATACAAATGCAGCATGATATATCACAAGATGCAAAGATGAAAAACTAGACATCAAGATACAAAAACAGAAAAATGTACATCAAGATACAAAGATGGTACAATAGTATACATATGCTACAAGAGAAGCCTCCAAAACTCAGCTCAGAAAAACGCACACACACCAAGTTCCCTCGCAAGCGGGTGAAGGTAGCTTGGTCAAGTGGTTTGGTGAAAATGTCTGCAAGCTGGTTTTGGGTAGAAACATGGGCAAGCTCAATATCTCCTTTCTCCACATGATCTCTCAGAAAGTGGTACCTCACTTCTATGTGTTTGGTTTTGGAATGAAGCACGGGATTTTTGGCTACGCTGATGGCACTGGTGCTATCACAAAGAAGTGGAACATGGGACATGTCTAAGCCAAAGTCTCTCAAGGTGTAGGTGATCCAAAGCAACTGAGAACAACAGCTAGCAGCAGCAACATACTCGGCCTCTGTGGTGGATTGGGCTACACTAGACTGCTTGCGAGAAGACCAAGACACAAGAGACGAACCAAGAAACTGACACTGACCAGAAGTAGACTTGCGATCAACACGACACCCAGCAAAATCCGCATCAGAAAAACCATGAAGTGCAAGTGTGGAATCAGCAGAGTACCAAAGACCCAGCTCAGGAGTAAACTTGAGATACCTGAAAATCCGCTTGACGGCCTGACGATGTGAAGTCCTCGGTGAAGCCTGAAAACGAGCGCACAGACACACGCTGAACTGTATGTCCGGCCTCGTCGCCGTCAAGTAGAGAAGGGAGCCAATCATGCTCCGGTACTCCTTCTGGTCCACTGGTTCTCCGTCCTCATCCGCATCCAAAGCTGTAGTCGTACTCATCGGCGTAGTCATCGGCTTGGAGTCGCTCATGTCGAATTTCTTGAGAATGTCCTTGGTGTACTTGCTTTGGTGCACGAACGTCCCATCCTTGGTTTGCTTGATCTGCAGCCCGAGAAAGAACTGCAACTCTCCCATCATCGACATCTCAAATTCCCTGCTCATATCGTCTGCAAACTTGGCAACAAGATCATGAGAAGAGCCACCAAAAATGATATCATCCACGTAAATCTGAACGATTAAAAGATCATTGCCATTTCTCAACAAGAAGAGCGTCTTATCAACCTTTCCCATCACAAACCCCTTGCTAAGCAAGAACCCCCTCAACCTGCCATACCACGCTCTGGGTGCTTGCTTTAGGCCATATAAAGCTCGGTGGAGTTTGTACACTCGGTGTGGGTATCTCTCACTCTCAAAACCCGGGGGCTGCCTCACATACACTTCTTCCTCGATCACCCCATTCAAGAAGGCACTCTTCACATCCATTTGGTACAATTTGAACCCTTTAGCAACTGCAAATGCTAGAAGGATCCGAATTGCCTCCAAACGGGCAACAGGAGCAAATGTCTCCTCATAATCTATCCCCTCCTGCTGCGAAAACCCCTGAGCAACCAACCTCGCTTTGTTTCTCACTATCTCACCACCCTCATCCCTCTTGTTTTTGAACACCCACTTGGTTCCTATAGGATGGCAATTTGGAGGTGGTTCTACTAACTTCCACACCTGGTTTCTCTCAAAGTTTTCAAGCTCTTCATGCATGGCATTGACCCAATCAGAATCAGATAAAGCGTGTCCAACATTTTTGGGCTCAAAAGACGCGACAAAAGCAGAATGAGCATAATGTGAGATATTCTGTGACCTCGACCGTGTAGTACGTTCATCCAAGTTCCGATGATCTTCGAAGGTGGATGATCCCTCTGTACCAGCCGGGGAGCTTCTCGCCTCGAGATTGCCTCCCCCTCAACATCAGCTTCCACTTGAACTCGATCATGTGCGCGACTCGACGAAGGTGTAGCAGTGGGGCCGTCGTCGAACGTCGTAGTAGTAGTGGAAGTAGAAGGTACACGATCTCCACACGGTGCATGATTCTCTTCATCATCTTCATCATCAGGCTGTTCTTCCTCAAAGATGGGCTGTCCCAATTCATCATCACCTGCACACTCAAAGACAGAAGAGCTACATGGAATGGTCTCGTCGAAAGTGACTTCGCAAGTCTCCATGATTTGGTTAGTCTCAAGATTGAGCACACGATATGCTCGAGAATGATTAGCATAACCAAGAAAAATTCCATCCATCGAACGAGACTCAAACTTGTCCAAATTTCCTTTCTTCAGAATGAAACACTTGCAACCAAAAACCCGAAAGTGACTCACACGGGGGAACGACCATGGAAAAGCTCATAGCAAGTTTTCTTCTTGAAAGCACGAAGGAAAATCCGATTTGAAACATAACAAGCTGTGTTCACTGCCTCGGCCCAATATTTCCTAGGAGTCCTATGCTCATCTAGCATCGTCCTAGCCATCTCACAAAGCGTCCGATTCTTCCTTTCAACAACTCCATTTTGGCAAGCAACATATGGCGAAGAATATTGATGTTCGAGACCAAGATCACGACAAAAGGCATCAAAACGAGTGTTCTTAAATTCCGTACCATTGTCACTGCGTATAGCTCTCATGGCACCACCATTACTCTCGTTTTTCAACCTCAAAATCAGATCTCGAACAAAATCAAATGTCTCATCCTTCGACGCCAGAAAGAACACCCAAGCATACCGAGAAAAGTCATCCACAACCACAAGAACATACCACTTCCCACCAACTGAACGAACGCGAGCGGGACCAACCAAGTCCATATGCAAAAGCTCCCCTGGACGCTCAGTCATAACATCTGTCAAAGGTGGATGGGAAGCAGCAACCATTTTACCATGCCTGCAAGGTGCACAAACCAAATCTTTCTCGAACTTGAGCTTGGGCAATCCTCGGATAAGGTCAAGAGCACTCAAGCGTGTGAGTAAATCAAAGCTCACATGACCCAATCTCCTATGCCACTTCCAAAGCTCAGAAGAAGTACCAGCGATCAAACACCGTGAAGGACCAAAAGATCGAGAAAAATCAGCACGAAAAATCTGTCCCTCGGGAATGATCATACACACAAGGTCACCTCGAGAATCAAGAATTCGAGAATCACCACTCTTAAACCGAACCTCATAACCCTCATCAAGAAGCTGAGAAACTGAAAGCAAATTAAAACCAAGATTCTTGACAAGAGCAACCCGCTTCAACATAAAATTGTCGCTCACCTGAATAGCACCCTCAGACAACACTCTACCTCTACCCTTATCCCCGAAAGTGATGTACTGCCTGGACACCACCGGGGTGAGACTGGAGAACCACTTCCTATTACCTGTCATATGTCTCGAACAGCCAGAATCCATCAACCAAAAGTTCTCCAAGCCTCCCACCTGCACAATCAAAAGCGAGAACGAGAATGAGCGAATGACTCGACACTGGGGTTAGCACAAAACGAGTCAAACCAGTGTCGGGCCATCTGCTCAAAAGAGGGGTTAGCAAAATCAACTCTACCACGTGAAACCCTCTCGTCTCTCACCATCGGACCTCTAGCACCACGCGGGGGAAAACGTGGCCTAGACTCTCTCCTCGCCTCGAAGCTACGGTCGAACCTCCCTGAACCAAACTGACCACGAACCGGAGGCCGCCTAGCAAACTCACGACTAGCTGGAACACCACGACTGCCAAACAAAGGAACTGTGCGCACAAAGGCCTCTCCTCTAGGCAAGGGTGAACGAGACACAGGCACACTACGGGAAGAGTAGTACCTGTCCCTGTTCCCCATCTCCTTCTCTCTTCTCACCTCCCTCTTCTTCCTCCAGCAAAACTCCTCAAGGTGTCCATCCCTTCCACAATGCTCACAATGGAAGCGGACTGGCTTTGGCTTTGGGGTTTCTCTCGGCTGTGGCCTCTCTCTCGGCTGGTAAACCCCACTCCTCACAAAGGTCACTCTCCTCTGGAAGTTGTTTGTCTTTGGTGGAAACTTGGGAGGATCTGGAGTGGTGTCAAGCTTGTTTAGCAGGTGGTTGGGTTTGGGTGTGAAGGTGTTCTTGAGAATGGCTTTCGGTGGGTTTGTGGGAATGTTTGTGGTGGAGCTTTCAGGTTCTCTCTCTTTCTCACCACTACTCTCACCAACTTTCTCAGAACCCAGACCACGACCATCAGCTCTCTTAAAACCAGCAATCAACATCTTAAGCTGAGGCTCGCGACCCGACAACCAACCCAAACACTGTCGCAACTCATCATTCTCATCTTGCAAGCGATTAACACATTGTTCTAGCTCAACATTCTTCAAAGCAACAACATCACAAGCAGAACAAGAGTTTGCAATAGGAGATTTCAATTGAGCTTCAAGTGAACTAATCATGGTACGTGATTCAAGCAACTGAGCATGCAAAGCAGGACAAGAAGTACAAGCACCTAGCAAAGATGATCTAGACTTCAACTCAGCAAGCTCAACCCTAGCACCTTCTAGTTCATCTAAGCATGTCATGTGTTTCTCCTTCAGAACAACCAGATCAGCAAGATGCACATCACAGAATGAGCATTCAATTTCATCAGACACAAGAGGAGCATCTTTCAACACAGCAATCTCTGACTCAAGCTTAGCTGCTCTCTCCCTAGACTCGCAAAGCAAAGACTCAAACTCCAACGCCTTCTTTCCAGTCTCAGAAAGCAAGGTCTCAAGCTCAGCCACTCTATCCTTGGACTCTCCTAGCAAAGACCTAAACTCTCTCTTCTCCTTGTTGGTCTTCCTAAGCACATCATCACGGTTATCGACCAACTCCTCTAGTCTAGCAATTTCCTTACGCAAAGAGGTGGGATCGGTCAATACCTCATCCTCGGAGTCGGAGTCGGAGTCGTCCTTGCTCTTCACGGAGTCGTGCGCCATGGTGCAGTAGTCGACGGCGGCGAAGGAGATGCCGTTGAAGTTGCGGTTCAAGTTCTTCTTCTCCTTGCGGTGGCCGCGGTCTTCATCTTCGCTGCTTGAGCTTGACGACGTGTTGGTGGAGCTTGTGTCGATGTCGCTCGCATCTGCCACCATCGCTCGAGATCGGTTCTTCTTGTGTCCACCGTGCTTGTTCTTCGACCTTCTCTCTTCCTTGTTCTTGTGCTTGGAGCGGTACTCGTCCTTGGGACGGTGCTTGTGGTCATCTCGCGGGCGGTGCTTGCGGTTGTAGTCGTTCTTGATCTCCTCGGGGCACTCGGCGATGAAGTGGCCCATCTTCCCGCATCTGTAGCACGTACTCCCGGCACGCCTCGAACCCTTCCGGTTCTGGTACATCCGCTCGAACCTCCTCGTGAGCAACGTGAGATCCTCCTCGCTCAGCACCTCATATTCTTCATCTGGAAGAGACACAAGAGAAGACAAAGCAAAGTGTCTGGGAGTGTTAGCATGTCCATATCCAGAGCCACCGACTAGAGCCAGACTATGGGGATCAGTCGGACTCTTAGCCTTGGCAAGCAGCTGTCTGTCAACCTCAGAAGACTTCAACTTCGAGAAAAGCTCATCAACAGACAAAGTTTCATAGTTAGCCGACTCCATGATCGCCTCAACCTTGGCACCCCACACGGATCTATCAAGTGCTTGCAGGAGCTTGATAGCTCTGTCATGATCCGAGTATGGGAGTACGGTAATGTTGGCTTTCATGTTGTTGACTATGGAAGTGAAACGCTGAAACAAAGCATCAACAGACTCTCCAGGCAAATGAGCGAAATTTTCATACTCTCTCCGATACATCGAGAAAAGCCTAGCCTTCACATGGCTATCACCACCGTGGGCTACCTTGAGCTTCTGCCAGATCTGGCTAGCTAGGTCCTCGCCCAAAACTCGCTCAAACTCCTCGGCAGACAAAGCACGGAACAAGTAGTCAACAGCTCTAGCGTTTGCCTCAAACTTATCCTTTGCATCCTGGGCATCTAAGTTGGTGGGATTGACATAGTTTTCATCTTTGGTCACATCCCACAACAACTTTCCTTTGCCTCGCAAGAAAGCGCCCATACGCGCAACCCAGTTCGGGTAGTTCTTCCCATCGAAGTGCGGAGGCCCGGAACCCCGATCTTGGTACGCCATCTTTGGATCTTAGACTGGTTAGAGTCGCAAAGACCCGTAACCTGCTCTGATACCAATTGAAGGACCGAAACGGCGACCAGAGAGGGGGGGAGTGAATGGGAGCCAATAAAAATTCTTTCCAACCAATCCGGCTATTCTCCCAAAACAACTCCGACGCCTCCGAAAGCGATCTTGCCAAGATCACGTAGCCACTGTCAAGCTACTGACCCTAGGAACAAGAAACATGCAGCGGAACTCAAATCGATCGAAACGAACACAAAACGAACCGAAACAAGACTCGATTCAACACACCCAGGGGGCGGTTAAACCGGGTCAGGGGGGCGGTTAAACCGCCCTGGCCTGGGAACCTCGGAAAAAGTCAAATCGAAAGTGGATCTCCCAAACCGCTTGAGCTCTTGAGGCGAGATTTTGGTCAGATGATTTAGACCTCCAGTGGAGTGTTTTCCCAAAAGATCTCGGCCTCTAACTCGCTACAACTCCCGGAATCTCAAATCTAAGGAAGAACACCATGACCTCGAGTTCATCCCGAAAACTTCAAATCCAAAGCGATTCCCGGCGTTTGGGGGCAAGAGATCACCAGCAAAAGAGGCACAAGGCACTCATACGTGAATCCCCCAAAGAAATCCGAGAGAAAACGCCCTAGGAAGTAAAGAACGAAAATCCCCAAAAATAGCTCCGAAAATACCTCCAAAAATAGAAAAAGAAAAGGAGCTCGTGGATTCAAATCATGGCACAAAGATGAGCAGCACAAACTCAATCACCAAACCATGAATTCACCTATACAAACTAGGAATGATTCGAAATAGTTCTAGATGGAGGGGATGAAGGGGAAACTAGTTCAAAGGAGAAAACCAAAGAGAACTAAAGAGATAACTGGAGAGATAGCAGCCACCATGCCCTAGGGGGCCTATTAGTAGTCCAAGTGGTGGTGCTCTAAAGACTAAACTACCCCTAAGTGATACATACCCCTCAGAGGAAAATTTGACATTTGGTTTCAGATATTTTCCGGCTGGGACACCTTCCACCGCAAGCTAGCTTCCCTCCGATGCAAGCCTTGCAGTCACGCCGCGTGTCCTCCGGACCGAAGCTCCTCGACGCCGATTTTGGGCCGGCCCAGGGGGAGGCGGTTAAACCGCCCCTGGGGGTGGTTAAACCAACCCTGGCTGATGCCACAGCCCAGTGGCCCATCTTCGCCACGTCGAGTCCTCGGTCCTTGGTTTTGAGGCCCAAACCAAGGGAAACCGTCCACCGATGATTTTGTGGCCAAATCACCAAACCCCGCGTGCAAGCTTCGGTCATTAGCCGCCACCTTGCACCGGCTTCACGTCCGCGTACGAGCTTCGGTTGTGAGCCGCTACCTCACACCGGAACCACGTCCCCTTGCTCGTTCTTGCCAGCATGTGAACCGCACTTGATCCATCTGGCCACCGGGTCCCTCGAACCAAGCCTACTTGTCTCTCCGCTCCTCGAGGCCGTCATGGCTAAGACCTTTCGCGCCTGTTCTTTACCTGCACCAATGCAACCAAGCCGCATTCTACACCTGCAATACTTGAGCCAAGGGAAACGTCAATCCACACCACGTTGTCAATCACTCATCACACCAGGAAGCGACCATCCGCCGGTCCTCGGACACACCGGGTCCTCAGGTGGCTTGCCAGCATAGGCACCACGCCTAAGCTTTCAGCCACTGACCTCCCCCCAACGCGAAGGGCTATAGAGGAAATCCCAAACAAGAGTCGCTGTCACTCGCGCAGACTCAAGTACCTGCAGATCAAATAAATAAGATAACTTGCTGAAAGGTAATTCGTGAACTAGCGAGGTACTAAAGGCAAGAGACCGAGGACTTACTAAAGATAACTCCTGAAGTATATTCCTCTGGGCGGAAATGTTGAGATAAGACTGAAAGGAAATCCCGGATTCTCTCTACAAAGCTTGGTTGTCACCCAAGCAACTCACCCACTCTCTCCCTAATCTAACTCTAATGATGGGAACTTCTCACTAGACTACTCTTCTCTCCTTTGGATGGTGTATTCTCAAGGTGGAAGGAGGTCCCTTTTATAGTCTTCAGAGGCGGTTGCCGGCGTCAAGCTTAAGCTAAGCTTGTGCTTAACTGCCACGCGAAGGGGGGCACGTGGCGGCCTCAGTGGGAGGCCGGCCGGCCTAGGCCAGGCCGATCGGCCTGGTCTGGCTGCCCCGTGGCACCGCCTTCTTCATGGACGCTCTGGATTGATCCCTGAGGTCGGTAACGATTGCTTTGGATCAAAGCTGTCCGAGAATCCAAGGTTGGTGGGCCCTTCAATCCATGCAAGTGTAGCTTAGGCCTTTCGGATCCTTGGATCAAACCGACGTTGATCGCACATCTCAGGATCATTGGTGTTGTGTTTATGATCTTCTGGATCAAAGACGTGGCAAGGGGCCACAGAAGGGGGCCGGTCGGCCTATGCTAGGCCGGCCGGCCTGGCCTTGTGCCCAAAGTGGCTCCTCTTTTGCTTGATTGCTCCTGCACTCACAAATTATACAAAACTTGTGGAACTCATTAGAAATAACCAATTTTACTTTGTTGTGAGCAGGATGAGCCTGAAATATGATGGAATGTTGGTGGCGAAATCGTATAGTAACGACCACCAACACGCCCCCCTACCTGAACTTTGCTAGTCCCTTAGCAAAGAATGAATTAAATCATCAGGACTTAGCAAGATCAGGGTCATGAACTCAAGGCGTACACAAGTCATATCTCCGAGTTTTCTTTCATACCTTGGATTCCGGTGGCTAACACCCTCATCTTCATCAATTGAGTCTTAGAACAACTCATTGATTGGTCGAACACTTCTTCCTCATGGTATTTGGAGTTTTTGATAATTTTATAAAGAAAGCGAGGCATATCCTTGTTATTTCTCAACATCTCTTGATCACTCATAGTGTTTGGATCCTCACCTTGGCTTAGAATCAAGCCTCTCCTATTTCTATGTTACAAGGTGGAGCTATTTGGGATCGGTGTTGCTCACTCTTCTTTATTTATTTTGCAAGATCAAAACGCTTGTCTTATTCATTCATACCACTCATAAATCTTAGCCAAGTGCATGTGTATTTTGGTGCTTGAGTCCTCATTCTAGCATCTTTCATATTTCCCCTTCTCTTTCTCTTTTTTATACACTGAAGATAAGGAATGTATCATTCCCTTCTTCATTTTCTTCTTCTCTTTTTTTTCAGGGGGATGAAGAGCTTTGACAACTTGGACTTTATTGACTGCACGTGTACATGGATGGCCATGATGAACAAGGTAGCACGAACATGAAGGCAAGTAATTCGAGCAAGCTCAAAATTTAGAAGGTAGCTATGTGGAAACTTCAACTTGAATTTGTTATATGGCTTTGGATAGGACATTTCAAGTTGATGATAACAGGGGTAGCCTTAAGTTTTATTTTCAAAAACAATCTCCAAAACCTCGAATCGGAAGGTTCAACTCCTCAGATCATCATATCATAAGAATCAATTAACAAGGATCAGGCATTCCTATAAAAGTTCCAAGCAATGAATCGTGGTGGCTGGATTGGGAGGCCATGGGTGGAAATCTCGAAGGTGGGATGTTTCTGGAGAAGGGAGGCTCGAGGATTCTGAGGGAGAAGAAGAGTGGGGAGCCTTTCATTTTAACGCTCCTCACCCAAAACCCCACGGAATCTCAGAAGGGATAACGGGGAGAATTTTTCAAACAAGGAGCGTCCCGAGACGAGCTCGGGCTGGGCCGATCGGCTTGAGGGAGGCCGGCCGGCCTGGCCCTGTCCCGGGTGCTTCTAAAATTTTTCGTGCTAGCTCCCCTCTCTCTTCTTCCAGAAAATTCTTTGGATTTGGCTAGAAAAAGTTTAAAGAAAAGGAAAGAAAATGGAAAAAAGAAATCTATCCTAGATAAGGGTCATTTTTAGGTCCCGCCTGGACCTGGACTGGGTAACTCGGTAAGCTCATAGACGTCCATCTCTTTGAGCTCTGGCATTTCGGATTCGAGAAATATTTTCAATCTTTGGCCATTGGCCTTGAAAGTATTTCCGTCATTATCCTGGAGGGTTATCGCGCCATGATCGGCGGCATCTAAGACTTTAAAAGGACCTTCCCACTTACTTCTAAGCTTACCATGACCAAACAAACGAATACGGGAGTTAAAGAGCAATACCTGATCTCCCGCTTTGAAATGCTTAATCTTGATGCGCTTGTCGTGCCATCTCTTTGTTCTTTCTTTATAAAGCTTGGCGTTATGGTAGGCCTTCTCCCTCCATTCATCCAGTTCAGCCAATTGCATTCTTCTTTTGAGTCCGGCTGTCTGGAGATCCATATTCCACCTCTTGATCGCCCAATGGGATTTGAATTCGAGCTCAACTGGTAAGTGGCATGTCTTGCCGTATACCAGTTGGTAGGGAGTCATCCCTATCAGTGTCTTGAATGTTGTTCTATATGCCCATAGTGCTTCCGATAGCTTTCGCTTCCACCCTGTACCCATTGCATTGACCGTCTTTTGCAGAATGTTCTTGATTTGTTTGTTTGATGTTTCTGCTTGCCCGCTGGTCTGGAGGTGATAAGGTGTAGCCACTCAATGGTTTACTCCTAAGTCGGTTAGGCACTTCCGGAACGTCTTGTCGATGAAGTGTGATCCTCCATCACTGATCACGACTCGGGGTACTCCAAAACGGGGAAAGATGACTTCTTCGAACATCTTTCTTGAATTCTTTGAGTCAGCTGCCGTGCAAGGAAGTGCCTCCACCCATTTGGAAACATAGTCAACTACCACCAGGATATATTCGCACTGCTCGGATGCAGGGAAAGGACCCATAAAGTCTATTCCCCACACGTCGAAAATCTCCAATTGGAGGTTATTTTGCAGTGGCATAGCATCACGGGCGTTGATATTCCCGTGTTTCTGACACCTGGCACATCTCCATACAAATTCCTTAGCATCTCCATACATAGTCGGCCAGAAGAATCCACTTTGCCAGACCTTTGCATGGGTTCAGAAAATTCAGTAGTGTCCTCCGTACGGTGATGAGTGGCAGCGATCAAGGATCTTGTGTGTTTCCTCGTGAGGGATGCATCGTCGGAGTAATCCATCAACACAAACCTTGAACAGATAGGGGTCATCCCATAAGTGAAATCTGCTGAGGTAGATCAATTTCTTCTTGTCTTCTCCTAGAGGCACATACCCAGTCACCATGAAATTTACCAAATTTGCATACCACAGACTGGATGTGGTGACCTTTAGGAGAGTATCATCTCTAAGATAATCATTGATCGGAAGGTCTGACCCTTGAACTTGCATTCTTGAGAGATGATCTGCCACACAATTATCTGTCCCCTTCTTGTCTCATATTTCTAAATCAAACTCTTGAAGGAGCAGCATCCAATGGATGAGTCGTGGCTTAGCATCTTTCTTGGTCAAGAGCTACTTCAGTGCAGCATGGTCTGTGTATACTATCACCTTAGCACCAACCAAGTAAGATCTAAACTTATCCATGGCAAACACCACTGCCAGAAGTTCCTTCTCCATTGTTGCGTAGTTCAACTGAGCTCCGGTCAATGTCTTGCTTTCATAAGATATGGCGTAATGCTGTTTATCCTTACATTGACCGAGCACTGCCCTGACTGCATAGTCACTAGCGTCACACATTATCTCGAATGGAAGATTCTAGTCGGTGGTTGTATGATGGGAGCTGAGATAAGTGCCTTCTTGAGGGTGTAGAAGGCAAGAAGGCAATCATCGTCGAAGTTGAAGGGTTCTTCTTTAGCTAGAAGGCTTGTAAGAGGTCTGGCTACCCGAGAGAAATCTTTGATGAATCTTCGATAGAAGCCAGCATGGCCCAGAAAACTTCCCACACCCTTGACATTCGTCGGGGGTGGTAGTTGCTCGATAACTTCTATTTTTGCCTTGTCAACTTCTATTCCTCTTTCCGACACTTTGTGCCCCAGCACAATTCCTTCTCCGACCATGAAGTGGCACTTCTCCCAATTTGGATGAGGTGATGCTCTTCGCACCTCTCGAGAACCTTTTCCAGATTTCCGAGACATTGGTCGAAGGTTTTGCCATAGACGGTGAAGTCATCCATGAATACTTCCATGATTTGTTCATTCAGGTCAGAGAATATCACCATCATACACCGCTGGAATGAAGCAGGTGCGTTGCATAGGCCAAAAGACATTCGCCGATAGGCGAATGTTCCGTAAGGGCAGGTGAAGGTAGTCTTGCTCTGGTCATCGAGATGGATAGGAATTTGGTGATAACCAGAGTATCCGTCAAGGAAGCAGAAAAATGAGTGGTTTGCCAGCCGCTCAAGCATCTCGTCAATGAAGGGGAGAGGGAAGTGATCGTTACGGGTTGCTTTGTTGAGCTTCCTGTAATCGATACACATCGTCCATCCAGTAACGGTCCTTTGAGGAATAAGCTCGTTCTTCTCGTTCTGGATAACTGTCATTCCACCCTTCTTTGGCACAACTTGAACTGGGCTGACCCATTCACTGTCTTGCACGGGATACATTATACCCGCGTGCAGAAGCTTCAACACTTCTTTCTTGACTACCTCCCTCATTGCATCATTCAGCCGTCGTTGATGTTCTCTAGATGGCGTATGGTCCGGCTCCATAGGTGTGCGATGGGTGCATAAACTGGGGTTGATCCCCTTCAAGTCCTGTAGAGAATACTCGAAGACAGACCGGTGTTTCTCTAGGACTGTGATAAGCTGCCGAGTCTCATTCTCTGTCAGTTTGTCACTGATGACGACTGGCGAGCGTCGGTCGTTGTGGAGGAAAGCGTATCTGAGTCCAGGAGGCAGCGGCTTCAACTCAGGAGGTGGCTTTTCTTCCTCATTGAGTTTCATAAAGCCGTCCATTTCTGCCTCTTGCATGAAATGGTTAGCATCTTCAGCCTGTGATGACTGAGCTTGCTCTGCTTGAACCGAGTTAACTGCTTCTTCCACTGGGTCTGTCTCGGATCGAGCCTCTGCGATGGTGTTAACCGCTCGCACAAGACTGACCGGGATGATCTCTTTACCAACTTTGAACTGTATCGTTGCTCGATCGTGGTTCGGGTTGGCAAGGTGCTCTATTGGCTGTCCAATCAGGAAGAAGTTGTCACCTCTAGGGACATCGAAAATATGGAAGTCTAGGAAAATCATGTTGCGTCCCATGTGTACGGGCACAACACGGATGATTCCTTTACATTCCATCATTTGGCCGTCGATCCACTTGAGGTACTTACTGTGACATCTCTGATGTCTAATCACCTCGTTAAGGCTTAATGGACAATTAAACTTGTGGTTTTGACCAAAGTCAACGCATGAAATAATGGATTAAAATTCCAGGGACCGAACCTTTAGAGCTTGAATTGTTTTGAATTCAAAATTTCGCTTAAAAACTTGAAAATCTGTCAATAAGAGAGTTGTCCCAAATTGTATAAGGAACAACTTTGTTAATTGGAGGTTTTCAAAAATTTGAGTGGAAGATGCTCTAAATCATGGTCAAACAGCAGTCAAACATGTTTTTCAGCCAACACTTAGAAAATTTTAAAGTCTGGACAGCAGCAGTTTTTCCCAAAAGTTGAGGCTTGCCATTTGGATTTCCATATATAACTTTCCATGAACTTCTCTCTAAGTTGAATCATTGATGTTTGGACTTGCCCTTGGTCATGTTCTCCATCAAGTATTCACACTCTAAGCATTTTAAATTTGCTTGGGAAGAGGGCTAAGTCGAATGAACTCCTGGCAACTCGGTGAACTTTGACCTTTCTCGGTTGGCATGGTTCAAATTCGAATTTTTGCTTAAGAACTCAAAAATGTGCCAATATGAAAGTTGTTCATCCTTTCATGGGACACAACTTTGTCAATGTGGCCCTGGAGAGCTTTTGAGTGCTTCAGCCCCAAAAACCCGGTCAAAGCCAGCCAAACCCCAAAAGTTCACGGCCGGCTGACACAGAAGTTAACCGATTTTCTTCTCAGATTTCTCTCAAATCCATACACTGTTTCATAGGTCAACCTTTACAAAAGTTGTAGCTGGTAACCTGGAACACAACTTTGCTTTTTGGAGATTTTGAACTTCAGTTCAAAATTTCGGAGAAAATTGAGTTTGAATGGACGCCCGGCATGTGTTCGACGAATTGCCGGCGCTCTCCGGCGCCGCGCGTTCACGCGCCCGACAGCGCCGCCACGTGGCGGCCGGCCTCTGACACGGACGCCGAGGCTGCGCCCGTGCCATAAATGCGCCGTGCGCTGTCCCCCGCGGTCCGCCCGACAGAGCCACTCTGTCCCCCGCGCCGTTCCGACCAGACGCGACGGGCGCCCGTCCCGCGCCACATGGTCGCCGTCGACCCGCCGGCGGGCTGCAGCGCCGCTGCCCCGACCAAGGCCGGCAAACCAGTCGTCGTGGGCCCTAGCATGTCGCCAACCCTCGCACGAGCTCGCCCCGACCGGCCACCGACCGCCACGCCCAGAGCCGCCCCGCCGCGACAGGCCGCCGACCGGCAAGCCATGTCCGCCGCGGCAGCCAGCAACGCGCCGCCCAGAGCTCCGCGTGGCAGCTTCGTCCGCTCCGAGCCGTAGTTCGAGCCTCGCCTCGACTGCCTATAAAAGGCCCCGCACCCCCGTGCACGACGAGCCCCCTCCGCCGCTCGCCATTGTCGCCGCCAGGCTGCCCCTCCGCCGCTCTCCGCCGTGCGCGCTGTTCCGCCGCCGTTCTTCACCACAAGCACTCGCCACGCCCTTGCTCCAGCTTCCCAGAACCCCAGCTGCCACTCTCTGCCCCGCCGTCGATTCCCTCCTCAGCTCCACTCCGCTGCCATCCAGCAAACCACTCGAGCGCACCTGCAGCAAACCACTCGAGCGCACCTGCAGCAAACCACTCGAGCGCACCTGTAGCAAACCACTCGAGCGCACCTGCAGCACACCTCTCGAGCTCCCCCAGCCCTCAGTCGAGCGCCATTGCCACTCTAGCCGCCGGAGGAAGCTCTAACAGAGCCGCCGCCGCCCAGCTCCGCCGTCCGCCGCCGTCGCGCCACCTCCGGCCGCCCAAACTACTCGGAATCCACTCGAGGTGAGGCGGTGAGCACCCCTGAGCACCCACGACTGGTTATTGTTGAGCCCCGTGGCCCCACTCCGCCGGAATCCGGCCAACTCGCCGCCGGCCATGGCCCAGGGACCACATTGCAAAGCCACAAATCTTTCCAGGGGCCTTAGCGCAAGTTTCTAGGGGCTAATCTGTAAATAGATTGTTCAGATCTAGGATCCAAATCCTGAAACTTTGAAAATCGATTAAAAAACATAGAAAAATCAAAAAAATGCAAACCCAATTTTGTTGTGCTACTGGTGCTGTGTTCTACCGTTCCTAGAAAGCATATATAGGTGTTTTCTGTGTAGATTTTAAGTTAATTTCCAATCTGTTCAAACTCTAATTTGTGCACAGCTTGAAATCCATTGGCTTGTTTGTGCTAGTTTTTGAGTATGTTGTAGCTGGTGAAGTATCTTGGCTGCTGTAGAAAGTTGGCACAAAGTTATACAATAGATTTTGAGTTATTAATTGTTTAGGCTGGCAGTACACGTTTGGTTTAACGTTTTTAATAATTAATCTGTGTAGCATCTGAGCTCAATCTTGTTACAGAAATCTTGTGGTAACTTGATGCATGTCTGGTAAAAGTTAGAGCTTAGTTTGAGCTAGCTAGCTTAGCACTTTTAATTCATACCAGTTTAAGCTTGATAAATTCAAACAGCAGGATCTTTAGATCTCTTGGAGCTATCCTTTGGCATGTGAGCTTGTTTAGGTTAGATTAGGCTCTGGTAAAATTCTAAGGACCTTTTGATGATAGTGTGATTTCTTAGTATTTAATCTTGATGATAGTGTGCTGTTCTTGTTTATTTTGTTGTGGTAAATGTATGCGTGATCTTGGCCTAAGTTTTGGTCAGCAAATCAAGTAAACCACAAAGAGCACACAGTAAATTTTTCACGTTATAATAGTAAACCAAACTGCCAGAATAAATTATGAAAGTTTCATTGCTAAAGGGAGTTAAATAAGAATAAGTTGTTTTCAATAAATGGTTAAATAAACTAAAAACATCACACACACACCCTAACTGTTTTGTGATGAAATCAAAGATAAATAATATATGTGTACACAATCACCATCGACTAACCCAAATACTTTAATGAGTAAGTACAACCTTTGTTAAAGAAAGGGAAGATCAGACAAATTTGTCCAGGTGGATGTGTCACTAAATACACCCGGGTTCATCATTGTGCAACTGTGATGACTCGACATAAGATCATATTCTTATTGCATATGCATTCGTGTAGAACCTGCCCTCGCCGACGGCAGACTACGAGCTGGTCCCCGCTGAAGGAGAAGGCCAAGCGGAAGGCGAGGTGAACGCTGTCCAGGTCGAGCAAGACCCGAACGTTGCTGCCGAGGATTCCCAAGCTAACACTGTGCCCGAAGGCAAGCCCCGGAGCATGACCTAAGTTTTGAATACATGCAACTATGTTTGTTAAGTTTGTTTGTGCATTTACGTTCAGGAGTTGAATTGAAACCCTAGTTGCATGATCCTAGGTACCTATGCTATGCAATACTAGTATGATAGGTCGATAGCTGCCCCGCTATAAGGACCCGGTAAAAGTCGAGTGATTTCCTGTCACTCGTGAGATATAGGAATCAACTGCTTACTTATGTTGGAATCATAAGGAGGACGGGCGGGGATTTTTGTCAGGTAGATACCCCGTCCGTGTATGCTAATGTTGGTTAAGGCCGAATGGTGTGGTACCGACGGTTAAGTTTTTGAAAGTACCAAGCGCTTGTCGATTCTATGGGGTCGGTAAGTTTAGTACCTACATGACTTCAGGGTGCGGACTTTTTCCTGCTCCTTTCGGGAACTTCTTCCCCATGCCTCGAACATGTGGGTATGAGGGGCATAAGTGTTGCTTCGGCCAGCCTTAGACCTCGTATGCCAGGGGGAGTTTGGTCCTGGACGCGACTGGGGGATTGATGGGAACTACCTGGTAGCGCTAGCCTTTGGCTGAGTGCGATGATCCGAGTGTTTGGGTCCCCCTTGCAAGGTTAAAATCGGTTCGAACTGTCTATTTCTCGCAGCTAATGAGACTACTTAACCCCGCTGCTACATTGAGTAAGAAGTGAAACATGATGATGGAAAGAAACTTGATGTTTGCTTAATTGCTTGCCCCACTTGCTTGATTAGTACAGGTTGCTTACCTAGAATGGTTAACTTTAACTAGAACTTGATGCTAAAATATTGAAAGTAAGGATCCACTATTAGTCGCTATTTGGCAAAACAAACCCACCAGCTAAAAGTCTTGCATGTCTAGAATTTGGTGATGTAGCTGTCACCCGACGGTTAAGTCTTGCTGAGTATTAGTATACTCAGCCTTGCTTGTTGAATTGTTTTCAGGTAGTGCTCTTGAGGAGATGGTTGCAGGTCTTACCTGGCCAACCACCCTTCCTCCTGGTTGGACGGTTGTTTGGGACGAGGATGCTTCAGAGTGACGTCACGACGGCTTCACGTGATGTTAGTACCGCTTTCGAATAATTAGTTTATTTCCGCTGCTTTCGAAAACTCTGATTTAACAGTTACTTCATGCACTGAACTTGGTTTGTAATAAATTACCTCAAGTGGGACCTATTTAATACTTGTGGATTGTTGTAATCTCTGGGATCCACCTTCGAGTGGGTATTTGTATGACTTGTTTCGATCGAGATAACTGTTCGTGGTTGCATCGGGCTCGACCCGACAGACTGTCAGATTACTCCGATTTAATTGCGTGATGACCAATGGAAGGTTAGCGCACTTAAGCCGGATTAATTTGAGCGGTTCTGCCACACTTACGGGAGAAGGACCGAGGTTCGTCTGGTTGCACTCGTGCTGCGAATGCACTTGGCATAATATTACTCCCGACCTTCGGGTCGTAGGAAACTTCCTGGGTGTCACTTCCCTCAATAGCGCAATGGAGTACTCTGAAGTTGCGGGTGGTTCGGATGATGTCTTCGCAACTTTCAGTTTCCTCCATCCATTCCTTGCTCATGATCGCAGATAAACCCTCGATCTGTGGCATGGCTTCTGGAATGAACGCCTTAGACCTTGAACTTGCGCACACTTGTTCCCAGGCATACGTGATGTATTGCCAATCTCTAAGTACTCTTCTTCTGTAAAGAGCTCAGGAATGAAGTGCGGCAGATCAGTCAAGAATAGTTTCTTGGTCTGAGGACTTGTGGCGTTCGAACACTTCCTCTATGATCGGAGGAGGTGGATCAAATGTAAGGGCAAGGATTGGCTGCTTATCTGTGGGGGTTGTTGGTGGTGTTGGTGGGTCGTCGAAGACTCCTGTGTACTCAGTAGAGCTGAGAACCTTTTCCAAGATTTCTCGTACCTCATCCACTGTCTTGTATAACACTGACCCTGTGGAAGTGATGTTCAAGAACTGTGCACTTTCCGGCTTCAATCCACCAAAAAAATACTGCATAAGCATTTCCTCTGGAATGTTATGCGGTCGATATCCATGACTTTTACCGCCAACATTTCTCCAGATTTCATGCTCATATAGTGATAATCATGCTAATATCATTTATACTAATGAATTCCACGAGTTTTGTGCACCAATATGTTTTGCAAGGAAATACAGATAATATGGTGCATAAATATCAACATTGGTGAAGCCATACAAGTGAAGGTTCATCTCGAGACAAAGGAGACTTGGACATGGTGCAAAAGTGACCCAAATCACATATTTGACAGCACCATGTCGAAGATCTTTCCGAGATGATCGAAATGGATATTTGGATGACCCAATTCGGAGTCCGGACGAGAAGGTTACGCGTCTGGGAAGATCGCCGGCAGAACCCTGCCAGGCCGGTCGGCCTGACTTAGGCCGATTGGCCTGGACTAGGCTGGCTGGCCTGCAATCATCCCCAAAATGCTTCAAACTTTGCACAAGGACCTGAGGGAGTCACCAATGGACCCCCAAGCAAGAAGTGACAAGAATAAATGAAGTTAAGACCGAAAGGCCTAGGCCATGGATTGGAAGGTCCACCTACCTAGAATTCTCGGACAACTTCAACTCAACGCAACCAAAACTGCCTCAAGGGACAACATGCAACCGTTGATGAGCAAGTCGGTGCAACGGAGGGCCGGGAGGGGCCAGGGCCAGGCCGAATGGCCTCCCCTAGGCCGGCCGGCCCCCAACTATCAAGCTTGAGGTGAACGCCACCACAACCGTCATCAGGACATCATCAGGAGCGTCCACAAGAAAGGCGGTGCCAGATGGCGACCAACCCAGGCCGAATGGCCTTGATGAGGCTGGTCGGCCTACTTCTGTGGCCGTTACGCCACCCCTTTCGCGTGGATGCTAAGCAAGATGGTGGCGTGACAATTACATAGGATTCCACCCTTGGGGGGCTATAAAAGGCGCCCTTCACCCCCACTCAAGACACACCATCCATTGGAGAGAAGAGAAGGCTCAAGATGTAGTCCACTATCTTGGAGTAGAGTAGGGAGAGTAGTAGGTGAGTGCTTGGGTGACAGCCAAGCGTGTAGAGGGAGTTCGGGAGTCATCTCGGCCTTCCCTCAACATTAGTCCGCCCCCGAGGAATAAAGCTTCAAAGATATCTTCAGTAAGTTCCTCGGTCTCTTGCCTTAGTATCTCACTAGTTTACTCTTTACTTTCAGCAATTTATCTTATCTATCTTTGATCTGCTGGTACCTGAGTCTGCGCGAGTGACAGCGACTCTTGTTGGGTGGAGGTCAGTGGCTGAAAGCTTAGGCGTGGTGCCTGTGCTGGCTAGCCACCTCAGGTTGTGTTGCACCCCACGGAACTGCAGTGGTAGGCGGCAGGTGTTGACAACCCTGTCCGTCCTTTGTACTCCACCACGTTCGGGTGTACTCATAACAGTAGTGCTGAGCCCGGAAGAACCCCTCTCTCACAACGTTCTGAGTTCTTCCCATTCTAGCCGTCGAAGCAGATCATGTTAGATTAAGATAGGTTGTTTGGGGTAACAAGTGGCTAACTAAGGTTAAGCTCTCTACACCCTTTACCCTTTTCTCCCCTGGTGGGTCCGGTTAAGATATTTATAGGCTAGTCGCGTCTACCGTTCCTTGGATTTGACATCCAAGTTTCTACTCCCCTGGTGAAAGGCTATATGTACTCCGTGCGCTTACGGATTTAGCTAGGCTAAGGAGTGCCAACAATGAGGTGATTGAATTCTGTGTTGAGTTTGTCGAAGACCTCAAGCCGATTGCGGTGCCTGAATCACATCATGTGGGGAGACTTGGTGGATAGGGCACACTAGGAAGAAAGACGATGGTAATCAGAGACATGCTGACATTTCGTAAAGCACATCTCACAATTCTACTAGCAGTCAGCCTTAGTTGCTCCATACATCGAGGAGCACATGTAGATTCTGTACGAAGAAAATCCAGGAAAGACTGCGACCTTTATTCAATTTCAGCACAATAGTAGTTTCGCAGATTGGTTGCGAGAACAGTCTGATGGGTGTTGCAGCTATTGATGCGCAACTAGCCTTTCTAGCTAGGGTTCCATCGACCACGATCTTAAAATTTCAAGGCTACGAAATAAATGGGTATACATTTTATACAAGAGCCCAGACAAGAAGAGTATCAACCAAAATAGTGGTGTCCGGATCGAGGCGACCGACATCAATGGCAATAAGAACTCATATTATGGTGTCATAGAGGAGATATGGAAATTGGAATATGGACCTTTGAAGATCCCCCTGTTTAAGTGTCAATGGGTGAAACTGACTGCAGGAGGAGTTACAATTGATGAGTATGGGATGACTATAGTGGACCTAAACAAGATTGGGTTTCGGGACAAACCGTTCGTCCTAGCCAAAGATGTGACACAAGTTTTTTATATAAAAGACATGGCTAGCAAACCAAAGAAAGGGACGAGCAAGCAATCGGACCCATCAAAAGACGAGCCAAAGCGTCATATAGTTCTTCCTGGAAAAAGAAAAATCGTAGGAGCTGAGGATAAGACAGATGAAAATTATGATATGCTCGACGGTCGGCCTCCATTCTTGGTGGCGGCTGACCCAAGCATCCTGTTAGCAGCAGAGGAGACACCCTATCTACGACGCGATCACAATCAAGGGACATTCGTGAGGAGAAAGTTCGTTAGTGTTCAAGTAAACAATGATGCTGTATAATTTAATTGCACTACGATGTAATTTGTAATATTATCTTTAAGTTAATTGTGTATATATTTTGTAAACATTTTAGTGCCTTTTGCAATTTTTTATGCTCAATATTTTATTTTTAACGTAAACAGATGTGGCTAATAATGTTTTAATTATAACCTATATAAATAAGACTAATATTATTTTTACTATAACCTATAGAAGTGCCCGTAATATTTTAACTATTTTTTTCTGTTCCATTAATATATAACAAATATATGAATTTAGAACCGGGTATTTGCAAAACCCGATGCTAAATATAAAATTGCGCCAAAAAAGTGGCGCCAAACGAAACTGGGGCACCTTTAGCACCGGGGTGATCTAAGACCCGGTGCTAAATGTGCCCCTGTTTCGTTTGGTGCCGGCGGCGGACATTTAGCACCGGGTCTAGGCAACACCCGGTGCTAACCCTAAACCTTTAGCACTGGGCCTTGGCGACACCCGGTGCTAAAGGACCTTTAGCACCGGGTCGTGGCTAGACCCGGTGCTAAAGCGGTCACCTATAAATATCTACACTTAGAAAATTTCGCCAGCGCCGCTTCCTACGTCTTCCTCTCCAAATCGCGCCCTTCGTCCCCATGGCCTCGCCACCGCCCATCGGGCCATCTGCGCCCCCAACTCCGGCTGCGCCACCGACTCCGGCCGCCTCGACCCTCCCCGGCAGCGGCCGCCCCGCCGTCCCTAACCTCGATCTTCGCCGCCGCCGCCGGCCGGCCGTCCCCGCCCACGGCGCCCTCCCCCGACCACCGCGCCGTCGTTCACCGCGATGCCCTTCACCCGCGACGCCATCCACACTGCCCGGCCACATGTCGTTCGGCCGCCGCCGCCCGCCGTCCTCCGTCTCCGGCCGGCCGTCCCCTCCCACGGTGCCCTCCCCGACCACCGCGCCGCCGTTCCCTGCGATGCCCTCCACCAGCGCGCCCTCGCTGCTCCGCCTAGCCTCCACCCGCGAGCCGCCCGCGCGAGCACGCGGCTCCGCCGGCCGGCCGCCCACCGTCGTCTCTCAGCCCCGTTTCGCCGGCCGCGAGCTCCGGGCGAGCTCGTCAAGGCCGGCTGCGCGCGAACGCGAGCTCATATCAAGGCCGGTTGCGCGCGAATGCGAGCTCGTCTCAAGGCCGGCTGCGCGCGAACGCGAGCTCTTCTCAAGGCCGGCTGCGCGAACGCGAGCTCATCTCAAGCCGACCGCCGCACGAACGCGGGTTCGTCTCAAGCAACGCACGTAAGCCTTCGTACGTGCATGCATGAACCCCCGGCTGCGTTAATTGCATAGTTAGGGTTAATGACACTTTGAATATTTAGTTGACTTGTGATATTTATTTGACTTCCATTTATTTAGTTGACGTACAATATTTATTTGACTTCCATTTATTTAGTTGACTTAGAATCTTTATTGGACTTACAATATTTAGTTACGAATATTTAATTGACTTAGAATATTTAGTTCACTTAGAATATTTTTTTGACGTAGAATAATTATTTGACGTAGAATAATTATTTAACTTGATTTTTTTATTTGACTTACAATATTTAGTTGCGAATATTTATTTATTTGATGTAGAATATTTATTTGACTTACAATATTTAGTTGAGAATATTTATATATTTGAAGTAGAATAATTATTTGATGTACAATATTTATTTTTGAAGATGACGATCCACGAAGAGGATAATGATGAATTCTTAGCAGCTCAATTTGGTTTGGGTGGAAACACTGATGCGCAACCTAGCATGGTAGAAATGCTTGGTATTTCTGGTGGCGATAATTTTGACCAGGCGCAACCTAATGTGGGTCAACGTAGTAACGATGAGCCCATGTCTACTTAGGTGCTAATATTTCTCATAAACATTGTATACATTATCTTAACCTAATGTTGTGACTAATATATATCATCTAATTATTCTAGCCATCTACGACAACAACTGGCGCTAAGAAAGGTCCTAGAAAAAGAAGTACCACTAAGAGGCTGAAGGAAGTGAAATTGCACATCACCAGAGTGGAGGATGATGGCGAGCCAAGTGACCCCAAAGAAATTGCCAGAAGATTCGTCACTCAGTGTGAGGTTATTGTTCGTGAACGCGTTCCCATTAGCATTAGAAAATGGAGATCTACAGACCCTAGAGAACCATATGTTCTGGCTGATACGGAGAAAGAAATGCTCTGGTCTGATGTAAAAGAAATATTCGGATTTCCTTCAGATCTTGAAGAGAAATTGAAGGTTTGGACGCTGAAAAGGATGGCATCTCAATTTTAAGATTACAAGACAAAATTGTGGAAGAAATATATCAAGACAGAAGAAATTTCAGATTTTGACAATCACCCTACCATAAGACGTCATCATTGGGATGCGTTCGTGGAGTACAAACAGTCTACAGAAGGATCAGAGATATCTGCAAGGAACACAGGCAATGCCGAAAAAAAGAAGTACACCCATCGAATGGGTTCAGGCGGTTATAAAGGCAGCGTCGACAAATGGGATAGGATAGAAGAAGATCTGTATGCTAGAGGCATTCATCCAGCGACGCATGACTGGCCTTTACGATCAAAGCATTGGTATTATGGTCATGGAGGCACTCTGAGTCCTATAGAGGGATCTTTGGTTTTCGGCGACGACTTGCTAGAACTAGCTCACCGCCTCCTTGAAATCAAAAAGAAAGCTGAGGCCAGAGAATTCATTCCTGACAGAGACAGAGATGAGCTAACATGGGTCTTAGGAAACAAGGAGCATCCTGGAAGAACACGTGGAGTAGGAACTTCTGTTTCTTGGAAATATGCTTCCAAGGAGGACAGTTCCTCCTATAGGACCCATAAGTGAAAGAAGACTGAACCAGAGAACAGGATGAGGGAGCTAGAGGAAATTGTAGCCGCTCAGGGCTCACGGATACAAGAAATGCAGGTAGAGATGGATCAGTGAATGAAGCTGGCACTTACTCAGATGACACAATCTAGAGGAACAGAAGATCCTAATGCTTTGGTTACCCCTCCACAACAACGGAGCAGTCACGCTTCCACTGAGCTTCCTGCAGCTCAATCAAAACCGGCTCGTTACCCTGTGGATGAAATAACTCAGCGCGCCGCTTGCGAGCTTCATGCAACATTGAATAACATATCAGTGGTGGTACGTCTAACAATGACTTAAAGTTAGTTGCGAATATTTATTTATTTGACATAAAATATTTATTTATTTGACGTAGAATATTTATTTATTTGACTTACAATATTTAGTTACGAATTTTTATTTAGTAGACGTGGAATATTTATTTGTTTGACTTACAATATTTAGTTGAGAATATTTATTTATTTGACCCACTCAATATTTGACTTTATTCCCCTTCAATATATTAGGTCGCATACGGTATGGCTAAACCATTGGAAGAAGGACAAACAGTCCACTCTAAGGAGATTCCATATGGCTACGCACCAGTTGAGGTTGAACAAGTTGTTTCGGACTACAACAGCTTGCAGCTTGACATCCCCGGAGGTGATGGGGAAACATTACTTGGAGAGTGTTGTCACGACATCATTCTATGGAGCAAGCGTGACATCATTATACCTGGTATGCCAACATCAACCTCGACAGCTCATGATCCGCCGTTTGATGATCCGCCGGCTCGTGATAATCCGCCGGCTGATGATCCGCTGGCTCGTGATACGGAGCCGGCTCATAATCCTTGGTCTCCGCTGGCTCATGATCCGCCGGCTGATGATCATTGGTCTCCGGCGGCTCAAGATCAGCTGGCTCAAGAAGATTGGTCTCCCCCGGCTAAGAAAAAGAGGCCTCCGCCCAAAAAGAAGACTACGCCAAGAACTCCCCCAGTACACAAGAAGCGCCCAACTAAGGAAAAGAAAGTTCCAGCAAAGAAGAAATTAGCTTATGAGCTGACGCAAGAGGAACTTGACGAGGAAGTCGCCGCAGAAATACACGCGCATTTCCACAAGAAGAAAGAGCCTGAGAAGGAGCTTGAAGTTGACCCGGTCAAGGCGACTGCTTTTATTCATAATTTGAGCAGGGCATGCACAGAAAATGGCTGCAATATCTGACTACGACCGCTCACTATTAAATTCTTATCAGAAAAGAAAGAAACCTGAGCAGGATGAGCGGTTGGCGAAGTCCAAACCTTCTACTGTGCAGTAGCCAGGCAAGCAATCTAAGCTGACACCGTCTAAGTCCAAACCTTCTACTGTGGAGCAGCCAGGCAAGCAATCTAAGCCGCTACCATCTAAGTCCAAACCTGTTCCTTAGCTTCGCGAACAACCTCAACGGGGATTGCCTAAGTTGTCAGATGAATACGAATTGAACGTGCAACGACTAATGAGAGAGACCGGTATGACTAGAGAGGAAATCACTGGGCAAAGATCCCCGCCCAAAGCTAAAGTTACTAGGTGGCCTTTTGAGCTTGGCAAGCCTTTCATCGAGCCAAAAAAAGTTAAGAAACTGCAAACAAAGATGTATTTATTCCATGAATGGTACATGGTTCAAGCGCCAAAAGAACGGAAGATGTTTGGGTGTCGCGTAAAGGACGAAGATTTTTTCAATGGCGAACTGACAGTTTGGTTGGAGCTCAAAGATATCTACGAACTGTACCATAAAGACGCCATGGACTTGTCTTTGATTAAAGCATGGGTTTTGTAAGTGATTTGTTCTAATTATTTCTTTATTTTCATGTAAACAAAATCTATGACTGACGAGTCTTTTTTTTTTGGCTTTTCATGCAGAATGGAGATTCAATGATGTCGGAGGGAGTGCGTTTTTTATGTTGGTTTCATGGACCCATCAAAGATAAACAGAAAAAGGATTCTATCAGATCCAGAGGGGACAAACTTATTCAAGTTTGTGGATAAACAAAACTGGATGGACTCCATACTGTTGCCATACAACTACGGGTGAGTGCAAACACTATGTACTTCATTTTATTTTCTTCATTTCTCATTATACTATGACACTTATATGTATCCCTGTAGTTTCCACTGGATCCTCATAGTACTGAATCCTGATAGAGGTGTGGTGAACGTCTTTGATTTGTTGAGAAAACCACGAGAAGAGTATCAAGAAATCATTGACATGTTTGTAAGATCGTACGTATATATACTTTTTACCAATTCAAATTTACTTTAGAATTTGAGACTAACAACATGATTATGTAATCGCAGGATGTGGAACGAAATTCGTGAAAAGCACGCTGGATTTGAATACCCAAGCCTTGTATGGCATACTGAATTCCCGGTACGCATGCAATTGGTACATATACACGTCTTTGCTAATCAACTAAAAGAATTATCTTTAACTTTGTTTTCGCCAATAGTGTGCACAACAGGGGCCAGGCAATAATTTATTTGGATACTACGTCTGCGAGTACATGCACAGCTAGATTAAAAAAACATTTACTAACCATGATATTGTGGTACGCAATTAATATTTACACATTTCTAATTCAAGTGCATCGTTATTATATTTTAATTTTAATTGTTTGCAAATTGTAGATGATGAGCATCTCGGATAAAAGTCTCGAGCAGCATAAGATCGACGCAATTTCAGAACAACTTGTGGGATTTATTTGGGACGAGATCGTCAATGAAGGCAGAGAATTTCATTATCCAGATTCATGGGATCATCCGGACAACTCAAGCGTTCGTTCCTCTTCCGCTCTTCCTAGTTCCTCAGCTCGTCCTAGTTCCTCTGTCGGTCATAGTCGTAGATCGTAATGCATGCATGGATCTTAAGTTCTACTATAAACTTAACTCTTTTGGCACTATAATGTAATATATATGTCTTTTTTATTTTTATATATACGAGCCCGGCCTATACGAATACTTACTAGTGCAGTAAGACATCCGTATTAGAACAAATACGTAGGCAAAATACGTATACAAACAAATATATATATATATGCTGAAAAAAGAAAAAATAACTCTTGATTATTAGCACCAGTTGGTGACACAAACCGGTGCTAAAGGGGCTCGCGCAGGCGCCACGTGTGCGCCCCCTTTAGCACTGGTTTGTGGCTAGACCCGGTGCTAAAGGGGGCCTTTAGCACTAGGCCTTTAGCACCGGAAGATCTGCACCGGTTGGGAAACCGGTGCTGAAGGGGGGTTCCCAACCGGTGCAGATGCGTGTTTCAAATATAACACATCTGGAATCTATTGGCTCATGTGTCATGTTTCAGTGGAATTAGTTTCACCTAGGTAGTTAGGTTTGGGTTAATTTTTAAGACTTCATATTTCAAATATAACACATCTGGATTAACCCTTTTAAACGAATTGAGCGCGAAAGTCTAAGCAATGTACTACACATATGCGGATTCATTTTATGTGGGAGCTGAACTGTAAGCAGACTTTGGACATGGGGTATTGCAGATGGCATTCACAGCTAGTACACTCGATACATGAGCACATGTGTGTCTGCCCATAGAGGGGATATGGCATTGCCGTGGCACCAAGGGAAGATCTTTAATATTTTGTACCGTGAAACAGAAAAATATCTGGTCCACTACTGTTCCGGTTTCAACTCGTTGGCCCATGTATCTTAGTTTTGGTATAGAATTAGTCCCACCTTTGTAGTCTAAGTACGTTTAGGTCAGTTTATAAGCATTCATGTTCTGAATATAGCACATTCGGGTTAATCCTTTCAAACAAATTGAACATGAAAGTACAAGAGAGATGCTATGCATGTGTGATCTCGTTCCACGCCTGGACCGTAGGGAAATTTTGGACGCAGAGTGTTACAATAGGGAGCATCAAAGGAAGATCTGAATATAATCATCAGATATTCTTGTGCTCAGTGTATTTTCCTAAATGTTAGAGCAAATGACTCCTTTGAATTGTTGGACTATTTATACCTCATCTAGTCGCTTAATGAAAGTTGAGTTTATATATTGATTTTGTATATTGAAAGTTGAGTTCGAATATGTTTGAAACTTGTACAACATAAGCATATATCTTTTCTACTTTATTATACTAAGGAGGCTTAATTAAAAGTATATTTTTTTGAAAACAATGATTGTAATTTTTATATGCCTTCTTACTATGAGTGTTATTAAAGTCTTACAATATCACACCGGCATCACAAGCATTATTAAAGTTTTACAACATTGTCGAACATAAGTCTAATAATTAGACCACATATTAATGGTTTGGTAGCACGCCATTCAACCTCATAAGGTAGGCAGAATAATTTATATCCATAATGTTTATCCTCTAGATATCGCTCCACGTACTCTAGTGCATATATTAATGCACTATCCTTAGCCTTATATGATGCATCCAAATTCTCACCATATATTCTCACCAAACCGGCTTGTGCTGAAGTCAAGGTTACACATGATTGAAAACCACCTTGTACTCCCGACTGATGAAGGATATGGTGCTACACTTCTCCCAGACCATTCTCTATGTGTAGGAATCCGTAATACAGGGTGTCTTATATGCGAAACATAGAAACATAAGAGTTACAATTGATATTTTATAATAATAATAGAATTTTGGGGAAAATATAAAGTTAACTTATGTAAGGCGATTCATAAGCAGGCAAAATCCTTCTAGTCATCTATGTGATGATTGGATCATTCTGCTCAAGAGCTTTCAGCTTGAAGAAATTGTAGTCCAAGAAAACATGACTCGTATGCATTTCCATCTCTCTTAGTGCTTTCTTCACAGCATCACCAAATTTCTGCTCAAATGATCTTGATTGTACCGGATAAATAATTGTATCACTGGGATTTGGGTCGCCCAAAGCCCCTTCTTCGATTGCAAGAGAAACCACGTTTCTCCCACACCATTGTTAGTGTTTACTAACGTCACTATCAAAAGAACAACGATGTCATAAGACCAATGGGTACTTAGCATCCACGAATAAATCCGCAAGTGCACAGATATCGTTGTAGCTGAAAGGACCGTGATGTTGCCTAGAGGGAGGAGAATAAGCGCTCCTACAAATTTCACTCAAATACAGCGGATAAAATTCTCTACCACACTAACTTGGCACTGCCGAGTATATAGGAAGAAGAGTTGTGTAATCAGCACTCCCAAGTTTAGAAACTCGGCACTACCGAGTACACACAGATCAGAGTGAATGCAATATATCAAGTGCTAATAAATTGTATCTAGCTCAAACCCCTGATGTGATGCTAAGATGATGTTCCTGAGCAGGTTCACACAGTCCCTACACACATAGAAACAACAATCTCTCCAAGAACACAGGTGTTCAATGGAGAGCTCCAAACAATAATCAAGCACAATATGACATAAGGATTTTTACCGAAATTCAGACCCACTGCCTGCCAACAACTAGGCAAGTTCAGTGGTTCCTAATCTCCGTTTGAGGAGCTCCGCAAAGCCTCCTTGCCAAAGTGCCACTCAAGCGCACTATGGCCCTTCACTAAGAACAATGGTTCCCTTAAGGTGGAAACTGACCTTTACAAACTTCCTATGACAGCCCACACACAACCGGGTGCTCACTGGGCAACACCTAGCCGTCTAGGAGCCAAAGCTCCAAGAGTAACAAATGTGAATCATGAGATTTCGGACCAACTCAAGTGCTCAAGGTTTTCCTATGCTATTAATGTCTCTTAGGTTGTCACTCTCTCAACCCAACACAAAGATATCACTTTGAATGTGCAATCTCACAGAGAGAGGTTGGGGAGAGCTCACTTGGCTTTTGCTTGGCTTAGAACAGGAAGGAAGCACACAGGAACTCTCAGAAGCAGCAGCTAGCAATCAGTTGAGGTCGTGGGGCATAACATACTTCACTCCAACAAAACTAGTCGTTAGTAGCCGTTGTGAACCCAACGCTGCCAAGATTTAAATTAACTAGACATTGGCGCACTCTCTATGTACTTGGCACTACCAAGTTCATAAACTTGGCCACTACGCCAAAATGTTGCTTCTATGATGAAACGCTCTTGACGTTTCAAAATTTCGTCATTGAAGAAACCAAATCAATGACAAAATTTTAGGGTTCGTCACAGAACCCTAGCGTTCGTCAAACACCCCTTTGCAACCATGACGCGAGTGAAACTTTCATCATTGAAGCACAAGACGTGTCGTCATTGAAGCAAAGAGCCATCACCCATAGCAACGGTGACAAATGTTCTTCGTCATCTTTCACTTCGGGTCATACATGTCAATGCAGGGTCCACTGGACTAATGGGTTTGACGGTCCACATCTACCGGGTCCACCGGAGAGGTGTGACTTGACTGTCCATGTGTCTGGGTCCACCGGTGTTGTGGGACCTGATGGCGGACATGTGCGTTGGTCCCCCGGCCGTCCACCAGCAACCCTAGCCGAGCCCCGGCCGGCGCTCACGCCTGCTCCGGCTGTCCGCTCGCGCGTCGGCCCAGCCGGAGATCCGCACCGGCGCACTACCCCACGAGGCCAGGCAAGCGATGAGGATTTAGGCTACGTGCAGCAACCTCGGGCGGGCCTCGGCCGGTGCTCACGCCCGCTCCAACGGTCCGCTCGCGCGCCGGCCCGGCCGGAGATCAGCACCGCCGCAGTTGCCCACGGGGCCAGGCAAGCTACGAGGGTTTAGGCTCCCTGGCGCATCTGAGCAGGAGTGGGTCAAGACGAAGAGAGGGGCTATGGCAGAACTCCACCAGATTAATGAAGGTACCGGACGGTGGCGTGTGCGTCGGACATCTATCCCGTCCCTGCGCGCGCCTGCCGTCGGGGAGCCCACCACCGCTGCCATAGAGGCCTCCTTTTTCCTTGGCTAGCTGGTTAGATGAGAGAAGAGGAAGAGAGAAGGGAAGAGATAAGGTTGAGAAGAGAAGAGGAAGAGAGAAGGAAGAGAAAAAGGGAAAAGGGAGGAGTCATACGCGCACTCTTCAATCTTTTTGCCTCGATCTACTCGCCCCACACCACTACCAGAAAAACTCACATTGGTGTGTGGCACTTAGTGCCGGTCAGCCTGGAGCCGGCACTAACGTGGCCCGAGCGAGGAACAGTGACCGCGAAGCCACGTTAGTGCCGGTCAATAACACCAGCCGGCACTAACGTGTGTCATTTAGTGTCGGCTGGTGTTATTGACCGGCACTAACGTGACGCACCCATTTAGTGCCGGTCAATAACACCAGCCGGCACTAAATGACGCACGTTAGTGCCGGCTGGTGTTATCGGCCGGCACTAACAGTGTCCCGAGCAGGTTCCTTTAAAAGGACACCATCTCTCACTCAATCACATGTGATGCATAGGTGAGATGGTAAGGAAGCAACGCGCGAGGCTAGAGGTCGTGGGTTCGAATTCTCGCGGCCGCGTACGCGTATTTACGCGTGAAAAAATCTTGTGACTTGTGACGGCGCTGCGCGTGCGGGCCTCCTGGGTGCGTGTAATATTTTTTATTATTTTTTGGTTGACGTAAAAGCACGTTAGTGTCGGCTGGGTCTGTGCACGTTAGTGCCGGTCGTTTTGACCGGCACTAACGTGCCGACACGTTAGTGCCGCCCATTTAGTGCCGGCCACAGGGACCGGCACTAAGGCCCCCTGTGACCGGCACTGATAAGAGGTTTTCTCCCAGTGCACATTTGCATGGGTGCTGGCCTACAACCGGTGCTAAATGCGCTCGGGCACATTAGCACCAATTGGTGGCTAGCACCGATGCTGATAGGTGGGCTTTAACACCGGGTATTGTCATCAACCGGTGCTAAAGTCTCCCCACATCCCCACCACCACTTTTGGGCTCGTAACATTTAGACCCGCGGTGCTAAAGACACATTAGCACCGGGTTTTAATGGGACCGAGGCATAGGTTCCGAGCGGATAGCTCCTTCTCTAGTAGTGACGGTAAATGGCGAGTGTTAGTCCAAATTGTTTCGATCTGGCCTAGCATAACCTTCTTCGTTTACGTCTGTGCCATTTTCCTTGAAGTCTTAGTGTGACAATCTGACGCAGACTAGCTAGTCTTGACCTCTCGACCAAGTCATCTGTACTGCTAGTTTGTTTGCTCTGTTACCCAAACAATTCTAGTCAGATGTGCGTCTTGAGCACGTTTTCCGCCATGCTAAGATTAAGAAGTCGTCATATTTCGATGTCCAATGCAGATTATATATACACAGATTTACACAGGCAGACCCAGTCTGGCCGGTTTAGAAATCTGGTCCAACCTGTTCTCTCAAAGGGCGGCAAGTTTAGAAAACTAGTCATATCTCATCCTAATTTCAAATTTGATGTTTTATATATGCACTTCAATCGCCTTGACAAAGAGCTACAAAAATCAGCTTGGCCGCCTTTCGCGTTAGCGCTAAAGGATGGTCTACGAGGGCATATTGCTGAAAAGGTATGATTCTGGACACATGCATGCACGGTTTTTTTTTTTTTTTTTTGTTCTTTTTGCTATTTCCATTCTTGCAATCAACAGAAAAATATCTGCAAGTCTCTCTCATCCACGATATATACATCAATCTATTATTGCACTTATCTCTGGACACATTTTTACCCATTTTATAGTGTCCCTTATATTTTGACTCTCTACGTGAATGATGAAATGATATTTCCAAGTAGGTGTGTGGTATGCAAGTCACGGTAAGTAACCTTATTCGTTGATGCCAATGCCATTTTCTTTGATGAAGTCCTAGTCTGACGCTGACTGGCTAGTCTTGACGACTAAGTCATCTCTACTGCTAGTTTGTTTGCTCTGTTACCCAAACAATACTAGTGAAAATGTGCGTCTTGAGCACGTTTTCCGCCATGCTAAGATGAAGAAGTGGTCCGGGTTCGATGTGCCGCCATGCAGCTTATATATAGGACGGCGGAGGCCTGGAGCCTGGAGGTTTTGGTTGCCTATGATGATGCCAATCCCAGCAGCGGTTGCAATCCCAATAGGACTAGTAGTAGTGCATCTGGCGACGTCGGCAGCGACCATAGGGTTGCCGAACTGCACCACCCGCTGCGGGGACGTGAGCGTGCCGTACCCGTTCGGGCTGAGCCCCGGGTGCTACCTGCCGGGGTTCAACCTCACCTGCGACACGTCCCGGAGGGACGAGAACCCTCGGCTGCTCCTCGGCGACGATGGCCTCCAAGTCGTCAACATCTCCCTCCGCAACGCGAGGGTGCGTGTCATTGGCATGCACATACGCTTCAACTCCACCACCGCGGAGGCCGACCGAGCACGGGGCGTCTGGAGAGGCCTCCCTGACGACGACGACGGGCCGCTCGTCGTGTCGCCGGACCGCAACAGCTTCATCGTCACGGGGTGCTACGCCCTCGGGCAGCTCTCGGAGGGGGCGAACGACACCGTCATCACCGGCTGCGCCTCCTTCTGCCCCATGAACGAGACCAGCAGCGCCTCCTTCCGCGACAACAGGTGCTCCGGCATTGGGTGCTGCCAGGTGCCCATCAACTGGGCGCTCACCTCCTACAACGTCCTCATCATCCAGACCCAGCCGATCCTCAAGATTCCCAACTATCTCCGCGGGCCGCCCAGGCAGGTGTTCATAGCGGAGTCCGCGTGGTTTGCTACCAACTACAACGAGCTGTTGAACAACACCGGCCCGCGCCCCACCAACGCCGAAACGACGGTGGTCCCCGTGGTGCTGGACTGGGTCATCGGCAAGACGAGTTGCGGCGGCGCCTGTGTGAGCACAAACAGCTTCTGCAACAAGACAGGCGGCGGCTATGTGTGCCAGTGTGCGAATGGCTACCGCGGTAACCCTTATGTCGCAGACGGATGCACAGGTTTGCGTTTATGACAAGAATTTTTTTACAACCATATATTTCCGACTAGACGGATGCACAGGTGTTTCTTTTGATGGTGGACCTTAAATATGCGTGCAGATATCAACGAGTGTGCACTTCAAGAAACTAAATGTTATGGTGTTTGTACCAATCTACAAGGAAGTTTCTCTTGCGTTTGTCCACGCGGGACCCGTGGAGACCCATTGTTAGACCCTGTCATAAGAGGAGGCGGTTGTTCCAAATCTTCTAGAGGTATACACACCTTTAGCTTTCCGCCTACCTCATATTTATATTTCCAACTAAAAGTAGACGACTAGTAAAAATATAGTTGTGGACGCCAAAAGGTACACCTAGTTAAAGTAAGAGCATCTCTGGTAGAGTTGGTAATTTGGATACCTAAAAAACTTTTAGGTAGAGGAGAGAAAAAAAATTTAGGTACTCCCTCCGTCCCCAAAAATAAGTCATTCTGCTATTCAAATTTTGTTCCACAAAACAAGTCGTTATAGATTTGGCATGTTTGCATTTGCACCAAATATGGCTAAAATGTAGAGGCAATCAAGGTCATTTTAACTTTTTTGTTAATCTATCCTAAAAACTTTAGAATGACTTGTTTTATGGGATGTATTTCAAAGTTGGCTTCTTCAGCAGCATACATAAAACCAGTGACGTATATTTCTCTAAAGGACTAATATGTGAATTAAAAAATTCTTTAGAGATCAATATGCAAAACAACCTTCTCCTCTCCCCTTCTTCTTCTTCCCCCTCACCCCTAGCTGGCCCGTTGTGCTTTGCCTGCGCTTACCGCCACCACTCCATCCACGACTGACCGGTACTGCTCTGCCTGCACCTACCCACTTCTTCCTCCTCGACCTTCTGTCGCTTGCCGCTGCTCCAGCCGCGTCTACCCGGCACTGCTCTGCCTGCACCTACATAGTTATTCTCCCTCCACCCTTCGCCACACACCGCTGCACCGGTCGTGCTTGCCCAACACTGTTTTGCCCATACCTCCCCTCTTCTTCCCCTCGCTCTCGTGCAGACGCCAAACTGTCGTTGTCCTCCCTGCCCGTGCTGGTCCGTTGTGCTTTGCCTGCGCTAGCCGCCGCCGCACCATCCACGACTGATCGGTACTGCTCCGCCTACACCTACCCACTTCTTCCCCCTCGACCCTATGCCGCTCGCTGCCGCTCCAGCCGCGCTGCTCTACTTGCGCCTACCAACTTATTCCCCCTCCACCCTCCGTCACTCGCCACTGGTCCGGTCGTGCTTGCCTAGCACTGCTTTGCCCATACATCCCCTCTTCTTCCCCTCGCTCTCGTGTAGATGCCAAACTGCCGTTGTCCTCCCTGCCCATGCTAGCATGCTGCTGCTCGCCCTCCCCGTGTTGCCCGCCACCACTCCCCATCCCCAGAGCGTGCCTGTGCAGAGCATCACCTGGCAAAATTGAGCACGATGACGACGAAATCGAGCACGATGAAAGCCGAATCGTTGCTAGAATCGATCACAAAGATGGCAGATTTAAGCTGACGATGTCGCTCTGCGTCGTCGTCAGGAGCTCAAGCCGCCACTGTGGCGGGTTGGGGTGGCGATGCTTTGCCCATGTGCGGCCTTAGCCAGTTGGAAGGGAGTCGGTCCCTTCCATGGTGGCGCCAGTGGCAGGATCGGAGGATGGTGGTGGCACGAAGAGGCTGGGTGACGGCAGGCGGACGTGCAAAAGTGGTGGTACAGGGGGATTGGCGACGTGGTGGTCGGGCGGGAAGCGGGGTTGGCGTGGCAGCAGCCGCCAGGCGAGCAGATATGGTGGGAGACGGATGGCGCAGCGGCAGGAAATGTCCCGCGCGTGGCTGTTGGCGTTTCCCGCAGGAGGCTTCAAGTTTTACCAATCCATGGTGGGATTGGTATATTTGGGTCTTGAAGAGAGATTTCAGTCATCACTTAAAATAGCAATTCATATAGGCCATTTGTTGCAGCAAATTTTTTGGTTGTTCTTAGGTATTGATATCCATTTGATCTACTGGAGATGCTGTAAAGATCTCATCAAGAGAGAACGTGGACACATGGTGCTTTCGGTTCCGAAAGCTAATATGCAGAATGCCGCTATAACAAATTATTCCATGGTGATGACGCGATTTTACTGCTATATGATAGCGGTCCCATCTGTAAAATTTTAGGCCTTTAGAAGTAATCCATTTTCCAGTGTGAAACCAACAATTTTAAAGTATCATTCTAAACCATGGAGTTTGTCATCCAATTTTAATAATTCAATAATGGAACTTATAAACGCATTGCTTATCAATTCTTAGGTTTAAGCATTGGTATTGGGATCAGCAGCGGTACAAGTCTTCTACTTGTGGTTCTCGGTGCCTCATTCCTAACACGTAAGCTGAAAAAACGAAGTGCGAAAAGGCAGAGGCAAAAAAACTTCAAGAAAAACCACGGTCAATTGTTGGAACAATTAGTCTCCCAACACGCTGATATATCTGAAAGGATGATAATCAGCTTGGCAGAGCTAGAAAAGTCCACAAATAACTTTGATGAATCCCGTGAGATAGGTGGGGGAGGTCATGGCATAGTATACAAAGGAATTTTGTCAGACCAAAATGTTGTCGCCATCAAGAAATCAAAGATTGTGATACAACGGGAAATTGACGAGTTCATAAATGAGGTAGTAACTTTGTCGCAGATCAACCACAGGAATATAGTCAAACTCTTTGGATGCTGCCTTGAAACCCAAGTGCCATTACTAGTTTATGAGTTCATTTCTAATGGAACCCTGTATAAGCATCTTCATGTTGAAGGACCAAAATCATTGCGTTGGGATGACAGACTTAGAATCGCTACTGGAACTGCAAGAGCACTTGCGTATCTCCACTCGGCTACTGCTGTTCCTATAATACATAGGGATATCAAGTCCTCTAACATACTTCTTGATGATTCATTAACCGCAAAGGTGTCAGACTTCGGAGCATCCAGGTACATTCCAATAGATGAAACTGGTGTAAACACGGCAGTGCAAGGAACTTTTGGATACTTAGACCCTATGTACTACTACACTGGAAGACTCACTGAGAAGAGTGATGTTTACAGCTTCGGTGTTGTTCTTGTAGAATTACTCACAAGAAAGAAGCCTTTTGCTTGTGAGTCTGATGAAAGCGACGGTTTGCTTGCACATTTTGCTGCTTCACTTCCCAGTGGCAACCTACACGAGACACTAGACCGACAGGTTCTCGAGGAGGGAAATAGAGAAGTCATCAACATTGTTGCTAATCTAGCTGCATCATGCATTAAATTGAAAGGAGAAGACAGGCCTACAATGAGGCAAGTGGAAATGAGGCTTGAAAGCTTGATTGAAGGATCGAAGGAGCATATGCCACTAATGAATGTACGAGAGGCATACCGAGAAAATTCAGTCGCAGTAACTGGCACCTTAATTCAAAGAAGATGCAGGGATTGTACAAGTGTTTGTCATACTTCAGAAGACTCCTTATTGCTTTGATGACATTTTATATTCTAGGACTCTTATTTTGTCATGTATGTAATCCGCGTGCGATCCATATATAGATAAATTAAAAGGAGTTATTCAACCTTCTTTGCTTTGGTGTTGTTTTTTAATTAAGAGAAAAGTGCACTAGAGGCTTGTTTGGATTGATGGGGTAAACATTTGCCACAAGATAAATGTTTTGCCCCTTCTATTTGCCCCAAAAAAATTTGCCTCTGGTGTGTTTGGATTGAGGGGTAAATATTTACCCTCAAGGACCATTTGAATGGGCCAGTTGTTAGGATGGGAGGGGATGAGAGAACCTTTTGGTGGGCCCTACTAGATATTTGCCCCAGTTTGACCCTCTTTAGGGGGCAAATGAAATATGAGGGGCAAAACATTTACCCCACCCCATTTGCCCCTACATGTTTGGCACTTTTGGGGTAAATTGGGGCAAATTTGCTCCATTTAACTCTCCATCCAAACAGGGCCTAGATCTCCTGGAATTTCTACTGTCTAATCATTTAGCTCCCTTGACTCATTTGCTTGGATGCAAAGAGTGGTCCACTTGCATGGTTGAATAATCAACAAGGATATGCTGCTACGACTGCAGGAAATGTCAAAGTATCTCAAAATTCGATCACTACCGGAAATAAACCAAGGTCAACATATGAATAATAAGCATCGCTAATTGTGACACGAAAACTAAATGAATGAGGACAATTTTATATATCGTGGGGAGTAAGGAACAATAGTCCAATACATGCTTTACCCGCATGCAAGGGCCTGCGGATTACAGACAGGAAGTGATACAGATCCTTACAATCCATCAAAAGGAGCTCTTGAAGGACAAGAAATGCACCTGGATTCACAGATGGCCACCACGTATCCCATAACTCCATGCCAAAGCACTGCAGCTGCCTGAGCGAAGGGAAAGGGACTCTTCCATTGCCATAGAACACAGTGGTTGCAATCGACAATCTCCACGCACCATCCTCCAGAAAGAATTATGAGACTGTAACCAGATCGACTGAAGCATTTGATCCAAGTATTAGGCTGCAGTGATTCCAGCTTTTCCTCATGCGGATACGTAGTTGAATCTTCAGAAAGAGGTGAATTTCACTCCAGCAATCATTCAGTGATCCTCTTGTTCCTCAAATTAGCCTCGGCCACTTCCCCCTTATACGCTTCTATTCTATGTGATGCTCTGAAGCTCTACTATGTGCAGATCTCCCTGCGAGCCATTCAAATAACCCAATGCAAACAAAGTTGCCGCATCACTGCTCACTGTAAAGGCTGAAAGAGCATGAAGATTGGTCATTCCATCGATCCCCCTTAGGCCTCGTCTGGAACGGAAGAAAATCATAGGAAACATGGAGGATTCAGTTCCAGAGGAAAGGAACGGCGTGCGCGCGTCTAGAACGAAGGAATCGGCAAGAACCGTTCCGGAGGAAACGCTCCCACACCTGTGCTTTTGGATGAAACAAAAAATGCGCTCAGACCTCGGGGAAATCTTTCCCGCGGCGCTCGTGCGCTAAACGAACTGACATGGCCTTCTTGGAAAAAAATTGGGTGCGCACGGTGCGCACCGTGGCCACCGTGCGCACCCCTGCCCCTGTGTCTCTAAGACGTGGGCCTGAGTAGTCCCCAGTAGTATTGAAGGAGAAATCACTATCCAAAGAAACAAGTGCATTCTATTTCTCCCTGGTTCAGGCCCACGTCGTAGGGACACAGGGGCGGGGGTGCGCACCCAATTTATTTCCGCCTTCTTATCACCGCGACACTGCAGTAAGCAATAGGAAACAAAGAAAAAAGGGTTTTTGGATGTATGTCATTACAATTTTCACGGATTGGAGATCTGTCACTAAAAATCGTCTATTAGCAACCGTGCCATTACAATTCACTCTCTGTCTAAAATATGCCATTGCGTACCCTTTTGATGTGTTTTTCAATTTATCGATGCTCTCTGTCTAAAATATGCCATTGTTCGTCAATCCAGCCGCTTCTCCTCGTTCTCTACTCGACGCCTCAACAACCCTAACGGTTGGCGGCGCCGTGGGCGGCCTGGCTCGGTGCCTCCACAAGCGGAAGGGCAGGGTGGCCATCTCCATTCTCCCCTACCCGGCGCTCCGGCCTGCCCCCTGGATCGACAAATCCCAAGCAGCCAAGTGCCCAAGCCGACCGGGTGCAAGCATAAGCTAAGCAGGTTTATTTTTTCCCTCAATCCGCCATATTCTCTAATTTCCAACCTGCTTCAATTAAACATTCCTATCTATGAGATTCTCAAGGACGACATAATCACGCCAAATATATGAAGGATAACTGTTAGGGGCCGTTCAAGGGGACATAGAGGGAAACTAATCACTTATATGAACTATCGCTATTGTGGTTGTCGTTATGCGGAATAGCATGAGATTTTTGGTAGTTTAAGCGCTTGTTAAAGTGGCCCTAGGTGTTCAAATTCACGAGCTTCGCCACTGGTCACAGATGAGGATGACCAAGACGAGGACGGAAGGAGAGCCTGAGAGGATAAAGACGGTGGGTTGAAAAAAATGCAATTAAAGGCCCCACGTATAAGCAGAGTGACTACCATGTGAATAGACAGTTATAGAGATTGAAATAGCTTATGATCATGTATGTTACTAATTAATCCATCTTTAAAAGAAAATTATATTTTTTACTCTCGTGTTACTCTGATTTGTATGTTATGGTTCTTGCATTCCAAACACGAATTTGTCTTCATTTCCTGTGTTTTCTGTTCCTCTGTTTTCCTCATTCATCTTTCCTTCGTTCCTATGGTTCCTCCCGTTCCTGTGTTTTCTATTCCTTTGTTCCAAACAGGGCATTAGTATTACCGCAGGATATATGTGTGGAAACAAGAGGCTTCCAAGTCTGTTTAGCTTCCGTATGCCTTCTGGCAGGTACAATGTATCTGCAGAGCTGATTCACAACCGTTTGCAAATTGTACAGCTTGCATATGAAGTCTGGTATTGTCTTTTGGCAGATGCTGAGGTAAAGGAGATGCTTCAATTCACCCACTGATCGCACTGTCTTGCTTGCCCACATCTCATACAAAGTAAACTGATGATAACAACTAACCTTACTCAACCAGCTATCTTTTTTTTCTAAACTGACGAACAGCAGGGGATGCCCCTACTGAGTTTTTCTACTTATATCTGCGACAATTCTATGTGAAATTACATAACCAATCATGCACTCACCTCCTGCTTCTTGGAAGGACCCGCTCTATGTAGCAAGAGGGCAAACTCATCCGTAAACATTGATTTCCATCTAGCTAAATACAGAACAGCACCATCGAAGATTATATCATTCCTATGACGCCATATTGCCCACGCAGCGATTGTGGTTATTTCTCTGAAATGGCTATTCCAAAAACCCTTCTAGCTTCAACAAGTCCAGGTCAATGATGGACAAATCCCATCTTATGTCAAGAATCTCCAGCACCAGCTAGCTTTTTCACTACTCTAGCACCAAAGCATTTGGTTTCCAATCTTGTTTCGTAGGTTCCTTATAACCAACTGGCTAATAGCATCTAATTAAAATCACTGATATTAGCATGAATGAATTCACACCTATGGATAGTGTAATCGTCAATGTAGACTAAACAAGGATCCACCTCAGATGTTTTGCATAAACAACATTAGTAGTGAACCCTCACAACCCTAAGGGAAGAGAACAAACAGCAACCCCATAATGAACACTTTGGCACCCGAAAACATTCATAGGCAAAGGAAGAATTATCTCAAAGCCACTTTCAGATTAGGCCCAAACTTTTAGCGCAATAAACATCAAAGGAAAATGAAACCACACGTCACATAGCCAATTCTTCGCACCAAACATTGACCTTAAAGGGAACCAAATTTCCATAGCTTGAAAATAAATGGTTTAACCATCAAAGTTTATTCTAAATTTTGCATAAACATTTCAATTTTTCAGTTGCCTAGCAATGATAAGACATTTTGTTGTACATCCAGCATGGCAGCAATGCTTATAGCCAAACAATCTCATAGGAAGAAGTTATGCATCAACAGGGAAGAACCAAGTCAGAAATTGCTTTTTCCGCTTCAGCTCTTCCATTACAGCATCTCGTAGCAATGGCTTAATTTCCTTGTCCCTCATGTTATACACACCAGAATCACCAAGGGGATTTTTCCAGTAGTGATCGTCATATGGACTATCGACAACTCTGTGCATAAAGTATATGCAGTCTGCTTGAACTCCTGCACTTTGACCAGCGATGACTGACCTTGGAGCATTGAATACTAAGGAAGATTGATTGGCCATCCAAGTTATCCACCTTCACCCACTGGCCAGGAACGGTGGAGAGGTCTGCCTCCAAGACCTCGAACCGGGAAGTCCTGTATTGGGTTCCCAGCCGAACCTTCCGTGGAAAGGCCATCCACCACCTGATCATTAACAGCCTACCATTTGATTCTGCTAGGTATCGGACGACGATGTACCCAGGCGGAAGGTCGCTAGGGTCCCACAGTTGCTGTTGATTGGGGTCTGGGCACCAGTGTATTTCGTGCTGCGTGGGGTCTTTTGGGATGCACTGATGAAAGCGTAACGATGATTTAGGTTCACTGAGGACATTGGCATCAAGCTTGAATGCTTGATGGACCAAAGCCCTTCATACTCGGTGAGGGCATAGAGCTTCCCGTTCAAGAACGAAATGTCTTTGGCATGTCTCGTTGGAGGGAGCTGATTGCTCTCTGGACACATGCTGATATATTGACAGCATCGTGATTCTTGCAAGCAGAGATAATTAACAACATCGTTCCCCTCCAAGATTATGCTGGTGAGGAGGAGATCCAGAGTAGAATCTAAAGGTGCGTTGTTCTGAGTTGAGATTGTTGGTAGAAAGTAATACCTGTCGATCGCTCGGTACACGACAGGGGCAATCTTGGGGAGAGGGAGCGTCAGGCCGGACAGAGGGTTCATCAGGGAGCAGGCCCCGTCGTCGTGGATAAGGAAGGCGAAATTGTCGACGGCAAGGTAGCGGAAGACGACGTCCCGGAGGATGGGCGCGCACCGAACGGGGGCGCCGTCGAGGTCGACGATGCTGCCGTCGCGGAACGCAAGCCACGGGAGCGGCGGGGGCAGCGGCGGCTTCATCTGCTTGGCGGCGGCGCGCCAGGGCCGGCAGGACGCGCGGAGGCGCACTCGATCGGCGAGGGACGGCAGGCGCAGGAGCACGAGGCCGATGGGATCCGCCATTCCGCCGGGAGGTCCTCCCACGACGCTGACACCACCATCTTCATCGGCAACGGAAGTTCTCGATCTAATTAATTGACAAACTTGGATCGATCTTGAGATAGGACAGGATGAACCTTCTAGGGGATCGAGATCGTACCTCGTATGAAGGACCGGCAGCGTGCCCTGAGCAAGCACGGCCGGCGGCGCCGTCGTTGTAGGTTTGGGAGGGCCGACCTGGGGCGTCGTGGCAATGGTGAGGAAGTGGGAAGGCTGTAATTTTTATTTTTTATTTTTTGAACGGCGAAGGCTGTAAATCTTTGATTGATTTGTCCACAATCGGCTGTCAATCTTCTCTTCCAAGTTGTTATAATGAAGAGGAAACCCCAATGCAAGTATATACTCAAAAGAATTCAAATATTCAAAGACTTGTATATCAAAGAAGAGGATCGTGCATCAAAAAGTCGTTGGCTGAGACCATGTATTATGCCTTCACCGGTTTCAAAAGTCAACAATTGCTTAAAATTTAAAGTTACACATAACCACCATACCCAATTTACAGACACGCATAGCAATTAGCAGCTGACCGAAAATTTAAGTTACAAGAGAGTTGCCTAAGAGGCTAAGTGACAATCCCACCATCAGAGACTCCTTCAGAAATGACCCAAAAACTTCAACAAGCATATAACCAACCAGAGTCAAACATCACAGCCACCAAAAAAAAAACAAAAAAGACAAACATCACAGCCAATTCTTTGTCACCATATAACGACCAGAAAAGCAACTGATTTTTCATAGCTTTGCAAAGTAGAAAAAGGCTTAAACATCCCATAGAATTAACATCTTCCGTGCCTATGCACTTGAGAACATTTTAATGAACTAGCACTTTAAGAAAGAAAATACATATCAAGATACTGATATTCCATAACAAAAAAAGGGGCGTACCCAGTGCCGTAGGCTCCCACACTATGCGGGGTCGGGGTAGGTTGTTTAGCGCACAGCCTTACCTACACATAAATATGCAAAGGCTGGGGCTTGAACCCTGAACCTTCCCACTACAAGAGAATGAGGCATCCGCAGCCCACAAAAGCAACGGTCATTTTTGGACCCGATGCTAATGGGGCTTTAGCACCGGGTGTAAAGGTCAAGAGGCTGAAAGGGGAGCTGAAGAGCCTTTTAGCACCAGTTAATGAAAAAATCCGGTGCTAAAGGGGGGCTATCAACACCGGTGCTAGCCATCAACTGGTGCTAAATGCGCTCCCGCAAATTAGCACCGGTTACAGGTTAGCACCGGTGCTAAAGGTTTGGGCGGCGGGCGAAAAGAGGCAGCTCGAGCGCACCTGTCTTTTTAACTTCTCCCTCGTCTCTTCCCAAGGCCTCAACCTTATCTCTTCCCTGTGTCTCCCTCTTTTCTCATCTCTTCTTTCATCTCTCCACCAGGTGAATCCCGGCGGGCCGGAGGGCGCGCTTGCCGGTAGCGCGTGCCAGCAGCGCGTGGGGGCGCTCGGGCCAGCGGCGCGCGCGGGCGCTCGGGCCAGCGGCGCTGGGGCAACACACACGGGCCGGCGGCGCTGAAGGCAGCGCGCGGCGGCGGCTTGTGAGATGGCGCGCGCGACGCCCGTGCGGTAGAGGCAGCCGGTGTTTTTTTTGTTTTGTTTTTTTGTAAAAATGCAGTACAATGTTGGATCTGTGTATTTTGATTGAGAAGTCTTCCTGTTGATTCTCTTGAGCGTTGGTTCTTTATAAATCCTAGTGAAGTTTTTTCTACTTGTCATCTCTTTCTTTCTCTTTTTTTTCTATGCTTCTTTTCTGTTCTTGAGGAACTATGTTCTCGAAGAACAAGTTCGTGAAGAACAGATAGGGTGGTGGAAGAAAAGAGAGGAGGAAAAAAGGATGAGAAGTAGAAAGAATGATTTAATGTTTTTAGTGTAATTTTCTTTAGCATCGGGTCATATTGCCACCCGGTACCCGGTGCTAAAGATCTACCCTTTAGCACCGGAAAATTAGCACCGGTTGGGAAACCGGTGCTAAAGGCGGTTTTCCAACTGGTGCAGATATCACATTCTCTAGTAGTGTCCGGTCACAGGCGGTAAAGCTCTACCACTGCACAAAAGGCCACTGAAGGACCAATTAGGCGACCAGAGAGGGGGGGAGTGAATGGAAGCCGATAAAATTTCTTTCCCAAATTCGGCTTTTCCCAAATCAACTCCAAGCCAACCAAACGATCTAGCCAAGATCACGTAGCTACTGAGAAGCTACTGACCCTAGGAACCAAAGCAGCGGAAAAAGAATCGAACAAGTCGAGCACAAGACGCGGCCTCAACAGGAAGAGTTCAGTGAAATTTACACGGGTCGTTTGATCCGACCGGACAAGAAAAGTCGGTCGGATTTATCGCCTATGCTCCGACCACTACCGTGAGAAAACAACAGATCGAATCAGCGAAAAATACACGGGTCGATTGATCCGACCGCACATGAAAGGCACCGGTTGGATTGATCGCCTATGCTCCGACCGTTGTTGAGTGAAAACCACCGGTCGATTGATCCGACCAGTACAAGTGCCTCCGGTCGGATCGATAGGTCAACAGTCGAGTCACTGACCTAACCTTTCCCTCAGTGCGATCGGATGATCCGATCGAGAGTCGATCGGAGCATTCAATCGAAATATCAACCTTCTACCAGAGAGTTTGCAAGGCTGCGAAGGCTAGCGGTCGATTGATCCGACCGAGCCAAGAAGAACCGATCGGATCGATAGATCGACTCAGCGAAAACGGTCAACTCGAGAATGGATCTCCCAAAAGACTTGGAGTCTTGAGACAAGATTTTGGGTAGATGATATACACCTCAAGGAGAGGCTATGCCCCAAAGATCTCGGCCTCAAACCTCCTAGAACTCCGGGAATCTCAAATCTAGCGAAGAACACACCCTCCTCGAGTTCATCCCAAAATCTTCAAATCTAGGACGAATCCCTAGCGTTTGAGGGCAAGAGATCACCAAGAAAAGAGGCACAAGGCACTCATGTGTGATTCCCCCAAAGAAATCCGAGAGGAAACGGCCTAGAGAATGAAGAACGAAAATCTCCCAAAAATAGCTCCGAAAATAGGAAAAAGAAAAGGAGCTCGTGGATTCAAATCATGGCACGAAATTGAACTTTGGATTACTTCACCATGTGCGGTTACAAGCCACTTGCTAGCACAAACAAAGCTAGAATGGCAAAAAGATCAAATCAAAGATCCCTCCTCTCTCTCCCTCTCAAACCCTAGAAAAGACCCTCTCACAAACAAATGAGATGTCTACCACCTATCCTCTCCAAGGGATGGCTGCCCACAATAGCCACTCCTCATATATATAGGCGCCCTGCAAATGTCCAGAACGCCCTCACATGAAGCATACAACACAATACCCCTTAGGGGCAAATTTGTCATAGTTGCGAATATTCTTCCGGCTCGGACCAGCATCCGCCGCAACCTTGCTTCCCTCCGACGCAAGCTTTGCGACCACGCCGCGTGTCCTCCGGTCCAGGCTCCTTGACGCCCACGGCTCCTCCTGATGGGCCGCGCCATGCCAAGTCCTCAGGCTTGGTTTTGAGGCCCAAACCAAGAAACCGTCCTCCTGATTATTTTGTGGCCAAATCACCAAACCCCGCGTACAAGCTTCGGTCGTTAGCTGCTACCTTGCACCGGCTTCATGTCCGCGTACGAGCTTCGGTTGTGAGCCGCTACCTCACACCGGAACCACGTCCCCTTGCTCGTTCTTGCACCATGTGAACCGCACTTGATCCATCTGGCCATCGGGTCCCTCGAACCAAGCCTACTTGTCTCTCCGCTCCTCGGAGGCCGCCATGGCTAAGACCTTTCACGCCTGTTCTTCACCTGCACCAATGCAATCAAGCCGCATTCTATACCTGCAATACTTGAGCCAAGGGAAACGTCAGTCCACACCACGTTGTCAATCACTCATCACACCAGGAAGCGACCATCCACCGGTCCTCGGACACACCGGGTCCTCAATCTCCCAGTTGATGAGTGCATTGACAACGCACACATAGTAACCAATGATAATAAAAGACAAAGAAAAGAAATCGAAAACCAATCGCTCAAGCAAGTGACCAAAAGCAAGAACAAGCCAAATCAAAGTCACTCACAAGAGAAAACTCAGAAAATGCCGACCCTTCCATAGGAAGCGAAAAGGGCTCAACACCATCGGCAAAAGAGCAAAGCACAAAACACAAGCCAATTCACTTTTCAGACCACTCAAAGCACTCCCCTTGCAAAGATGCAACCCCCCCTGAACAAGTGAACTTGTGCGTGCGAAAAACACTCGAAAATGCTCAAACTCTCACAAAACTTTCAAAATCTTTTCCAGAAATTCTCCCCCTTTCCAAATGCTCTAGAAATTCTCCCCCTTGTTGACAATGCACAAATCAAGGCCAAAATGCAAAAGATACAACTACACGCTCCCCCTGAAATGTACAGCCAAAGTACAAACTCAAGGTTCAAAGATTCAAACTCAAACTCCAAAGCTCCCCCTGAAATGTGCAACCAAAATGCAAATCCAAGGTTCAGGTTCAAACATCAAACTCCCCAAGATATGCACAATCAAAGTGCCAACACAGCAAACTCACAAACTCATGCAATTCAAAAGCAATAAGCAAGGTCTTCTCCTTTTCAAATCAACTTGTGCAATTTTTCAAAAGAATCAAGACAAGGATATCAATACATGTAGAACCACACTTGACACCAAATCAAAACATGAACTCCAAAGCATGAATGATATGATATATGGTGCAAGTGGAAAACCAACCTAACAAGCTTCACAAGTAGACCACAAAGCACCTGCAAGTGCTAGGAATGGCAAAGCACTGAAAGGAGTAAACAATATAGCTCAAAGGCGCACACAATCTCAAAGTGATACTAAGTCACAAGCACCGGGAGCAAAGCATTTTATCAAGTGTTCATCATTATGTAAAACCTGTCACCACATGAGCAAGAACTAGTCATGGATAGCGCAAGCATGAATGGAAACTAGTTCTATGCAAAAACTCATCCAAGGTAACCAATTCGCATCAAAAGCTCATTGTAAGCACCAAGCACCAAAGCCATGTCTTTTACATCATTTCTTTCAAAGCTCGTTGAGACCATGTGCCCACTTCTTTGGCAGAAAACATGTAACAACATAAGCATTCAAGTTTTAGCATGGACAAAACAAAAAGAACTTGATTAGCAACTGATTATTTCATTTTGATGTTCATAAAAACTCAAGTTCACATGTCATGCCTTTGCGGCATAAAGAATCACTTGGTTCCCCTCGGATGCAAACAAGGCTAAACACTCACAATGAGAAAGTCTTTGACCCGATTGAAAAGAACATGGGTCCCAGACATGAGCTAAAACAAAGAACTATCATTCATACGAGAGCTACACAGTTCTAGTCAAAAGCTTATGGGTGAATGGTGATAAAGATCATTAGTCAAGTTAATTTACACCATTCGGAAAACAAGCTAGCTCAACAGATTTTATGTCAAAGCATCAAAGTGAGACTATGCTTACACATCTCGCCACACATTCACAACTCAGAGTGCACGTCCACATAAAGCACAAAAAAATGCTAAGGATATACAGGTGAAGCTCAACTATACAATGCAAGATGCTCATATGATACATGATGCAAATGCAACTCTAATAGAATGAGGACTCAGCTCAAAACCAAGAAAACACGTGAGGGTCGAACCAATCAAGAAAATCTCCATAGCCAATGAAGAACCGCTAAGGATCCCAATTGAATACCATAGGAAAGATACCAACTGAAGGATCAAAACTTGATACCACTCGAAAAAGATGATATCCAATTGAAAGCTCAAAATTTGATACCAAATAAAATCTTAAAAGCGGATACCAAGTCACCAAGCAAATCCTTGGTCCAACTCCCCCTCAAATAAATCCGAGCTCCCCCTCAACCAAATACGCCTAGCAAAAGAAAACTAGAAAAAGGTGTACAAAACAAATACTCACTATACAAAGTGTACAAAGGCCACATCGGGGCCATTCAAAGGGTGTAGAGAACCATCAAACCTTGATCATGCAAAAGACCAAGAGTCACCAAGCTCATGTTCTCCAACTCGCATCCTCGTACCTACACATGAGAGGACAAACAAACCCGAGTCTTGGATCCCGAAGGGTTAGCAAGCATATACTTGGGAACCCAAGACTTGGTCACACGGGTAAATGGTGTACTCAACTTATCATGTGGGTTAGCATGATGCAAATGCCGGTTCGAATGAAAAGGTCTAGCAATACTCTTGGAACCATGCCTCAAAGTAGAAACTCGAGAAGAAGAACGAGTGCTACCACTAGCAAAAAGGCAACGATCCCTCGAGGTGCTTGAAGAAGAACCAGTAGAAGCACCATGAGAATCAAGTCGTGGACCAACACGAGAAACACTATAAACATGTCCACGATCATGAACTACCCCACTAGAAAAAGAGTCATAAAACCCATCAACAAAATGCGGCTTCTGACTAGGCACACGAGTGTTCATGCCATGAGGTGGGCTATGAACAACCAAAGGCCTAGAAGCACGAACTCGCCGCATGCGTCTTGCACGCCTATAGCAAAAGCTCTCTTGATGCCCATCCTTGTCACAATAAGAGCAATGGTACAAAGGCCTATCTGTGGGCACAGTCTTCGAGGACAAATCATCATTCTCGTTCAAGTGACAAGACCCTTGGGACTTAGAGCAAGAAACACCCATATCTAACTTTGTCCCCAAATTGGGATCACACGTGCCATGGGAAAGGCTACGTGGCTTCCTAAAAGCTTTAGCGCGCACACGTCTCTCATGTTTGATACGACGAAAGCAAAACTCAACGGTATGCCCATCTTTCTTCCAAAAGGTGCAAAGGAACTTTGGTTTGGGAGTATGAGTTCCGAAAAAGAGAAGCATCCTTGCCACTTGAATTATCTTGGGCAACACCGGAAGAACCAACAAGCTTAGGAATAGCTATGGGAGAGCTATCCAAAGCACTAACACAAGCACTAACATCTAAAGACTCACGCTCAGCACAAGAAGTCAACTCCGACTGAGAATAATCAATTTTGGAAGCACAAATGTCAGAGTGACGAGAATCATGAGAATCCAAAGACTTAGCACAAACACTCTTGCATCTGGTGAGCAAAACACCATTCTCAAACTTGAGCCGCTCACAAGTACCACATGGAGCATTTTTCAAATTAGTCATCTCCTCCTCAATGCACTTGGCATATGTGGTACGCAAGAGATCATTTTCTTTCTCAAGGTTGGCACTAATCTCCTTGTGCTCAACCAACTTGGCGCTCATATCATCGCGCATCTGTTTCAAAGCCAAAACTTCACTTTCTAATTCAATGCATGATGTGCAAATGAGACCACATGAACAAACATCATCATTCACATCAAGCAAATCATCTTGTGTATCCAAAGAAGTAAGGCAAACATCACCATCAAAAACCAAAGAGCAAATGCTACATGGCGTGGACTTCATCTCACAAATTTCTGCCTTAGCATGCTCAAGTTCATCCAAACAAGTGATGTGAGTCAATTTCAATTCTTTAATTTCAGCATGCAAAGACTCACAAGAAGCACATGGTAAAGAAGCATTTGACATCAACAAAACAATCTCATCTCTAGCCTCATCAAGATCATCTTGCAAGAAAACACATGAAGGACATGGCTTAGAGGCATTAGGTTTCAGCAAGTCATTTTCAGATTTAAAACTATCACAAAAATGCTTCAAATTGGTATTCTTTCTAATCGATGCTTCACAAGAATTGCAAGGAGAAGAATCAAGTTTAGACATGCCAATTTTCTTTTCAAGATCAGTAATTGTCTCGCCATAAGCACAAAGGCGAGTGAACAAGTCAATTATACCTTGAGAGAGTTTACTTCTATTCATATTGTGAAGCTTGCGTCGAACATCATCTTCTTGATGCACTTCTTCCAAAAGACGCATAAACGCCATCCCTTCATTAAGTACATCACGCTTCTCTCCACTTGAGGACAGAGAAACACAAGAAGAAGAGCTTGGTGCCATAGCTCAAAGCACTAGTTAGGATTAGTCAAAAGCAAACTCAAATCTCGAAAACCAAATCCGGAAGCAAAATCGTCTTTTCCCTTGTCGCCCCGTGGATCACAAAGCCAATAAAGATGGAGTAATCCTTAACCGGCTCTGATACCAATTGAAGGACCGATTAGACGACCAGAGAGGGGGAGGGAGTGAATGGGAGCCGATAAAATTTTTTCCCAAATCTAGCTTTTCCCAAATCAACTCCAAGCCAACCAAACGATCTAGCCAAGATCACGTAGCTACTGAGAAGCTACTGACCCTAAGAACTAGATCAAAGCAGCGGAAAAAGAATCGAACAAGTCGAGCACAAGACGCGGCCTCAACAGGAAGTTCAGTGAAATTGTTACATGCCACTTGCTAGCACAAACAAAGCTAGAATGGCAAAAAGAAAAAATCAAAGATCCCTCCTCTCTCTCCCTCTCAAACCCTAAAAAAGACCCTCTCACAAACAAATGAGATGTCTACCACCTATCCTCTCCAAGGGATGGCTGCCCACAATAGCCACTCCTCATATATATAGGCGCCCTGCAAATGTCCAGAACGCCCTCACATGAAGCATACAACACAATACCCCTTAGGGGCAAATTTGTCATAGTTGCGAATATTCTTCCGGCTCGGACCGCATCCGCCGCAACCTTGCTTCCCTCCGACGCAAGATTTGCGACCACGCCGCGTGTCCTCCGGTCCAGACTCCATGACGCCCACGGCTCCTCCTGATGGGCCGCGCCACGCCAAGTCCTCGGGCTTGGTTTTGAGGCCCAAACCAAGAAACCGTCCTCCTGGTTATTTTGTGGCCAAATCACCAAACCCCGCGTACAAGTTTCGGTCGTTAGCCGCTACCTTGCACCGGCTTCATGTCCGCGTACGAGCTTCGGTTGTGAGCCGCTACCTCGCACCGGAACCATGTCCCCTCGCTCGTTCTTGCCACCATGTGAACCGCACTTGATCCATCTGGCCATCGGGTCCCTCGAACCAAGCCTACTTGTCTCTCCGCTCCTCGGAGGCCGCCATGGCTAAGACCTTTCGCGCCTGTTCTGCACCTGCACCAATGCAACCAAGCCGCATTCTACACCTGCAATACTTGAGCCAAGGGAAACGTCAGTCCACACCACGTTGTCAATCACTCATCACACCAGGAAGCGACCATCCACCGGTCCTTGGACACACCGGGTCCTCAGCCAGCCTTTTTCTGATATTCCATAACCAAACAGCCTTTTATGATGAACACAAAAAAGAGTGCAAAGAAAAAAGACTTAGCTGACCGATCTATATCAAGCGGATAGAAATATGTTTCTCAAGCCAAGCTATCCTTCCTATTACTCTATCATAGAAAGGCTATGTTAACAGGAACAAAATCACACCTATTTACGTTATTCATCAACAGAGCCAACTACAAAAAACATGGATACACCTCCGTTTTTGTGCGGAAACTACAAAGTATCTAAGAAACAGCATAAAGTAGACTGACAATCACCACGATACATAACTTGAGGTAATCATTAACACTACTGCCCTCAAACAAAACCAAACAGTTCTGTCTCTTTACAAGTTACACATCAACTGCGACCGACAGAATCAGCAGCTGTCCAAAATTTAAGCCATAGCTGCAAGTACAAAAATCAACAGCATAGTAATACCAGACAGTTTTGCACACAGCAGCTGGGAATAAAACTCAAATTGACAGCTGCATAAGAAAATATTGCACCACAAGGCCAGGCCCACAAATTCAGCGGACTTCATAGCCAAACATAATTAAACCACAGCTGACCCTTTTCAGATCATACACCGCACCTTATTACAAAATGTTGGCCTGAAAGGCGATAGATTTTCCAAAGCATGCAAATAACAGGTTTAGACATCAAAGGAATTCGGAATTTTGCATAGCTTGGTTCTGGGGGTCATTTCGACTGTCTGAAAGAAAGTAAATAGTGGCGGGCATACTGATACTCCATAACAAAACAACCATTTAAGATGAGAAAGAAGTTATTCATCAGCAGGAAAAAACCAAGTCAGAAACTGGCGTTTGCCCTTCAGCTCTGCCATCACAGCCTCTGGCAGCAAAGGCGTGATTTCCCCGTTTCTCATGTTGTACACGCCAGAGTCCGCAAGAGGATCCACAGAGTGACCTAGTCTGTCCTCCCTAAATGGCTGGTCAAAACTCCTATGCATGAAGTAGATGCAATCCTCACGAACTCCACCTGCAAATTGGCTACCAAGGACTGATTTGGAGCATTGTAAACCAAGGAAGAGCGCCTGGCCAGCCAAGCTCTCCACCTTCATCCACTGGCCAGGGATGGTGGCAAGGTTTGCCTCAAAGACCTCAAAACGGGAAGTCCTGTCATGGTCTCTCAGCCGAGCCCTCCGTGGAAAGCTCACCCACCGTCTGACCATCAACAGCCTGCCATCAGATTCTACCAGGTAACGCAGGACCAAGTACCCAGGAGGCATATCTTTTGGGTCTATCCACAGCTGATTGGGCTCAAAGCAATGGTATATCTCTTGCTGCTTGGGGTCATGAGGGATGCACGGAAGAAAGACTTGTGAAAATTTTGGCTCGCTGAGGCCAAAGCCATCAAGCTTCATGATGTGAAGCCCTTCTTGTTCCGTGAGAGCATACGGCTTCCCATGGAAGAAGGCAATATCAGAGATCCTCGTTAGAGGATCCATACGCCTCTCTTTACGCATGCTGATGCTGAACGCATCATGATCCTTGGAAGGAGTGGCAGAAACGCTGTATCCATCAGTAATTACGGTTGCGACAACAGGATTCGGCGTAGGATTGACCAGAGATGATAGGATCTTCACCTTAACATGCCCCTTGCTGACGTAAGATTGACCATAGGCGGTAGAGCTGTCGATCGCTCGGCGCACAGCTGGGCCCAGCTTCGGGAGAGGGAGTGTCAGACCGGAGAGCGGGTTCATCAGAGAGCATCGGCCGTCGTGTTGCACGAGGAAGGCCTGGTTGTCGACGGCGAGGTAGCAGAAGTCGACGCCGGGCCGGAGGATGGGCCCGCAGCGGACGGGGGCGCCGTTGAGGTCGAGGAGGGTGCCGTCGCGGAGGGCGAACCAAGGGTGCGGCGGGGGCAGCCGCGGGTGCTGCCGAGCGGCGGCGCCGGCGCGCCAGGGGCGGCAGACGGCGCGGAGGCGGATGCGGTCAGCGAGGGACGGCAGACGCTTGACCACCTGGCCCAGGAGGTCCACCGGGAGCTCCTCCCACGACGACGGGATCACCGCCGCTGCCATCTTCCTCGGCTCCCGTCCGGCGGTTACAACGAAATCGCCGCCTCCTATAAATTCGCAATGGAAACGCTCAAGAACTGTGTGGCAAAATCCACAATCGAAGTAAGCATGAGGAGGGAGGAAACATTGTCAAACCTGGAACTCTGTATCGCCCGGCGAGAAGCCTGCTCGGTGGCCGGCGGCGAGGTCGCCGTGGCACGTAGGGTTTGGGATTCGGGTGCGGCGGTGGCCCGAGAAACGGCCGGTTTTTTTTTTTTTTTTTTTTTTTTTTTGAGCACAGGATGGATGGGCGGCGGATGGAGAATGATGAGGAAGCAGAGACTCGGGAGTGGTGGTGGACTCTTCCGGGCCGTGAATTTCCTGCCTCGATCCACTTTCAGACTTCCTTTCCGATCTTCTGGCCCGGCCCATGAACCGCCTGAACGGCGTCAATGACGCCATTTCTTCACAATTTACACTTCACAACGCTGCATTCTTTTTCGGAATTTCTTTCCTTACTTTATGTCTTCACTTGCTTCTCGATTTTGATTTCACTGAAACGTCCATCTGGGATGTTCTTGGAAGCGTGAGCGATTATTTTACCCATCACGCGTACTGAACTATCACCATGATTATACTAATGAAGCCGAAATACAGGTACTGATCAATGATCCGATTTGACTTAGGCCTTGTGTTAAGTTCCTAAAAAATGGAGAAAGTTTATGTATTTGGAAGCGCACAGAGAGAACACATTATGCACTAGGTCACGTGTATAGAGGGAGACACGGTTCTCTAGGTGAAAACTTTATGCAAAATGAGGAGAACTAAACAGGGCCTTACCGGTATTCCACAAATATATGTATCCCCAAATTAGGCATGTATATATTTATGAATAGCTGGATCATCAATCACGAGTGTTAAGTTTTAAAAAAGACAGTATAAAGAATAGCCCAATTTTAAGCATGAAACCTTTTAGCAATGTAAAAATCTCGATTTTAGCGTTACTGGGAAAGCCCCTCGATTTGAAAAGGGAGGAATGTCAGATGACAAAAAAGAAAACAAAAAAAGAAGTAATGTATCGAGAAAAGGATGGAACAAATTAAAATACCACCTTCTCCACCGTATCATCATCTCCGACGAACACCTCATCTTCTCCGCCAACGACTCAAACTTAAGAGAACTCCAATTTGGGTTAGAGTTTAGAGTTTCGAGGTCTGGGGTTGGAGAAAGCATATGTGCCTTCCGGGTACGGAGGGATGGTCGGGGTGGCTGCCAACCCAGTAGTGGTGGTAAGGTGTGGTGGAACGGTGGGCGACGCCATCGTCCAATATTGTGGAAGAGGAGGCCGGTTGGGCTAGGTTAGTGGTTACGGCGTCGAGGTCGTAATAGTTAGCGGTGGCTAGGGGCAGATTTAGCATTGGTGGGAGGGACAACAGGGGAGGCGGGGGAGCTGGGGATTTGGTGAGGCATGGGAGGAGAAGGGCGTTGGGCCAGAGACCATGTCTCGGTCGGGTCGGATAGAAGAGGCGCATGCAGTGCATCAGGATTCGAAAGACCACAACAATAGAACACAAGATATGAGGGCGAGAGAAGACGAGGTGAGTGGAACGAGCCCATGTGAGATTTTACTTGGTGCATATGCAAAGGGGACTAGGGCGGCCTCGATGGAATGACATCCCAACATGCCCTTTAGCCTAGGTGCCTCCTTTAGCATTGTGCAAAGTAGACACTGTTGGATTAGAGAGGGGAAAACTATTGGAAATACAGAAGACAACACAAAAATAACTTAGGTAACGGTTAACGAGAAAATGATTTTTCACGATAGAAATTTTATTCTCCCTTTTCTCGGGACAACTTGGGCAGCCCGCTCGTGTAATCCTGTTTAAGCGCGTGGTCAGTCCAAGTGTCTACTCTCTCTGTTTGGGTTTATAAGGCACACATGCATATGAAGATTCAAAGTTTTATAACGCAAATTTGGAATGGATAGATTTGTAATAAAATATGCTATCTAATGATATAAATATATAATCATAAATAATATAATATAAGATAAATAAATGATCAAACCATAATTTGGGAGATCATGGCACATTAAGTTTCGCCTTATCAACAAAAACGGAGGGAGCACCTGAGTTCTTAAACGAGGGGCTAGTGCTTTGGTAACTTAAAAAAAAGATCATACTGACTCATCTTTTTAATTCCCTCCTCCAAACAAACAAGGATTTGGAATACAACAACATAGCCTTTTGTCCCGAGCAAGTTGGGGTAGGCTAGATATGAAACCCAAAAGAAAAAAGATAAGAAAGACATAAAACGGCACAAGACTAAAGAAAAGGTAAGAGGTAAACAAAAAAGTAACAAATATCACGGTTCAGGCACGTTGATTGCTAGTCTCCAAGCGCTTCTATCTCTAGCTAATTCCCTAGAGATATTTCACTCTCTAAAATCTCTCTTGACCGACTCATCCCAAGTCAGTTTAGGTTGACCTCTACCTCTCTTTACATTATCTACCCTCTCTAGAACCCCACTACGCACTGGCGCCTCACGAGGCCTCCATTGGACATGTCCAAGCCATCTCAACCGATGTTGTATCAGTTTCTCCTCGATCGGTGATACGCCGACCCTATCATGAATATCTTCGTTCCTAATGAAGGGATTCGGGGAGGCTACACTAGCACAATACAAAACTGTGTACCCCGAAACCAGGAACAACTGCAGTTATAGATCTCAGATCGTTACCACTAGACGCGCAGATGTAGCGGAACCGTCTCGGTGTAGAGAAGCGCGTCGAGGTAGCAGTGTCGTGAAGTTGTGAACGTCCGTTTGGTCCTGCGGCACGTGCGGTTCGTCCCAGTGCTCCAAGCGCAACACCTCCGAGGTATCCACACGTACGAGGATGGAACGCCGAGCGCCGGTGTGCCAGCACCTGGGCGCGCGCGGCGAGAGAGAGCGCAACGGCCAGGGAGGGGCGGCTAGAGTTTGGGCGGCACAGAATACTTGGGGCACACTCCCCCTTGCCCCTCCCACGTATATTTGAGGAGGAAAACCTCCCATCTCTTCGTCCATTAGTAATATGGGACTAATAGATGGTGTAGTCCCTCTAGTGCTAATGGGCCATGCTAATGGGCTTCCACTTTGTAGGCCCATTAGTGGATCCAATCCAATTGGCTCTAGGGCATATATCCAACACCTAACTCTATCCCTTCTTGTGTGCCCACAAGACCAGTGTAACATACGCATCTCTGCTACACACAATTGTTGGACATGTCGCCTTTTGTAGCCCATCATTCAGCACAATATAGCATCGCCGAGCGAATCGTCGTCCTATAGAACTTACCTTTTAGCTTTTGTGGCACCCTCTTGTCACAGAGGACGCCATAAGCTTGACGCCATTTCAGCCAACCGACTAAAATTCTATGCCTAACATCTTCATCAATATCTCCATCCTTTTGTAGTATCGATCATAAGATATTGAAAAGTATCCTTCTTGGCCACCACTTACCCATCAAGACTAAAGTCTCCATCCTCATGTCCAATCGCACTGAAATCGCATATCATGTACTCGGTTTTCGTCCTAATAAGTCTGAAACCCTTCGACTCTAATGTGTGCCTCCATAGCTCTAACTTCCTATTAACCCCCGCCCTACTCTCATCAACTAGCATCACATCATCCGCAAAGAGCATACACCAAGAGATATCACCTTGTATGTCCCTTGTGCCCTCATCCATCACTGAAGCGAATAAATAAGGGCTCAATGCAGACCCCTGGCAGAGTCCTATTTTAATTGGAAAGTCGCTGGTGTCGCCATCGCATGTCCGGACAAATGTCATTGCATCCTTGTACATGTCCTTGATGAGGGTAATGTATTTAGTTGGGACTCTGTGCTTCTCCAAGGCCCACCACATGACATTTCTTGGTACTTTGTCATACGCCTTCTCGAGGTCAATGAAAACCATGTGCAAGTCCTTCTGCTCCCTATATCTCCCGTCAACTGTCGTAGTAGGAAAATTGTCTCCATGGTCAACCTACCAGGCGTAAACCCAAACTGGTTTTAACTCCGCCTATGTTGGCTAGAAGACTAGCTTGAGTCGTGTCAACATAGCCGGTCCCAAGCCCGGTTAAAGGAGGAGGAGGTGTGTTAGGTCTGGCGAACTAGCACATATAACAGCCGTTGTAATGGATATGAAACCCATAAGAAACAAGGATTATGAATAAAAAAGAAATTTTCATATTAGCTCTCTCTTTCTAACTTCCTGTACAAAATCCCATGCCTCTTTCCAGTTGTTGCCAAACACACCCAAGGGGATTTGTAAAGATAGGACTTTACCAATTTTCAAAAGATCCAATGTACCTGTCTGAATTTTTTATGTTACACTTAAATTTTCCCAAACTAGATTTATATAACTGTTTCACAAAAAAATAGATTTATATAACTTTGGCCAAGCTTATAGAACATATAACATAATCTACAATTAGAAAATATTTTATTAAATTTATAATAGAATATATTTTGGTAGCGCATATTTGATAGCCTCAATGTTATTATATTTTTCTATAAGCTTAGTTAATATTACAAAAGTCTGACTTTAAAACAAACCAAATGCGACATGCAAAAGAATAGAGGGGTGTCAAATAATACCAAAAGGTACCAGACTTTTCACAATAATTGACAATTTTTCTGTTCAACTCTTGATCGTTCATCTTTTATATGGATATTTGTATACATTGGTAGAAGCATATTACATGTTTAAGTAATTTTGACAATATATCTAACGATATTCATAATTTAGTATTTTAAATTTTGTAAGTTAAAGTCGGCAAGTATTTTAAAATGGAGATCAGCATGAAATGAAAGAGTATACGCATTTTTAATCGCGACTCAAGTTGGTATGTCTTCTCCCAGTCAGCTTGTTCCCGGCCCACTAGCCAGAGCGCACAGCCCAATCTGAGAGAAGTAGAGAATCCCATCCAGGCATCCAGTGATCCAGCAGCAACCTTCTCCCCTGCCAGAGAGCGCGTCCGCCTCCTGATCCGACCGGGGCCCCGTCCCCGTCCCTACCCATGGCCGCGCCGCTGCGGCTGGCCCCACTTCGCCCCGCTCCCGCCGTCCGGCTAGCCCCGCGCAGCCTTATCCGGGCGACGGCAGCCAGCGGTGGGGGCGCGGCCGGGCCGGTGCTCCGCACCTGCAAGAACTGCAAGCAGCAGTACGACCCGGCGGCGAACCACCCCTCCGCCTGCCGCTACCACACCGCCCACTTCGGAGGTGAGACAAACCTCGTTGCTCCCTCCGTTCATCAATTTCCGTGCTTGATTTTTGCCAGAGTAATCATTTGAAGTATATGTATAATTTGGGGCTAAATGTGCTCAATTGGCTTAGCTGGGGTGTCAACTGTCGAAGAAATTACCATTTGAAGAAATAAGTTAGCTCTTTGGTGGGAAGATTGTTCAGATTCAGTTAGTTTTTCACTAGAATTATCTCGGAGAAATTCTTTGTTTCAAAACTGAAAAATGGTTAGCTCATTTAGTGCGCAATAATTTGTGGAACACACACATTTTAAGTTCAATGTCAGGGGTTTCCCATCACGAGCTGGCTTAGCATTCTCCAATTTGATTAAAAACACATATTATTTACTTGTGTTGTGATGGATTCTGAATTCCCAGCTCCGACTCTCACCACCTCACAATACCAACCCTTGGAAGTAATCTCCTTGTTCCGAACTATTCATGCTCCCATGACTCATGAGACGGCTTAGGAATCTTATTAACAGAGAAGTTTTACATCGAAATTTTTTCTCATTACATTCTCTGATAGTGTCACTCCATATCTAAATGACCATTTTCTGGCATGCCAGGCGAAACAAAGAGAAAATTTGAGAGCGTTTATGCTGGTGGAACCATGGACACTCCAGATTCAGGCAAAGTATTCCAGTATTGGCATTGCTGTGGGTCAGAAGATCAATTTGATGCGGGCTGTACTGCTTCTCCTCACTGTTCATATGATGATTGAATGTCATATGTGTGCACTTTGTTTTGTGATTGTGTTATTTAGCGTTCACACGAATACTGGTTCCCAGGATGTTATTGTATCTTCCATGGGAGAATGGATCTATGCATGAAACACTTCTTTTGAAAGACCAAAATATAGCCCTCTTGTTTAGCTTTAACGTTCTTTTATTTTATTACTTAACCCTTAAATGTTCCCATGGGTGCATTTATCCGATTAGTTCTTGAATACTGACACATATTTGCATTATGTTCTTGTGAGTGTACTATGGTCTCAAATGGGAATGGTTTGATGCTTTGAATACAGTTAGATCTTGGTTCCTGTTTAGCTTATTTATTACTTGGAAGTTGAATGTCCCCTCATTATGTCAGCTGGGTTTTCTCTTTGTACTATTTTCATTTATGTATTTGGCAAATTGTATTCTATATTTCACGATGCATATTCAAATTTCATTTTTGTCATAATAGCTGGGATACTCCTTTTCCTCTGGTTTAGGCTAGTAGATTTGCATAGGGTTGAAACAAACGTAGGGTGCATGTGATGCATCTGGTAGTGTGCTCTAGACAATGAATGTAGTAAGACTTTACAAGTGAAGTCAATTCCCACTGCAATGACGGAAAAGCAATTCCAATGAGTGATTCATGTTAGCATTATTCTCTTTGTTGCCTTGTTTCTAGGGATACCTGCCATTTCATATCTTTATGCTTTCATGTCAAGCAGACAGGATTCTACATTATGAAAATAATCTTGTTATTTTACATGTTCTGCTAACAAGTTTAGCCAAGAGGATCACCAGTGCTCTCATCTCATTATCTCAAGGCCCTTTTTAATTGGTAAGTATTAATCGATCTGTTAGAGACCTGTTTCATGCTTTCAAATGTTCATAGAAGAACTGTAAGGCGTGAATGTTTTTAATTGCCATGCTGAAACTCACAACACTTCTACGGTTGAATATATTACCAATACCTTTCTAAATTCTATAGGACAGTCATCAGCCAATCGAAGGTGTTGCAGACATGTCCCTTCTTAAAGCAGTCTATCAATATGTTAACAGATAGTGTTTTCTATAAACTGTTGGATTTTCCGTTGCCCCATACAAAAATCAACAGAACGTGGAGAGTCTGCCATGTTGCATAACATTTGATGACCACTATCAAGACTCTGTCATGGATAAATTGGATACAACCTTTAGAGATTGCAAAAAAAAAAAAAACAAGTATTTGATTCATTTGTTTGTAACATATATATATAAAGGGTTAAGAGCGTACTACTATCAGAAATGTCATTTGTGATACACCTCTTCCTCTCAATCCAATGTTGCTCCGAGAATATAAGTTCTAGTGTTGCATTGTTTCTTTCTTTTTTTCTTTGAAAGACAATGTCGCATTGTTTCTGATTACAAACAGAGGAGACTATAAATTAAACATCCAAAATGCTGATGCATCTGCAGATTCCAGAATCATTTTTTGTGCTGTATGTGGCTCTGAAGAAAAACTAACGAATAATTTGAAGGAAGCCTAATTTTGCGGCCTGTGAATGGATGAAAAATTAAGAAACATCTTTTTCATACCGCTATTTGAAACATTCGAGATTAACCTGTTGACATTTAAGATAGCATGAAAAATACGGAGTATGTCGAATGCATTTGCTATAGCAAGCGCTACGGTTTTTTTTTTTCTTTCTTTTTGCCATGAATCCAGCCTTTTCGAGAGACGGTCGTATTGACCAGATGCTCCGCCACGTCATCGATCCGCGCCACCTCCCTTCCACCCCATCCCTCCCGTCCAATCCCGATCCAACGCTCTAGCACAACTCTCCCACGGATCCATCCGAAACCACTTCGCGCTTCGCCTTCTCCTAAAATTTCGCGTTCCCTCCCAAACCCACCCGATAAATCCCCCTCCACCGCCAAATCCTCAATCCCACACACAAATCCTCTTCCTCGCTTCCTCCAGATTCCAACTTCTCCGAGCGGTTGCGGCGGCGGGCGAAGGGGCTTCGAGTTGCAGCGGCGATGTCGGGGCGCGGCAAGGGCGGCAAGGGTCTGGGCAAGGGCGGCGCCAAGCGCCACCGCAAGGTGCTCCGCGACAACATCCAGGGCATCACGAAGCCGGCGATCCGGAGGCTGGCGAGGAGGGGCGGCGTGAAGCGCATCTCGGGGCTCATCTACGAGGAGACCCGCGGTGTGCTCAAGATCTTCCTCGAGAACGTCATCCGCGACGCTGTCACCTACACCGAGCACGCCAGGCGCAAGACCGTCACCGCCATGGACGTCGTCTACGCGCTCAAGCGCCAGGGCCGCACCCTCTACGGGTTCGGCGGCTAGATGGGCGAGCTCTCCTCTCCTGCTGGTGGACTGCATGTAGTGGCGCTGTGTTCTTGATTTAGTGTTGTCAGTGCTCTATGTATCGATGCTGTGTTCTGTTGGTGGTTGTGAACTAGTATGGTCCTTCTCAGATCTCAGGCATTCCTCCTGGTTGATTTGGTGTCCAATGGTGTTGTGTAGAGCTTCTAATCTCATGCAGGATTGTGGTAACATGTGCAAGAATTCTGCTGTGCCTGGTGCAGGAAGTCTATGGTTGTTTTCCCAGTTGATTTTTCATTTACATTTTAAACCAATGATAAAAGTCATGTCAGTAGCTAAAACAATAAAAGAAAAGGGGAAAAGTGAATGATGCAATGTATTCTCAACCGAAAATGCAACTACCATCAAAGAAGTAAATCAATTGAAATCAGGCATGCAAATCAATAGGATTTTCCATCACTATTACTCTGCATCAGCTCCTACCACAACGCCTGACGAGAGCAGAACATGACTTTTGCAGGGAAGAAAGACTTAAACAGGGAAAACGAAAGTGGAAACTGACCTGAAGGCTCAGAGTGAGAATGAAAACAAAAAAACTAATCAGAATGCAAGACCCACTGTGGAAGGTCTGTACAAATCATCAAAAGCACTCCATATTTCAACTTGACTCTGCTTGTTTGTTTCACCTGTGAAATCCAGCTTCCCCTTTGTTCCCTATTTTTCTGTGTCTCTGATTCTGTTTTTGTTCTCTGTAGTCTGAAAATTTGGCTCTGAACAGAATCTCTGTGACTTGCATTAAGAGGTACTAGGATGAGCAGGTTAAGGATTACGATTCAACAATCAATATGTCATACTAGATGACTGTGGGATACCTGGATTGCATATCTGCTTTCAAGTTTCAACAATAAAATGTGGAATGGCTCAGTTAATCAAGGTCTTTAATTTGAAACGAAGAAATTTGCTTCCAGTGCCCAACTAACTAGGCAGATAGGAATACAATACTGCTTGATAACTTTTTCATTTCCATCAGGGATCAATAGAAAGTCCATTTTATGGACAAATAAAAAAGTTTAATAAATCCTTTGTCACGGATGTCATGAGTTTTATCTTTATGGTGGCAATTCTACACCACCTTTAAAACTCCTGACAATACATTACCTTAAAAGTAAACTCCTAACAATAGAACTACTGACAATACATTACCATAAAGATTAAACTTCAAAGGTGATGATACCTTTGAGAGTTGGTTTTAGTTCTGGTTCTTTGATGGTTCTAAAACTTTAATCAGGGAACAATAGGCTTACTAAAACTAATTAAAGTAGTAATAGGAAACAGAACTTTGAGAATTGTTTTATTAATTTCCTATTAGTCACTGGAAATAAATGCTAACAACATGCTTTTCCAGGTTTTAGCAGGTTTTTTGAATCCATCGGCTGGTACAGTGTATATATAGGCCATGCAGCTATGTCTTCCAAAACCCTGATCACCAGGTGGTAAATTTTACTTTGCTAGTAATTTTCTACCTGAAATGTTGTCACACTACTTTAAAGGAATCTGCAGCAGTGTCGGCACAACTACTCACATACTAGCATCTATTGGTTTTGATTTCAGTGTGGCCTGTATGGTATGCCTTAAACTCTGAGCAGCTCTTGATTTCGTATTGGATGAGTAATGATGTCTGATGCCTGTAGTTATACATGTAATCATGTGGTGAGAACTACTCCCTCTGTCCCAGATTACAATTCGTTTTGCCTTTTCTAAATACATAGATTTTACTATGTATCTATACATATGCTATATCTAGATAGGTAGCAAAATCTATGTATCAAGAAAAGCCAAAGCCAGTTGTAATTTGGGATGGAGGTAGTAAGTTACAGACAGCCAATGTTACATAAAACCTTTTTGCATGCATATCCTGCTTTGGCACCAAAGTTCACACTTCACACAATATTCCCTTATATGCATTTACTGGGAGCTTTGCTTTCTAGCATTAGTGAGTCGTGCAAGAACTGATTATAATACAACAAAGTCACTGGTAAGATGTCTTGATGATAGACATGTTCTTTAACCATGCAGAAGAAAGAATCAAATCTTGTTTTACGTTCCTTAATAGCGTTCTTTGTTTGGAACCTTACATGTATAAGGGTCAATTTTGAACCAAATCTTGCTATTAGCTACTGAACATATGTTGATCACCCAATTCATGCACTGGAATCATATGAGTTCTAGGATGTAACAAAGACATTTCTATGCTGTGCATGTGCCATGTGTTTATATAAAAGAACAGTGGCTTTCTCAGTATTTCCTGCCTGTTGAATTATATCCTTTGGATGCAGGTTGTGATGCCTACAGTGGAATCTGATGTCACACTTGGTCTTGGTAAGCTCAACCTTCCATTAGATGAGGTCAGGTCAAGGGTATCAAAACCTCTAGATGCTATCGGGATGTTGAACTACTCTCAAGTAGGCAGCTGATATCCACCTTTTGGATTATACTCTAATGTCTTCACAAGGTTCATGAACACCCTTCATCCAAAACAGAGGCCAATCCAAACTGAGTGGTGGGCAGAAACACAGAGTTGCATTGCCGGAGCTTTAGCTGAAGCATCCAAAGTATTACTGCTGGACGAACTGACAGCATTCTTAGATGAACATGACCAGGTACCAACCTTCAATTTCTGGTTTTATGGTTCACTGAATGCTGCATACATTGCTATCTCCTCTATCTTTTTTTCCTGTACATTGCTGTTTATCATCATGACTAACATAAGTTACAGCTGACTTGCACTGTAAATTTTTATGCCAAACCCTCTGGTAGGAAACTTTATGTTTGCAAATCCTTTTCTGATGTTTCTGATTTGCAAATGAGTGACAGTTCTACTATTACAATGAGTTCTCTAATCTCTGTTTCCTGCAATTGCAGATGGGCGTGATAAAGGCGGTAAGGAACTCTGTAGCTGCTGATGGGGAGGTTCCCGCATTATATGGGTGACTCATCGGCTGGAAGAACTGAAATACGCGGATGGTGCTATTTATATGGAAGATGGCCAGATAATCATTCAAGGTAACATCTCTACCGTATCAAGATTTATAAAGAAAAAACAGGCGCTCAACTTTGACCATTTTGAGCTCTAATCCTGGAAGCTGTTGAGAAAGATCCTCCTTGTATGAATCGACTAATTGCAAAGCAACAACAGTAGTTTTGCTGTAACATTGGTTTTAGGCATCTGCAATGCTGAAAATCGATTACTATTTTCTTTTATGGGGGTTTGGTTGATAATGCATTAATGCAACTCAGAAATTCCACAATTATCACTTTCTGCAACATCTTCATGGTTCTCTCAGTATCATACATACTCTGTTATGTAGACATGTAGTTAGTTGAAAACAGGGGATAGGATTTGAGACAGCATCAGACTAAAAATTCGAATTTCGTTCTTGTCAATAATGTTAACTTTAACCAAGGTACAAAACCAGAGGAAGCAGTAGCACATAGAACTACACTACTCATACGGAAGCTTACGCTCTCTGCGCACGAACAATCAGCAGTTTGCTATTCTCAAGCTACAACGACAGATCAAGCAGTTAAACAGTCTCCGGGTTTGATCAAGCGGCGAGCACCATCGGAATCGAGATGCCTCCAGCATCAGCCGCCGCAGCTCCTCCTGGGAACAAGTCGTAATCCGGCAGCAAATCATTCAGAGAGCACATGAAGTCCCACCCATCGTCGCCGCCGTCCACCAGCGCTGGCAATTCCTCCTCCTGATCCGCCGTCGCTGCCGCCGGGCACCCACCAACGAACAGAGGAGCATCGGACGGCTCTGCCACTGCCACCTCCTCCTCTTCCTCTTCGTCGCTTCCCCAATCGAGGTCACTTCTCTTGCGCTTCTGGGCGTTCCTGCCATGGCCGCTGAACCGGATGCGGTAGAGCCTCATCGGCGACGCGGCGAGGCTGGGCGGCGACGCGATGGAGTACTCGTGCATCACCCAGCCCGTGCTGCCCTTGATGCCTGCCTCGTGGAAGTTGAGCGCGTACTTGCGCCACTCGATCTCCTCGCCCCCCACGCGGATGCGCGCGCCCTCGCCGCCGGCGGCGGCGTTCTTCCTCCTCTTGCCCTGGCCCTCCCAGGTGCCGCCGCCCGCGCAGCTCCGCTTCTGGCGGTTGGCGCCCGTGGCCCCCTTGCCGCTCATGGCCTGCCCCGCCGCGAAGAAGAAGGCGTCCCCCTTGGTGCGCCCGTGCCGAGCGAGGAGGACCCACGGCGGCGCGCTCAGCGGGTCGTCCTCGAGGATGTCGCCGGCGGGGAGGGGCTGCCGCCGGATGCGCCGGAGGAGGTAGTGCGCCACCACCTCGTCGTCGGTGGGCACGAACCGGAAGCCCGGGGGAAGACCCAACCTCCTGGATGCCATGGATGATTCGGCAAAGCAAAAATCTGAGAGGCTAGTTGAGGGATCGATCGGAGGATTGATTTCATATAGCTAGCGCTGGCATGTCCTGTTCCGACTCGGATTGCCCCTCCCCTGTTTCCCTCGTTCGCAGCCGATCTGCTGTTTCGCAGGCGAGTCGGATTCGAATTACTTCCCCGCTACGTAGCCGATCTGCTGTTTCCTTGCGTGAGTTGCCAAATCCGCGGCGCTTTCCTTTTCTGCGTCCTCAAACTCAAACGGTTGATTTATGACCCTATCCATTTATTGCTAAAATTGTGAAACGAATTGTCATCCTATTCTCCAATAAAGCGATGACAAAAATCAGCACCCATGCGGCATTTCCTTTTAGTGGCCATTTACAAAGGATAGAAAAAATTAGTACATACATTGCATTGGGAAACCACTAGATTATGCAGAAATGGTGCAGCAAATTAACCCCATCATGTCAGACAAAATGATTTTTTTCTTTCTAATTTACTAGTACTACTGCTACTTTTAAGCGGGTCCGGCGCTAACTATTTTCCCAATTGATTTTTCATTCATTTTAAACCAATGATAAAAGCCACATGTCATCAGTTGACTACTGCTAAAACAATAAAAGAAAAGGGGAAAAGTGAATGAAAGCAAAAAAAACTAATCAGAATGCAAGACCCACTGAGGAAGAAGGTCAGCACAAATAAGCAAAAGCACTCCATATCTGTACTTGACTCTGCCTGTTTGATTCACCTGTGAAATCCAGCTTCCCCTTTTTTTCCTATTTTTCTGTGTCTCTGATTCCTTTTTGGTTTCTATGTAGTCTGAATCCTATATACATGATCAAATAACATGCACTGAGGATTGCTGATATACTGAAAAGTGAAATCAAACGTGCCAACAAGAGCAAATCATAGGTGACAGCGCTGATATACTCTTCAAAAAAAAAAAAAGTGCCGCCATCTGTAACATTTGTGGTCTGATATATTCTCAAAAGAGTATATTGATATCAGAATATTATCTTTCATTATCTAAAAAAGAAAAAAATTATGCCAACAGTTTGAGTTTGAGGACATCAATTTCACAGTTATATTAGACAGCTGCAGTAACCATCTATTATGGACATAGTATGTGTTACGAGGAACTCGGTAAGTACACACACGTCAGGTCACGTCACAAAATTGGTAGTACGTAAAAGTAGTGTACATTTCTCTAGAGGAACTTGGTACTTTCTGGAATAGAAGAAAGTCCTTTTACCTCCTCGTAGCACGGGTCGAATTCACATTTCCTCCCTGACACAAAACCGTTTATCTAACACTCTCAACTATCAAAATCGTTCGTTTTACCCCTCTCGACGGTGCAGACGGTGGTTTTCGCTGACGTGACAGTGGGGCCCACATGTCAGCGTGGGCTCCACCACCATTCCCTCTCCTTTATCTCTCCACCTCTTCTCCTCTCTCGTCCCTGTCGGTGCCGCCTCTATCCCGCCGCCCCCTCTCCTCCGCCTCCAAGCCCTTTGTGGAGCTCTGCAGTGGCCGCCTTGTCACAGTCGCTGCTCCGGCCCCGTCCTTGCCGCCCCCCGAATCCCTACGTAGGAGCTTCGCCGCTACCGCGGCCAGCGCAAGCGAGCCGGGCCTCCGCAGGGGCCGTCACCCGCCGCTGGGAGAGAGAAGAGAGAGCAGAGGCCAAGCGGATCAAGGCCGGCCGCCGTCGTGCCTCGCCTCGCCTCGCACCGCCCCATCTCCTCCTCCGCTGCTGCTCCTCACCGTGGGGGTTCGGGGGCGGCAGGGACGGTGGCCAAAGCAGCGACTGTTCTGGCGACGACAACAAGGCGGCCGATGCAGAGCTTCGGAGAGGGCTTGGGCGCGGGGCGACGGCGCGGAGGAGAGGGGCTGGCGGGATAGAGGCGGCGCCGGCGGTGTGTAGAGAGAAAGGAGAGAGAGAATGGTGGTGGAGCCCACGCTGACATGTGGGACCCACTGCCACGTCAGCGAAAACCACCGTATGCACCAGCGAGGGGTGTAAAATGAACGGTTTTGATAGTTGAAGGTATTAGATAAACAGTTTTGCGATTCACGGAGGAAACGTGAACTCGTCCCATACTCTAGGGAGGTAAAAGAGACTTTTCCTGGCTGTGTTTAGTTGCATCAAGAAAAATTTTCCACCCATCACATCGAAGAGAATCTTACATGCATGAATTTATTAAATGTAGTCAAAAAAATAGCTCATTAGATCGATGGAGTGTACGTCGCATGACGAATCTAATGAGCCTATTTAATCCATGATTTGCAATAGTAATGCTACAACAACCATCTGTTAATTATTAATTAATTACCTTCTAATTACCCGTCATTAGATTCGGCTCGCGTTTTCTTGGCTAGATCTGTAATTAGTTTTATTAGTAATTTACGTTAAATGGTAAATTTTCTTCGACGTGACATTTTTATAAAAAAATTTCATCCATTTAAACACCACCACTCGATTTCATTAGTGTAGTTCGTTCTGGGGGCACACGCTGGCCCGGCCCATATCTCAACGAACGACCTGACAGATCGGGCCCATGCATCGGCGGCCCAGGCACTCCTGTTCTCCGCTCGCCGAGATTGCCGCACGGCCTCGCCGCCGGCGTCGGACCCCTCGGTAGCTGCGCCTCCGCGTCCTCCTCTCTCACCACCGTTCGACCCATCATGGACGCTCCTCCTCGTAGAAGCCTACGGGTGCGTGCGTACGGCCTCCCCTCCGCCGGCCGCGCCGGCCATCGAGGACTGGGACGCCGGGCTCTCGGTGACGACGCGGCGGCGACGGGTGCTGCCGGTGCTCAAGGGCTGCTCTCTACATGTTCCGCCCGGGCAGCTCGGTATGCTCCTTGGCCCAGTGGTTGTGGCAAGTCCCAAGTCCACCCTGCTCAAGGTTCCTCTGAACTAGGTGACATCATCTCGTTTTTTCCCCGCCCATTTTATTCATAGAGCACTGAAAATTTGGTTCAGAACTGAATCTCTCCGACTTGCATTAAGAGGTACGTAGGTTGAGCAGCTTGTGGATTACGATTCAACAATCAACACTAGATGAGTGCGGGATACCTGGATTGCATATCTGCTTTCAACAATAAAATATGGAGTCAGTTGTCATTAATTTGAAACAAAGAAATGTGCTTGCAGTGCCCAACTAACCAGGCAGATATGAATATGATACTGCTTGATAATTTTTTCATTTCCATCAGGGATCAATAGAGAGTCCATTTTAGGGACAAATAAAAAAGTTTAATAAATCCTTTGTCACGGATGTCAGGAGTTTTATCTTTATGGTGGCAATTCTGCACCAACTTTGAAGTGTCATGCATCATCGTAGAACCAGAAAATGGCATTGAACACTGGAGCAATGTTGGGCAGAGTTAATTTGTACCCTTTTTCTGAGTGTGGATGTGTGTGCGTGGTAGAATATAGTTTCCTTGACTTCATTCTAAATTAAGAAAAAAAGGAGATGTTTCAATATCTCATGCTGAAGACAAGGGCATGAATTAGTTTTACGAGATACCTTATTTTCTTGCGCTTGTAAAGTTCTAAGCTACTTGAATAGCACTCGTTCCTAACTGCTTCCTCTGTTCGTTTTTTAGTAGATGTATTAGGATTTATGAAGTCAACTTCATAATTTTGACTAACAGTAAGTCAGACTATATGCATTATTAGGAGTGTCAAAGTTGTATGAACAGATTCGTATTTCAAATATCTTTCAATACATCACTGTTTTTCTTTTAGCAATTGATGATATATACCTGTTAAGACTTCTCCAAATAGGCTTACTAAAAACTAATTAAAGTAGTAATAGGTAACAGAACTTTGAGAATTAGTTTATTAATTTCCTATTAGTCACTGGAAATAAATGCTAACAACATGCTTTTCCAGGTTTTAGCAGGTTTTCTGAATCCATCGGCTGGTACAGTGTATATATAGGCCATGCAGCTATGTCTTCCAAAACCCTGATCACCAGGTGGTAAGTTTTACTTTGCTAGTAATTTTCTACCTGAAATGTTGTCACACTACTTTAAAGGAATCTGCAGCAGTGTCGGCACAATTACTCACATAGCATCTATTGGTTTTGATTTCAGTGTGGCCTGTATGGTATGCCTTAAACTCTGAGCAGCTCTTGATTTCGTATTGGATGAGTAATGATGTCTGATGCGTGTAGTTATACATGTAATCATGTGGTGAGAACTACTCCCTCCGTCCCAAATTACAATTCGTATTGCCTTTTCTAAATACATAGATTTTACTATGTATCTATACATATGCTATATCTAGATAGGTAGCAAAATCTATGTATCAAGGAAAGCCAAAACCAATTGTAATTTGGGATGGAGGTAGTAAGTCACAGATAGCCAATGTTACATAAAACTTTTTGCATGCATATCCTGCTTTGGCACCAAAGTTCACACTTCACACAATATTCCCTTATATGCATTTACTGGGAGCTTTGCTTTCTAGCATTAGTGAGTCGTGCAAGAACTGATTATAATACAACAAAGTCACTGGTAAGATGTCTTGATGATAGACATGTTCTTTAAGCATGCAGAAGAAAGGATCAATCTTGTTTTGTCTTCCTTAATAGCGTTCTGTGTTTGGAACCTTACATGTATAAGGGTCAATTTTGAACCAATTCTTGCTGTTAGCTACTGAACATATGTTGATCACCCAATTCGTGCACTGGAATCATATGAGTTCTAGGATCTAAGAAAGACATTTCTATGCTGTGCATGTGCCATGTGTTTATATGCAAGGATAGTGGCTTTCTCAGTATTTGCTGCCTGTTGAATTATATCCTTTGGATGCAGGTTGTGATGCCTACAGTGGAATCTGGTGTCGCATTTGCTCTTGGTAAGCTCAACCTTCCATTAGATGAGGTCAGGTCAAGGGTATCAAAATCTCTGGATGCTGTTGGGATGTTGAAGTAGTCTCAAGTTGGCAGCTGAAATCCACCTTTTGACCCTAATTCACATAACCCGCTGACCCTAAAACTAAAACCTCGCATTCACACCTTAAAATTTTAACGAAATTGATTGAAATTTGTTAGAGATGACTTGGTTTGACATTCCGCTACTTGTGTAAAATATTGCGGTAAGACATACATGTGGGCCCCGCATCAAGAGCTGAACCCTAGAACTAAAACCTCGCGTTCACACCTTAAGATTTTGGCGAAATTGATCGAAATTTGTTAGAGATGACTTGGTTTGACATTCCGCTACTCTGTGCAAAATATTACGGTAGGGCATATATGTGGGCCCCACATCAAAGAACCGGACCCTAAAACTAAAACCTCACGTTCACACCTTAAAATTTTCGCAAAATTTATCGAAATTTGTTAGAGATGACTTAGTTTGACATTCCGCTACTTTGTGTAAAATATTGTGTTAAGGCATACATGTGGGCCCTGCATTACCTCGCGTTCACACCTTAAAATTTTGACGAAATTGATCGAAATTTGTTAGAGATGACTTGATTTGACATTCCGCTACTTTGTGTAAAATATTGTGGTAAGACATACATGTGGGCCCCGCATCAAGAGCTGAACCCTAGAACTAAAACCTCGCGTTCACACCTTAAGATTTTGGCGAAATTGATCGAAATTTGTTAGAGATGACTTGGTTTGACATTCCGCTACTCTGTGCAAAATATTACGGTAGGGCATATATGTGGGCCCCACATCAAAGAACCGGACCCTAAAACTAAAACCTCACGTTCACACCTTAAAATTTTCGCAAAATTTATCGAAATTTGTTAGAGATGACTTAGTTTGACATTCCGCTACTTTGTGTAAAATATTGTGTTAAGGCATACATGTGGGCCCTGCATTACCTCGCGTTCACACCTTAAAATTTTGACGAAATTGATCGAAATTTGTTAGAGATGACTTGATTTGACATTCCGCTACTTTGTGCAAAATATTGTGGTAAAGCATGCATGTGGGCCTCACATCAACATCAAGACTATAAAAATTTCATCGTCAACACAATTAAACACATTGGGCCCCAACCCACTTAATACTACAACCCATATAGACCCTCCCCAACACAACTCATGTCAAAACCCGCCCCATAAAACTCATTTCAACCCGTCCCATTAGGCAGGCTTACCCCACGGCCCCACCCCTTTCCTTGCGTCGACGCGTGGGATTATGCAGCAAATTAACTCCATCTTGTCCGACAATGATTTTCTTTCCTTTCTAATTCACTAGTACTGCTGCTAATTTTAAGCGGGTCCTCAAAATTTTTTAATTACAAAAAGTCCTACCATTGATATCTCAATTCAGACTGAAAATTAATAAAATACAAGCAGAAAAAGATATTCAAGGCTGAGAATTGAACATACGACCCATTTTCTTCGTAGCAGTAGCAGTACTGGTAGATTTTGTTATATTTTTAAAGATCCTCCATACTGCTAGGTAGTTCCTTTTCCCTCCTTAAAAGTGGATTCAAGAGTACAAATTATGTTAGCATACTCGCTCCGGTTTGACAAAGAAAGTCGTTTAGAACAGCGACACGGTCTTCAAAGTACAACTTTAACTTCTTATTTTATAAAGATATATATTTATTAAAAACTAACATATGTATACTTTTATGAAAGTATTTTGCAAGACAAATCTATTCATTTAGTTTTCACATTTCCAAACTCAACGAATTAAAAGTTATTCACGATTTATATTCCCAGTGTTTGACTCAAATATTGTCCAAAACGGCTTCCTTTATCAAACCGGAAGGAGTACACAGCACTAGTAAAAAAAATATATGAACATGGAGAAGGCACATTAATGATTCATAAAACTGAGTACTGGATCATAATAATAATTAAAAGGCAAGTATTCATAAGCTACAATACTAAAACAGAGCACTGAATAACAGAATAACATTTTAAAAATTAGTTAGTTCAGATACTGAAGGACGAGTCATTAAAACTTCCTATGAATTTTACTCAATTCATCTCATTAGTGCTCCGGATTTGTAGTAATAGAAATACTAAAAAAAATGATCTCTGAAAACATTTTCATTCTCATTTCGAAGCTATTCACTGTGAGATAGAAGAAAAACTATTTGCTATCACTTGGTTAACCCTATGAGATCTTACAATGGTAAATTTGTCATATGACTGCAGCTGCGCATATGCCAACGAAGGAAACGAATCATCCAAGAAAAAAGCAAATATTGCAGACTACACTAATATCATAGGCATGCTCTGCAAAAGCTAAACACAGACAAATTTTAATAAAAAAACGATATAAGAAACACTAGCATGAGAACTAAAGAGTCTGATTGAACTGAGAATTTAAGACTACTGAATAGATGTGGGAACTAGATCATGACAACACAACATCGAAATGACTGAAACCATAATGCGAAATCCGAAAAAAATAGACAATTTGAAGGTCCAAACTTTGAAATTAAATTGTTTGAGTTAGGTTTTATTGGGCTCCAGCAGGCCTTGAGCTGGGTTGCTTTAGGATTGGGCTGTTCGTTAGGCTTCACAGCAAGGGCTGGGCTTTTATGATTAGTTAGTCTCTTGGGATTCACAGCTCGGCTCGCCTAATTGATTGTGTTTGGGTTGCCTGGTCCTCTTCGATTGGTTGCACGGGCCAAACTTGGGTTAGTATGCTGTGTGCTTTCATAAAAGAGCATAGCATTTTCTTAGATAAGGGAAAATCCGACCTCCACAATTCTTTTTTGACCACATATTCAGCCACACATCAAACAGCTCCTCAAAGTTAGATGGTGGTGTAATACCAAAAGTAATATGCACAATTCTCCAAATAAACCTTGCCACACGGCACTCAAAAAGAGATGTTGAATATTTTCCTTTCGGCTACAAAAGCAACAGCTAGTATTGCCCTTCCACCTTCTTTTGGCCAAATTGTCTTTAGTTAAAATAACCCCTTTTTGTAGATACCAAAAAAATATTTTGATTTTACAAGGTAATTTAATCTTCCAAAGGACAGACTTTTGTGGAACCCTCCCTTCTTTCATTAAATCTTTATACATGGATTGTACAGAAAACTTCCCATTTTTATTGCCGTTCCAAACGAAGATATCCTTATTAGCATTCATCTCAAAGGCCATAACCTTTTCCACTAACTGAAGCCAACATTCCCTGTTAACCCCACTTAAGGCCCTTCTAAAGGACATGTTAAGGGGAACCGTACTTAACACACTAGCTACTGTCACATTCTTCTTTCTAGCAATATTGTACAACCCTGGGTATGCATCCCTCAGAGCTTCCTTCCTACCCACACATCTTCCCAAAATCTAGTTTGTTTCCCATCATTGATCTTAAAGTAGCCTCTAGAGACTAACTGATCCTTTACTTCCATCAGGCCAACCCAAAAATGTGAGTCACTCAGCTTTCTTGTCACTTGTGTTAGAGATTTCGTTTTCAAATACTTGTTCCTCAAAACCTGCTGCCACAAACCTTCCTCATTGAACAATTTAAACAACCACTTATTTAGCAAACAAATATTCTGGATGTTAAGGTCCAGGATACCTAGCCCTCCTAAACTTTTAGGTTGACGCAGAATACTCCATTTTGCAAGTCTATACTTCTTTTTGTGTTCATCACATTGCCAATAGAATCTCGATCTATAGTAGTCTAGTCTTTTTAAAACACCTTTAGGTATTCTAAAAAAAAGACATCATGAACATAGGTAGACTAGAAAGGACCGAATTTATTAAAACTAGCCTTCCTCCTGTTGATAGAAGCTTCGCCTTCCAGCTACTTAATTTTTTCTGAAACCTTTCTTCTACCATCCCCCGTCTTTATTTCTAATTTTGTGTGTGTTCATAAGAATACCCAGATAAGTGAACGGGAAAGCCCCCTCCTTGCATCCAAACATCCGCATAAAATCACTTACTCTCTCTTTTGCATTCCCAAAACAAAATAATTCGCTCTTATGATAATTTATTTTCAATCCTGAGAGAGTTTCAAACGCACTTAAAACCAGTTTTAGATTTCTAGCCTGCGCTAAATCATCTTCCAAGAACAGTATAGTATCATCCACGCATTGGAGAATTGATAATCCCCCGTCTACAAGATGTGGAACTAGTCCACTGAACTGTTCATTTTTCTTGGCCATATCAATGAGAACCGCTAACATATCAGCGACTACATTAAATAGTACTGATGATAACGGATCCCCTTGTCTCAAACCTTTTTTAGTCTGGAAAAAATGCCCTATATCATCGTTAACTTTCACCCCAACACTCCCCCCGCTCACTAACATTTTCTATCCACTTACACCACACCTGAGAGAAGCCCTTCATTCTTAAAGCTTGTTGTAGAAAAGGCCACCTAACTTTGTCATATGCTTTCTCAAAATCAATCTTAAGAATGATTCCACTTTGTTTTTCTTTTCTCATCTCATGGATTGCCTCATGTAAAATCACTACCCCTTCCATAATATATCTTCCTGGTAAGAACGATGTTTGTGTAGGTCTAATAATTCTGTTGGCTACTGCTGTGAACCTATTTGCCAATACCTTAGTAAAGATCTTGAAGCTCACATTTGGCATACAAATCGGCCTATACTGTTGTATCATCTTCACCTCTTTTAGTTTTGGAATCAGTGTTAGAATTTCAAAGTTTAAACTAAACATAGGGAGCTGCCCATTATGGAAGTCTCTGAACATTGCCATTAGGTCATCCTTGATGAGATTCCAAAATGATTGATAAAACTCGATTGGCAAGCCATCAGGCCCTGGAGCCTTATTATGTTTCATTTGAAAAACTGCCTCTCTAACCTCCTTCTCAGTGAAAACCTCAGTTAAGATCTCATTTTCCATGAATGAGACTTGAGGGATATCCTCAGTCATTGTCTCATTCAGGGAGAAATTACTTGTCTTTTGTGGTCCGAAAAGGTCCTTATAATATTTGGTAATATACTTCTTCAAATTTTCTTCCCCCTCAATTACCCCCTCCTCCTGGTCAAGCCTGAAAATCCTAGTTTTCCTACGCTTGCCATTAGCGACCAACTGGAAATATCTAGTGTTACTATCTCCCTCCAACAGATCTCTAGTTTTTGCTCTTTGAAACCAATTGACTTTGTAACACCCTGCTTTTTAAGGCATTTAGAAATATAGGGTTATCAAAATTTTTCTCTAATTAAACCTAGCTTCTTCCCTAATCATATTCAAAATATCTTTTCTAAAAGAAACCATGCATTTAATTGAACATCTGTGTTGCACTTGTATGTTTAGAAATCCCTCTTTCTAACTCCGGGAATTTATATTTAAATCCGGTTTAAATATAAAATCCCCATCTCAAATCTTTCCAAAATATCCCAAATAATGTTCATCTCAAGCTTCACCCCAAAACTCTACTCAAATTTGAATCTCCATTCAAATTGAGTTCCAAATCACATTCAAATAAATGGAAAAAGCTTCTAAAGTGTTAACGGGCCGGAACTCCCTTTCAGCCCAACCACTCCCTAACCCAAAGTCCGGTTCTCCTCCTCCCACTCTCCCCCTCGGCCACCTTTTCTCCCTTCCTCTGACCGGCCCGCGGCCGTCTCTCTCTTTCCCTCCCTCGCGGCCTGCTTCCTCCAGCCCACCTCCGCAGCCGCACGCCAGCTCGGCCCGCGCGCGCGGCCCACTTCTCCTCTCCCCACCCGGCCCAACCCGCACGCACGCCGATGCCCGCGTGACGTCACGCCGCGCCCCTCTTCCCCCTCCTTCCCCTTCCTTTTCACGCGGCCGCGCCGGATCGCCACCCCTCGATCCACGGCCGCCGGCCGAGATCCGCCCCTGGGGCACGCACGCGACGCGTGACAGCTCCACGGCACGCCACCGCATGAGTAGTGCGGCGCCGACCACCCCCGCTGGCCGAAATCGCGCCCGCCACTGCCGTCACCCTCTCCTCCGGCCGGCGCCACGCGTCGAGCTCCGCTCGGGCTTCCTCTCCTCCGCCGCGCGACGTGGCGAAGCTCCACGCGTCCGCCCGGCCTATAAAAGGCGGCCCGGCCCCTGGTAGAATGAGCACCCCGAGCTCGAGCTCTTCTTCACCCGCGCGCGGATACGCCACCCCACTCCCCTCCCCTCCTCCCTGCTAGCCTCACCACACTCGCCGTGGCCTCCTCGTCCTCCTGAGCCAAGCCGCAGGGCCGGCGGCGAGCTACATCGCCGTTTCGGCGCAACTCCGGCAGCTCCCGCGGCGGCGCAATGGCGCGCCCGGCGGCGCCGCCCGGCCCCGGCAGGAAGAAGAAGCCGCCGTCACCGGCCGTCACCCCGCCATCCCCCTCCTCTCTTCATAAATCCGACAGGCGGGCCCCACCACCAACGGCGTCACCTTGCGCCGTTCCCCTTCCCCCGCTACCGCTGACACGTGGGCCCGGCCGACGCCGTCAGCCACGCTGACGCCGTCCCCCGCTCTCGCCCGCTGCCAGGTGGGTCCCACGGGACGCCGGCCGCGATCCGTCGCGCGCCTCAGCGCGTGGACGCGGTCCACTGAACCGCACACCCCGCCACGCGCGGTCCACCGGTCCACGAAGCCGGCACACGAAACAGTGCGCACAGCGGGCCCCACCAGCCCACGCCAGCGTCAGCGCCGTTCAAAAACGCTAGGTACACCCGGTAAGTGTACACAAACCTTTATTTAGAGCCCTTCCTCCACTCCAAAAATTCCCCAAATTTCTCCAAAAATATTAGGAATATTTTTAAACCTATTAAAGCCATCTAAACCTTTTTAGGATATTTCTTAACCCCAAATCCCAAAAGTATTTCTCTCATCCAATAGAAAAACCCCTTAAGTGTACCCCAAATCTAGCCAATCCAATTCCAAAGCTCCATAAAATCCCCAAGTTTTTCCATAAATACTAGGGATTATTCTAAACATTTCCATGTGCTTAGTGCCCTAGAATTTATATCCTAGCCCCAAATCTCAGTCGCACTGCTCCAAAGCCTCGCCAAAACCCCGTCCAAACCCGGGCGAACGTCGTTTCGCCGTCCGATCCAAACCCGGGGTTTTGGTAAAACCCTTGCCGTTGTGCTAACCGAATCCATTTCATATTATTAGTTATTTAGAAACTCGTTTCTAAATAATTAATATAATCATTCATTAATTATTCCGGGATTCTTGCTTAGCAATCCAATAATCCCCGTACCCACTGTTCCAAGCCCTTCCTAGAAGCCGCCGTCACCCGGGGGTTATCTCTTAGAAATCCATATAACTCCCCGACCGTTCAATCGTCTCTGAGGAAATTACCTTCTTAGGAATTCCATTCTTTTGAATCCATTGATTACTCATCGTAATTAATGGATTATCTCCCGATAACCCCAATACCTCCTTTTATCCTTTATTTCCATTCTATAGGAATTGATTGATGTATTGTTATACTGAATGTTATTTTCCATATTTTATTGATCGATAGGTCGATGGCGTGACCAGGCCCCGCCCAAGATGCCGAAGCTCCCAAAGACCCAGAAGCCACGCCTGGTCAGCATTGAGCTTACGTACGCATTAGCGGACGTCCAAGTACCGTTCAGGAAGGCAAGTCCTGGCAACCAACTCCTTGGTCATGCCAGTCCCAGTTCCTGCATAATAAAATCAACCAAGTTAATAACATGGAATGCATAATTTATTAAAACCTAAGGAAAACCCTCTGTATTCCACCTCCCCCTTGACTTAGAGCTAATTCTAGCCCAACAACCCATCAATAACCCCGGTCACGACTCGTCGATGACCGAGTGTTATTTAGAAGTAGATTTCTTAGGAATTTCTGAACCTTTTGTTATTCAGAAGAGCTTCCGGGAAATGAGAGTGAATGTTGGATTTAATATAAAATGAACCAACTAAGAATAGAACCCCTAAGGACGGACTTGCGAGTAAGGGAGGCAGCCTCGGAAGAGGATCCTGTCTCAAAGGCTTGCTCTGGTCGCATAAGGACCGGTTCACGGGAGAGTCTTTCTAATGCCAGTACTGCCATACGGGCCAAAAAGGACATAGCCTTCGGGAATGACCTGTAATGTGAGGCCTTGACCCACACCCCGCTAGCAGCTCCTAGTAAATCCATCCCAAGGAGCCGCATGATTGGTGCAGAATGCCGACCAGCGAACCAGGTAGCGCTCGGTGCCGAGTCGGGCACGCACCAAGTCGGGAGACAGATGTACTGGAGACAGCCCCAGACAGAGGGCTGGGACTAGGCGGCACAGGTTGACTAGAGTACAGGGCGGGAGGCCCTGAAGGGCGACGGCCCTATTAAATGAGCTCATTGACCCGGGTCGATATCCGCGAGGCGGATGATTAGTAGCCCCTGTTTAGCCCCCAGTACCATCCGTGGCTGGACCTAAACCCTGGTGACAGACGCCGGCAGGTACGGGTCTCGTAGGTCCGTACCACCTAAGTACACGGTATGGGCTGACCGACCGTATGGCATAGGGTACAACCTCTGCAGAGTAACCAATCTGTCGATAGCCGTGGCTCTCGGTTATGAGCCCATTTAGTCAAATCCCCCGTTGATTAGCATACACCTGTAGAAATAAAGTATGAGATGACGAGATGGGCGGAGGCCCAGATGAGTGAGGCATAAGCCGGCCCAGAAGGACCCTGACGGTCTCTGGAGAGAAGAGAACTAAAACATGGGGACTGGCAGGGATGAGAATGCCCCTCCAGGACCAAGCAACTATTTACTCCTTTTTCCCACCCCTGTTTACAAACGTAACATAACTTTACATTTCCACCAAACATAACCCTTACACCTCACTCCCTTGCATGCATCATAATTTTACACAGGATTTGTTGAGTACCAATCATAGATGTACTCAGCCTCGCTTTCAAATGATTACAGGTACATGGACATGTAGGGCATCCCGGCCCATCCCCTCTTTGAATGGGTCATAATGCCACACCCCGCTAAGGTGAAGGTAGTTATTCTTTATTTACTGCACATTTATTGCTTCCAGTACTAATCCTGTGTAAAACCTGTATCAGCGTACTGATCCAGGGACTGATACAGGTGGTTAAAGGACATCCAAAGGATGGTCGCCACAGACTTCCTCCTCCCTAAGGAGTTGCGCCAGCCTATCTTTAATGTTTTGTTTTAATCAATCTCATGTTGCTCCAAGGTAGTAGCCTCAGCCTTAATATCTAACTCATTGGCTTTTCTCAGAAGTTCCTGTTTTTCCCTTTTATATTCTCCTTTCAAGTTCCTTGCCCACCCCCTCAGGAATTGTCTCAACCTTCTCATTTTATTTTGCCAAATTTGCAGGGTAGATGTCCCCCTTTTCTCCTTTTTCCAGACCTCTGACACTAAATCAAAGAAATCGTCCCTCAACAGCCAACTTAATTCAAATTTGAATATCGGATGCCCAATGCTCTTTGATTCTTCTCCTGTATTCAGCAGTAGAGGTGTATGATCCGATATTTCCCTAGTTAAAGCAACTACCGTTGCCAAGGGAAATTTCCGCTCCCATTCTGTACTTGCCAGCACCCTATCTAGCCTTTCATAGGTTGGGTTTTCTAAGGAGTTGGCCCAAGTGTACTTACGACCCGACATTTCGATTTCTCTCAAATTTAAGCCATCTATAATAGCATTAAAAAGAAAGGGCCACTTGTCGTCGTATCTATCATTGTTTTTTTCACTTGGATTCCTGATGATATTAAAATCACCCCCAAGTAAGATAGGTAGGTTCTCCTTACTGCATGTGTGAACCAACTCAGTTAGGAAGGCTTCCTTATACTCTGGCTGCGCTGCACCATACACTGCCACTAATACCCATTTAAAACCATCTTTCCTATTTCTCAGCTTAAATTTCACAAAGAAATCCCCTTCTTCTATACTTCCAATATTACTATTATCCAAATTAACCCCTAAAAGAATTCCACCTGACCACCCTCGTGGCTCTGTCCAATGCCAAATAAAATTTCTCCCCGCGCTAAAATTATCTAGCACTGATTGGGAGAAATCCTTTTTTCCTGTTTCCAGTAGTGCAACAAAATCTAAGTTTTCTTCCTTAACACTGTCCGAAATAAATCTAGTTTTAGCCAAGTCACTAAGACCTATGCTATTCTAGAATATTCCTCTCATTTGGAAACTAATTTATTAATTTTGGCAACAGCAATTTTACAGGTCTTTCTCTTTCGTGACTTAGCACGTGACTTGTATCGCTTTGATGCATTTTTTGTACTCCCTGTTTTGATAATAGCCATCATCGTCAAAAACTTCCTCTAAAAGCTCTCCACACAGATTCTGAACCGCCAACCTTTCTATTTCCTCAATGTTTTCTTCGTCACTTTCACTACACTCTAAACCCTCCCCCATAAAATCTGTATAAGAGTCGCACTGCTTCCTGGGTGAAGACACTAACATATCCCCTATCTGTTTCAACGCAGCACCCCCCTCTCCTCGAAACAAATTCCTAATTGTTGCAGACTAAAGGTTGCATCATAAATATCAGGTGAGGCCAGAGGGTTGTTTGAAACAATACCTTCCACCTCAAGATTTTTCTCGGCCACCCTTCTCTCCGCCTTCGACAAAGTGTGTTCATCCACCGATTGTGCCAGACGTGGACTGCTTCTTGTAGGCATTAGCAATGCCTCTGGAATGGCTGCCTCCTCCCTCATCTCCCTTGTTTTCCCTTTCTCAAGCTCAATCGCAGCCACTCCCCCTTTGCTGCCATCTCCCTCCTTTTCTCATACTTCACCCGTCTCCATTTCGACATCACTTCCCTCAAGCACCTTGTTGGCCGCTGCCACTAAATTATTGTGGACAGCCACATCAAGTATTTCATTTGCTTGCGCCTCCAAAAATCTGCCAAATTCCTCCCTACTCATGTTCTGAACCAATTCTTTTAAGCTATCTAGATCCCACTCCTCGCTATACTGCATTTTCCCTATGCTCTCTTTTGGACCAGCAGCACGCCTCATCCTTTTCGCCTCCCTACCATCACTTGGATCATCATGGACCGGCTCCTCTTCCTCCCCACTTCCCTCTTCTTCTTCTACATCCCCGGTCCAATTAAATTCCGCCTCCTCTCCATTTTCATCAACCCCTTTCCTCTCTACTTCAAAATCCAATTCAAAGTAATGATCCCCCACCACAACATCAAGCCTAGCCGGGATCAATAAAGGGTTTAGGACAGCCACGAAAAATTCTCCCAAAGTCACTCTTCCTAGTCATCTTCATGTCCACCGTCTGTGTTGACCCAAGCATAGAACCAACCGCCCAAAGCTCCAGGAATTCTCTAAGTTCTTCCCTCATTCCATACACCCTCACCCATACCTTAGGTAGCAAGTTGTGGCGGAACCGTCCAATTTAAACTGGCTCAAGTGCGCCAAACTACTGTCGCAACAGTAATTATCACCAACGCACTTCAAACAGTTTAAACCCGGCAATCCGTCGAGTGTCCCCAGGACAACCCGAATCATCCACTTACAACTTTAACCTTAGCCATACATCAGGATCACTTTCGAGAAGGGAAAGTATTAACAAGCATTACATTTTTACATAACTAGTTCGAGGTACGAATTATTACAAACTGTAGTTTGAAACAAACTTAAGTGCATGTCAAGCCATACTAGAGAATTTAAAACAAACAAGCCAGGGCAGTCTAGTATCAATATAAATGTACAGCTAGGCCAAACACCAGAACATCAGAGACCCACGAATGTTCTAGTTCTTCGGGACTTCTTCCTCGCCTTCCTGTTGAGACGCCTCTAAAAACAACAACAAGGGATTGCTTGAGTACAAAAGGTACTCAGCAAGACTGACCCGACTAACCGAAATAAAAGACCGAAAGGCAAGGAGTATGACAATCTTATAGTGGACTGGCTGACTTCACCTTTTTGCGAAAATTGCTTACTAAGGTGGATCCTTATATTTTTATATTTTATCGCAAAATTAGTCTTTACTTATAGCATCTAGGTTGTAAAGTATTTTTCACACAAGTGGTAACTAGATCAATCAGCACATTGAATCCATAAAAACTTTACATTCCACTTATTTCTTCTACGATGCTTAGCAGTGATCAAGCACATTCATAACCAAGAATTGTGGCGATCCAGACCGATTTACATCCTGCAGGAGAGACCTAGTTCCCAGCCACGCACAGCTGATTGTGCTGTACGCAACAATCCTTTCGACTGGTCATACTCAAAGATTGGAAATATAATTACCCGAACCCGGGAACACACCCCACAAAGAGGCCCCACGTCTGGCCTGACCACCATGTGAGTTTCAGGCTACGCCCCCGCCCTTCTCCGACTCAACAGGCACAGGTAAAAATATTTCCACTCAAAGAGTCAACCAACCTACCGGGCTTGCTGGTTGCCCATCCCAGTAAGTTACCAGGTAAAGATCACTTGATCAGCGGTTAAAACAACGGACGAGCCTTAACCATATTAAGCAAGCAAACAGAACTATAGAATCGACTTTTTTCTCGATTCCTTCCAAGCTTCTGCTCGCATTCCAAACCAGTCTTTATTTTCTTGGTTACTCAATTAATTGATCCAGATTACCTTAGGTGGTCGAGTAACAAAAGTTACCCAAGAGAATGGTAGCTACTAAGCATGACTAAGCATAGGATACTACTAAATATTTGAACAGATGGTAAAGATGTCCTTAGCATCAAGGATGAATTATGCACAAAAGTAGGTTTCAATCAATTCCTAGACTTAATGCACAGCAAATAGCAAGATTTGGACTCGATGATAAATAATTCGAAACAAGTAGGTATAAATGCACCGGGGCTTGCCTGAAGTCACAAAAAAGTTAGGCCCTTCAACGGGTTCTTCGGTTTCAGGGGCAATCACGATCACTTCCTCTGACGGCTGCTGTTCCTCAGATAATTCCACGTATTCAACTTCAGGAGCTTCAGTTTCTATGGTAAGCAAGACAGAGGTTAGTTTATGCAAAATTTTGAAAAACAAGGCATACAACTTCTCTTCATGATAAAGTTGCAAGCCAACACTAACTACCCCTTTTTTAAAAGATTAACCCACATTTTTCTCCTAATTAAACTAGCCCTTAAGCATTTTTTTAAATTTGTTTTTCTCAAAAATCATTAATTAATTTCTAACTCTAAAAGAGGTAAATAAATAAATAAAAACCTATTTATTATAAATTTCTAATTGAGAAATCATTATTCAGAATTATTAAACATTTTAGAAATAATTAAGTATTTATTAAATACCTAAAAGAGGATAAATAAATAAATACCGAATTTGTTTTATTATTTGACCTAGGGTTTAAGAATTTAATGCATAAAGGAAAATAAAACAAACATAACAAAATTGGTTTCACTATTTTTGGACATTTTTACAAATTACTATGAATTTTAGAGTGAAAACTGAAATTTAAATCTAATTCTAAATCTAAATGTTACTTTTCTGGAAAACCCCCTGGACTTCCTGATCTTCTCCCCCTCAGGTCCCTGACGACCTAAACAACAGGCTCTCCGGCCTTGACTGGCGCCGGTCGGCTTTGACCGGCGGCCGAGGCACCGGCGGTGACCCTCCGGCCACGACGCGGGCGCGGAACGATCGCGGCTACGCGAGGCACACCCTCTGGGAGCGACGACCTGGGCGGTAGAGCAGCAGAGCGGCGGCGCAACACAGCGGCGGCCAGGTTAGGGTTAGGCGGCGGCGCGGCGCAACACCGGCTCAACGACGGCGAACAACTCAACTTCAACATGACCCACAGACTCGCCTCACCCTAGAACACCTAATGCTTCCCCCAGTTTCCTTGCTGCGTGCTCAGAACCTCAAATCCCATGGTGACGGCCATGAACTCGGCGGCGCGCGCGGCGGCGCGGCTGCGCTGGCTGTTCTGGAGATGCTTCGATCCAACAAACCCTTCCTACAACATCTCCCTAACCTACTCGACTCAATCCAAGCCTTAAACACCAACAACAACTATGGCAAGATCAACTTCCACGAGAGGGTGCTCACCAAAAGCAAAGAACTGTCGGCGTCGAGGAAAAAGAAGTCGTACGGGCGCTGGAGTGGATGGTCGAGGGCAAGAACTTGTGCAGGTCGTAAAGGACGACGAAGCGAAGGTTTGAGCGGAGGGGTTTGGGCTACGGCGGCCGGACGGCGACGAATTTCACCGGCGACCGAGACGAAGGCGAGGACGGGAGAAACGGCGGGAAAGAGGATAAACTTGACGACGGCGCAGTACTTATTCAAACTTTCACCGCCACTCACCGCGCCACCTCATGCTCGATCCAATCGCGCTGTCCATGAGCGATGCCGACGCGTGGCTCGGCCGAACCGCCTCTGCTCGCCGGCGGCAAGCAGGCAGACAGCTCCCTCCATCTGCTGTCTGTCCTCTTCTCCATCCTTTTCTATCCAATTTGCCCATTTTGATTTCAAAATTTCTCAAACTTTGAAATGTAAACTTCCCTCAAACCCTGAATCAAACTTAGAGAGGAACTAAAGAGCTTCAACTTTGGTATAAATCATTGGACCAAAACTTCTCTCAATCACTCGGATTTGAATCTCTGAATATTGGAGAAAAATTCGACTTTCAATTCTCTGATTGATTCATCACAGTTTCAGAGTTTCCAGTGTATTTTCCTCCAAAAGTTGAGGCTCTAAATAAATAGCAAATCACATTTGTTTTCCACAAGATTTGGCATGGTGACAGCTTAAGTATCCAACATTCCATTTTGCATGTTAAGTTGTATACTTATAACCGAAATTTGAAGGAAAATTTCTCTGAAGGTTGGCCCAAAATCGGCCCCAACAGTTCTTCAGAAACTCCTATTCAGACTTCATTCAAGTTTCAGAACAGTTTCACCTTAACCATCTTCGAGCTTAAGTTTAAATATGAGGACATCCATTTTACTCTTGAACAAGAACTCAAGTCACTCCTTGGCACATCCAATATTTACTAAGTGATGATCTTTTTGAAAGTTTATACACAAAAACCCTCAAAATCGATGCATCAACATGGCCTTTTGCTGCTGTTTCGAGTCTTGGAATAATTTCTGACAAGCTGAAACAGTTCCATTTAACCAACTTTGAGCCTCAATTTAAATAGGTAAACACCACTTCTGCACAAGAAAAAGAGTCCCCATCTACCCTCTATGCATCCAAGTTTGCTCCAGACATGAAGATCACCAAAGTTCATACACAAAAACCTTTCAAAATCGAGCCCCAAATTAAAGGTTTTTCAGCTGTTCCAGACTTAGAAGATTCTCAGGCTGACAGCAGAACATAATATTTACCTGAGATGGCTAGCTCAAAATAAATACTTAACAGCCAATATAAGTTGTGATATAAATCTCACAGCAAGTACAAACTATCTGCTTCCACTTTTGCTTTGGCTCATAAGACAGTGTATAAGAAGAATCAAAAGTTTCAAGCTGATGAACTTACCAACTTTTCACTGATTTCAGACTTAATCTTTTTCCTGTTTTCAGATGAGGAATAGTAACTCTAGTCTTTTTCTCTCTTCATTTAATTGAGGCACTTATGAAGTGAATTTTGTCACAAACTCCATTCCATTAAGTTCCACTAGCTTTAAATTGCTAATCCACAATTTTGTTTGAAATTTTCATACTTTCTCTTCTCTTTTTGACTTTTGGCCAAATTTGACCAAATTTGACTTTGCCCCATAGGTCTCAATTCATCCTAAATTTCTCCATAATTGATAAATATTAAACTTAGGACTTAAACATCAGAGATGTTACACAAGTGTCCCTCTTTCTTCTCATGCCACATCTCAAAACTCATTCTAAAGCCCGTAGAGACACCTTCCTCTTTCACATCTGCCCCTCCAAAAGCTACAGCTCGCTGTAGGTCAGTCTTGGAAGGGAACTTCGTGATGAAAGAGCCCTCTTGTTCAGTCCCCTTCCATTTCCATTTCCCCCCAAATAACCTTTGGAGTTGAGCAATCACCTGTTCCTTATGAAGCTGACCGCCTTCCACCTTAAGCAGCGCCATTTTTGAGTCTTTTCTTGCCCTAGTAAGTGGCGGGTGGGGTATGTGAAAAAAACCCAACCCATGAACAGCATAGCCCACCGCGTGAGCCACCGGCCTCGGCATCTTGAGGATCGGACATTTGTGATTCATGTGCTCATTGTGGGTATTGCAAATCACGCAATACAACTCTGCTGTACATTTGGCTGCCACATGGCCCTTCTTCGTGCACCTCAAACATTTCATCGCCATCTTCGAATCTCCTGTCACCCCATCGTCATTTTCATCTGTCTCCTCCATTCTCATATCCCCATCCTCCACAGCCTTTGCCCGATCATTGCCCTGTACCTCTGTCTCTTTCCTCCCTGCTGCCTTCCTCTCTCCACCACTGTGTTGCTCATGTTTTTTGTTCCACTCCCGCTTCGGTGCATGGTTGCCTCGAGGCATGAAACCTCGAGCACCCCACCTGCCTCCAAAAGTTGCTCTAGGCCGGCTCTGATATGGGCGACCACCCTCATACAGTGGATGATATCCCATTGCCGGCGACCTTCTTTCGCCTTCGTTGAAGCCAACTCGCCTGTACCTGCTCTGCTTGGACCGCTGCCAAACCTTCCTCTAGGGGCAAATTGCCCCCTTGGAACCCCCTCGCCGGACCACCACCTACGCCGCCTCCTGCCCTTCTCATCTCACCACCGCCTTCTTGGTCACTTCCCTGTCTCGTTTCTCTCGGTTTGGATGTGGAACGTGAACCTGTTTCGTGATGCGGCACTAGGGTACCGTCCACGGGGTTTACCCCTAGCGCTCAGAAGAGACCCCAGGGCTGAACATCCTCTGACGCTCAGATGGGCCCCAATCCGGATGAAGCCCACCTCACCGGCCCTAAAACACCAGTCCAGTATCAGACTGTTTCCCATCCGAAAAAACGCCTCCCCTTCCGATGGGATCTGGCTGCGCCACCGCCACCTTCTTCCTCACCTCCGATGCAGCTGTGCCCACTGCAATCCTTGGCCCCTCTGAAGCTTCCCTCGATTTAATCGATCCCTCTCTCCTCTTACCGGTTCTGTTATCCCTCACCAAGACATCACCAAACGCGAGCCTCGGTGAGACTCTTCTCTTAGGAAGAGGTCCCCTACATGGCCGTGGCACCGAAGATCTCCATTCATCCCCGTGCCTTCCATGCCCTCTGGTGGACATCCTAGTGCCCGTGGCATCCATCTCTCTCGGCTCATCAATTACAACACCACCATGCCGGCATTCCAAATCAATTTCATTTTTTGACCCCATTGCCAGATTTGGAATGTTTATTGCGATGCATCCCTCTTCTTCGTCTGAGCTTAGCTCATCCGACAGAGGCCAGAACCTCGAGCTACACCCCCATCTCTTGAGCCCTCTTAGGGGATCCACCGGAGAACAGCTCGTGTTCAGTGACTCTCCACATCTCTCTCGTTCCTCTGCGCCCCCATCTGAATCTGCAAAGGAAGCATCCCATACCTTGTCATCCGTGCGTGCGAGGCTTCCTGTGAACCCGTGGCTCTTGGCGCGAGCGTTAGCCTTCTCCGGCGAGCTCCTCCAGTTACCCCGGTAGCCCGCCCAGGCTGTCGCCCAGGGAGCCCCTCCGCCTCACTCATCTCTCATCCTGCTGTGTTCCTACAAATCAAATTATACAAGAGTGTTTACTCTTCATTATAAAAAAAATAGAAGAGTTCTGGTGCCTCCAGCATATTTAACCAAATTATGCATGTTGTGATTTTGTGGCCTGCTCCGTTTATACTCTCAATTTAATCCTACGATATATGCATGAATATTAGCTATTACTCCACTCGTAAATACAAACATGTAAGCTGTTCGAAAAACGTTCAATAAAGCGTGTTATTTGTAGTGTGTTGGCCTGTTTCTGGTTTTCTGCCACTGCTTCCATGCGTGTATTTAGTGAATATCTGCTTTTCTTTATTATTACAACAAAAATGGGTACAGTATAACACAGCACCTAGCCGGTTCTATTGTTTGAAATTGCTCTTGGACATAAAGCCTGTGCTTATACCACAATGGCACGTGTTGAAGATCTTAAGTCGGTACACCGATCTCAAAATAAAAATCTTACGTTGGTAGATCTGCTCAACCTATTTTCATTACTGTTTGAAAAAGGGAAAGGCTGGATTTGCTTGTAAAAATGTCAACAAGATCATCGTGCTTATGTGTGCATCTAATGGCCATCTACTCCACTTCGGCACTGCACTTAGATAAAGCGGCCTGCAGAGGTGTTTGGTATGCGACTGTGTAGTAGTCTTATAAGTATTACGTATAGCAGCTCTGAGGATGCTTCCTTTGTCACATTGATATATGTACCTGAACTGAGGCTGTATTTAGATAGTGAAAAAATGATCAAAAGTATAAAAAAGTACTGTTTTTATGGAAGCGTGCATAGAGATAGAAATGAACTAACACGGTTCTCTAGGTGGATAACTTTTCGTGAAAAGAGGATGATTTTGAGAAATCTAAACAGGGTCTGCATGAAGAGGCTGATCTCTGGCCTTAGAGTTCAAAATCAGCCAGTCTTAGGCTAGTCTGAGTGGAAAGTGTCATCGCACGGTTGCTAAGACTGAAAACTTTGAGAATTGTATCGGGGGAGTGTCATCACCATGGCATTCTCTCTCATCCCATGACACCCCCTCACAAATAGCACTGCAATGTCAGCAAATTTGTTGATGTGACATGATATTTAATGCTCATGACACTCCCACTGAGACTGGCCTTACAAGCGAACGGTACGGTGGCGTCAATTTTTAGGAATCCTCTTGGCTTTTAGTTGGTTACTGTACTATGGTTGTAATCTCGCAGGGTGTATGAGAAACAGAAGGTCAAAATGTTAACGCCTATTGTGATAATATTCTTGATACTCCACATCTGAAATTTCCAAACATCTCCTATCCGCCCTCGCGTCGTCTCTCCAGTGGGGACTCGGGCGGCAGCCTCACCTTCCGTCGCCGCCACCTTCTTCAAGGCCCTCCGTCCTCCTCGCCGCCGCCAGAGCGGAGCATCGGAAGCTCGTGTGTCTGCTATGAAGGCGGCAGCGGAGCTCCTGCCTGTCGGCCGGGGTGCCTCCGCCCTGGTCAACGCCATGGCAGCGCCGGCCACGGTGACGACGGTGGCGCCTGTGGTCGCGGATCTGGCATCCTGGGATGCGGATCCGGCGCCCCTGTCCTGGATCTACGCGGAGCGGCCGACGGCGTGGTGTCTTCGGTAATAAAGGTGGCTTCTGGTGGCGCAGTGGGACGGCGGCTGTGAGGTGCCGCGGTGGACTGGCCACGCAGGGGCGACATCTGCCGGCGCGCCGGTGGCGGCCGAGGTCCGGTGGCGGCGTTGGATGCTCGGCTGCGGCAGTACTACCCTGCTCGGCGTATGGACGCGTCTTCGTGAGTCCAGGTGTGGGGGACTGTGGGGTAGGTGGCTGGGGCTGCTTCACGCTCCTTCGGCGACGGCGTGGTGCTGCGGCCAATGGTGGTCTGGTCACACGGCGACGACATCACACGCAACAGCGGTGGCTAGGCGGAGGAGGATGAGATGCGGCTGGGCGAGTGGAGAAGCAGCGGTGGCGGCAACAACCTGGTTGGGCTGCCTTGGCTACGATTCGGGGACGCTGACTTTTGTGCGTGCGGCATGGGTAGGAGATACTCCGAGCGAAAGCCCTCTCTGGCTTTCTAGTCGGAGGACATGACGGCGGCGTCCTAGGGCGTCGTTCTCCCCGCTTGGGGCGTCATGTTGGAGTTCCAACCCTACCGCACGGGGTTCTCTGGGTGCAAACCCTGTCCAGTTCCTGGACGAGTGACGGCGGCGCCTTTGGTGTCGTAACCTCGTTGGAGGCATCATCTTAAGAGACCCACCACAAGCGTGCTTAGCATCTCTGGTTCTATAGTTATGGGCGGCCTCGGCCTGGGGCGGCAATCTATAGGATCGAGGAGGCCGACTAGATGGGGGGTGAATAGTCGGTTCTAAAAATTCTAACAAGACTTAACCGATAAAAATGCGAAATTAAAACGATCGGTCAAAACTCGACTACACCCCAAAAATATGTCTCTCAACTATGTGCACCAACACCATATGTCTAGATCAAGGTTTGCACTCCTAGGGTGACAATCAAGCATGAATGTTTCTAAGGATATAAATTGCTTGAATGTAAGTTGCACAAATTAAATGAACTCAAGTGAACAAACCACAAAGGAGAGACACCGAATTTTTCCCGTGGTCTCGGTGAGTTGCCGGTCACCCCTAATCCACGTTGAGGTGGATTCAATGTTCCAACCGCTCCTCTATCAAGGCACCGCTTGATCTTGAGCCGGCTTGAACCAAAGAACCGCTCCACACCTCGATTCCACTAGAGTTGCTCTTCACCACTCTGGTGAGGCGAGCACAAAACCTCTCACAAGCACACCGGGCCTTCTCACAAGCTTCTCTTGAGAAGATCACCAGATCACAGCACCACCATGCCGTCTAGGTGTCGGCAAACACCAAGAGTAACAAGCCAAGACTCACTTGACCCTTCACCAAGTGCCTAAAGCTCAATCTCTTATGCAAATGCACTCAAATTTTGCCTCTCACCCTCTCTTATGTGCAACACATGCACAAACTCATGGGGAGGACTTGCTCAAGCTCAAGGATACTCAATGGAATGCTCAGCCACCTTCTAAGGCGCAGGAGACCGAGTATATATAGGCCAACACTCTCAAACTAGTCGTACAAGGCCGGACGATCCGCTATTTGAACCCCAACGGCTATAATCTCAATAAATGCCTCTCTGAGTCGACTGTTACGCCTTTGGCGGCCTGTCCGCCTTATAAAAGTGCCCTGGAACCCTCAAAACATGTTTCTAGTGTAAAGGGTCCGCCGTTAGGTCCGCCTGACATGTAAAACAACTACGAACTGTCCGCCTCACAAGTGGCGGACGGTCCCCAGTTCATTTTTCAGCACGACCGAGCTCAGTAAATAGGTCATAACTCTTATCTCCGATGTCCAAATTAGGTGATCTTGTACTCTATGGAAAGCTTGTTCAGAGGAATACACATCCCAACTGAATGCTTGACCTAAAACACATTGGATCAAAGCAGAAAAACAATCTAAGATCGACCACACACCATCAACATCAACCGTATTATAGGCGTCTTTGCAAACTACCGGTTCCTTGCCAAGGTTAGTATGCATATGAAAGATTGAGATTTTCAACACCTAGTAAAGTCTCAAGCATCATCAAGACCCCTCTTAATAGTACGGTATTCTATCTTATCAATCCGGTCTTTTCTCCACTAATCACCGTGACCGGCAAAATGAAATGTCCTACATTTCATACCTTTGCCTTGAGCAAATTCATTTTGTCTTCTTTGATGCCCATATGCATATTGTTCATCACCTTAATTTCTTCAAGGCTCTTTATGTTCATCAACATATAGGCCATGCCCACTTCATCTCATCAATATACACGATGTCGATCAACATATGATTTTCATATTCTTGCATTCTTCATATGATTGATGTGGATCACTTATAGCTTCATATAACATTTCATGGTCCATCGGCCCAAGCCTTTACTCGCCCTTCACCACGGCCTTGGTCCCTCGGCGTCAAGCCTCTTGCTTGCCCTTCACCCTTGCATGGTCCATCACAGCCAAGTCTTGCTTGTCCTTCACCATCTTGTTATACAAAACCACTTTGTATACCACATCTTCAATGTATTCACTTCATTATTATGATCACCATATGAAATTCCAATCCAACAACATTTCCTTGGTGATCACTAGCTTATCATGCTCATCCTTTTGATCTTTATCAATTTAAGATGCTCATATTTTTTCACACTTTCATCACAACTAGTTGAGCCTTGCAATGAATTCAAGCCACTTCACCACCATGGCTCATGTTGCTCACACTAGTGTATCTATGGACTAATCACCTGTGTATCTCAATATAAACATATATTAGTCCACCTAGGTTGTCACTCAATTATCAAAACCAAACAAGGACCTTTCACAATCCTGTCGCTTGGCAAGCTGGATGGGTGCGGAGGTCTTCATGGTTACGGCGGAGGTCGGAGGTCGTCACATGGGTGCTGATTGTGGCTGCTTGCAGCGGACTGAGGCGGCTGGCATTGCTTAGCAATTGTCAGTGCGGCGTGGGACTACGTCGGAGGACGGCGCTTGCGGCAACGGCATTGTGGGACGACTTGGCTTGCAGCGGACTACGACGGGTTGTCCAGCTTGGCTAGGCAATCCGTAGTGGTACATCGTCGAAAGATGGTGCAAGCGACTTCTTCGAGTTGCCTGGCAATGAAGATTATGTGCGTGGGTGAAGCAAGATGGTGAGGTCAACATGCGGCGATGACTCAGCGGATTGATGAGTGCTGGGGAAGCGGGGCAACTTCGTCCACCACCTTGGCGACGACTTAAGAAACAGATCTGTGATGTGGAGTCTGAGGCGTACGTGGCGAGGTCCCCGCGTGCGGTGTTGTGGCGTCCAACGGCGGATGTGGCGAGGCCCCCGCTCGTTGTGAGAGAGATCCAGATTCGGTGGTATCATCCTTTCAGGTAGTGTGTGGTGTTGCAGCGACACTACGGCGGAGGGTCCCGCATAGCGGTGGCCTTTTCGGTACGGTGTGGTCCGCTTTTGTTGGTTCTCTATCGACGCAGGGTCACTGCTTTGCAGGTTGCGACGATTACTTGGGTAGGAATGTTGGTGGTTGCCGCATTCGAGGGGTTGTTGAGGTCCATGTCGATGTCCCAATCCGGCCGGACAGAGTGTTTGCGGTGTCGATGTCCCAATCTGACCCGCCAGTTGTTTAGATACATTTTCTTAGTTTTCTTTTCTTTTACCTGATTATGGCCTTCCAGGGACATAGTCTTGTATTTTCTGCTATATCAATAAAATGCACACATCGTGTGCCGTTCGTTCAAAAAAACATCTGAAATTTCCACATTCAATCAGCATGTAAGTTTCTAATTAAAAGGGAACCCTTTATGGGTCTGAACTGAAGGCTCGACTATCCCTTGTTTCATCCCAGGCTCCCAGCCAGATGTGGCTAGAGGTGATGACACCCTTGTTCCCACTTAAGTTGCCGGTGCCGGTTTGCTTTGCAACACCAAACAGTTGAGTAGATGTCACGTATACATCGATGCATATGGCCCAATGTGGACAGAGCCCCTACAAAAGGCTGCTTGCTTTCAGTTAAATCCAACTCAGCTCTCAACCACAAAGAGAAGTGCATTAGATCCACAGGAACTTGGATTCCAATCATGCATCGGTCGGCTGAGGCTGCGGACCTTTTCCTCTTTGGCAGCAATAATAAATAAAAGGAGGCCTGCCGATAGATTGGAGTGTGAACTGCCCAAAACGGCTGCTGGGTGCTAGCCTTTTCCCGTTCTGCCACTTTCGTTTTCACAACCATATATCCTCTCTCTCTCTCAGTGTTGCTTGTGTTGGGATTCTCCCTACTTCTTTGCTAGCATCGTGCCTTCATATATGTGGGACTGTTCAAGGAGAATTAACGTAATGCATGATGGTGACAAAAAGGCACCTGCCATGGTTATATACCATTAGTCCCACAGCTAGAGAGATTCGTCGAAAATAATGGTTAGCAACGTGCCATTCGTGGCCTCAGCAAAACCAAAACATCCATGGCTACGACTGCTTTTCTGAGCTTATTACAACATATGATCAAGGTAGAATGGCAATATGGATAACTATTGCTCATAATTTTTCTTAGCTACTGGGTACGGCAGCCAAGTAGACTTGAGCCGAAACCTGATTGACTGATCATCAGGAGGTCTCATGGACTTTGAGTTCATACACTGGAACATTTTAACCCCTGTATTGTGTTCACACGCTCACGGGTACATATAAATATCCTCATGTACACATTTTGCTCTATCCATAATTTGCTCCAATGTCAGAATTTTATGCATGGAAACATGCGCTGTAATCATATTGTTTCATAAAGAATTTTGGGCAGTTAGTGTGATTTTTTAGTTACAAAATGTAGACTTGTTACTCTCCATCTATCCCTCACTACTACACAAACCACTTTCACAAACGGGCTATCACAACCGGAAAACCGGTTGTGATAGTCGGCCGTAAGCGGGCATCACAGACGGTTTTTCTCAAAAACCGGTGTGCACAACCGGTTTTTCTTACAAACGGTTGTGATGCTCACATCACAACGGTTTTTGAAAACCGGTTGTGATGGTGAGCATCACAACCGGTTCTTTACTAACACATTTTTGGAGGGCTAAACGAAATCAAATTTTGTGAACGATCTCGGATGAACTTTTGACCAAAATGAAAGTTGTAGATCTTGAAAAGTTATGAAACATTGTAGTTCACCACTTTTTTTTATTTGAAGTCATCTGTCAACCGAATCTAAGTTTGAATTTTTCAAATTTGAAAATTCAAATTTTGTAAACGACCTCGGATGAACTTTTGACCAAAACGAAAGTTGTAGATCTTGAAAAGTTATGAAACATTGTAGTTACCACCTTTTTATTTGAAGTCATTTAGAGCCTCAAATAAGCAATTTACACTCGGAAAACATTAATACTGAGGGGAATCAAAATAGTATATAGACACAAACACTCCAGTGGTGTCAGTGGTAGAGGAGGTTACGCGCGAAGCTGAGGTCGCAGGTTCGAATCCCGCCGGCCGCATAGCGCGCGATTTTTCCGCGAAAAATGCGCGACTTGCTGACGTGGGACGGTGGGTAGTGGCTGATGGGGTCTATCCCCCAAATAAATAAAATGTTTTGCTATTTTATTTTGGTTTATTTGGGTTTAGATGAAAACCGGTTGTGATGGGGGTCATCACAGCCGGTTTTTGAAAACCGGTTGTGATAGGGGGGCACTATCACAGCCGCTTTATCTCATCCGCCTCCCAAAACCGGTTGTGATAGGGGTTAAAAACCGATCCGCCTCTCAAAACCAGTTATGATAGGGGTTAAAAACCGTTGTGATGGCAGTTTTTGTAGTAGTGCCTCCCCTCCCAACAATTGATGTGTGAACTGCCTAAATCGGCTGGGAACCTTTTCCGGTTCTGCCACTTTCGTTTTCACAACCATATATCCTCTATCTTCCTTTCTGGCTTCTCTGATTTGCATATATTATAGAGATTCCATACCTTTTTGCCAATAAAGGCTAGGTGATAGAGCATCATGCCTTGTGGACTGTTCACAGATAATTGTCTTTGCAATGCATGACGCTGACAAAAGACACTTGGCGTATGGCTTCTCATAGAGACAACTCATAGAGAACTAGGGTTAGCAATGTGACCATTTCTCAGTTGTCATAAGCGGCAAGACATCCATGGCTGCGACACAACTTTTCTAGCTTACTACAACGAACACACGGCATATGCCACAATGTAGACATTTGCTCGTATTGCTGTTTTTTTAATTATTTTATATATTGGGCATGTACTTGATCACTTCTCCATCGATGGTGTTCAAGATTGTGTCGGAGAGAAGACTAGCTCCAAGAACTGACCAATTCAAATGCTGCACAAATGGACCAATCCGTGAAGATATGTACGAGTCATGGCGACACCTTTAATGGAGCACTGCCTGTGCGAAAAAGCAGGGACAGCTCAGCTGTGTTTGGTGATAGGGAACATGCATATCCTACATTTTTTTGGGCTTACCCAGTGGATAAGCCGGCACACACATTTCCAAATTATAGAACGTTTTGACTTTTCTAGATATATTTATTTATAGACATAATACATACCTAGGTGCATAGTAAAATATATAAATCTAAAAAATTCAAAACAATCTGCAGTTTGGAATGGAGGCAATATGTATCACGATTCCCTAGTCGGCCGAGTTTAGTTCCAGAAAAGATTTTGGCGAAAAAAAATTTGAATTTTTTTACTCATTTATGAGTAATAAACGTAGACTAATAATAAAACTAATTACAAATCTCCTTGGAAATCTCGAGACAATCTAATGATAGTAATTAATCCATAATTAGTGAATGGTTACTGTAGCATTACTGTTGCAAATCATGGATTAAGTAGGCTCATTAGATTCGTCTCGCGATTTATAGGCTATCCATGTAACTTTTTACATTTTTCGTCTACATTTAATACTCCATGCATCTAAAATTCTCCTTTGATGTGATGGGTGAAAAAATTCATTTTGGAACTAAACACGGCCAAGTTACAGTACAGTCAAAATAGAGTGACTGGTCAGGAAGTTTCAAATGTTTTTTGGGTTCATACACTGCGACTTTTACCCCCATTGTGTTCACACGCTCAAGGGAGTCACAAGATTGTAACACTGTACCGTTCATGTACGCTCAAGGGCGTTACAAGATCCCAACTAAGTAATTATGTTTGTAATGTTTGAATTTCATGAAAAATATGCTTAATCATCTCGTTTCATAATTTTTTGTGCGGAAAAATAATTAACTCTTGATTTCCAAAATTATTAGGCCTGATTATTTTCTCCATCCCCTTCCACTAATTGAATAAAGTACAATTGCTTTTTAGACATTGTTCTGTCCTGTCTATCCTTTTTATTTGATGTTATAAAAAAATCCATGCAATTGAATTTCAAAATCCTGATCATATTGGTATGTTGTGAAAAATCTAGAATAGATCTGTCTTAAAAAATTCTTTCAACAAGATCTAATTTACTAGTACATATAATTATATTGGTCCAACGTGCACTTCTCCCTGTGCAGCAGGGCTGTCTGCTATGTGACATTTCCATCAAAAGTTTTTCACCCATCTAAACACCAAGTATCAGTCAGTCATTTTGGCATTGCTATGACTGCTTCTGGACGTAACTAGCGCAGCGCTGAAAACCTTGGGCCGGGTGTTCACACAGTGAAAGCTACTGACAGCCCAGCCCTAATGACCTACTCCGTAGAGCTTATTATATATATGTACCCTTGAGTCACAAGAAAATGAAACTCTAGCTGCCATCACAAAAGTGAAGTTGCAAGAAAATGAAACTCTAGCTGGCCGATTGTTATTTGCCTGTTATCAAGTGTCCATGCGACCTTGCATGCTTAATGAATGGTTGAAAGAAAACGTACCAACAAATCTTTATTTCTTTCCGGCCAGTACGTGCTAAGAAAATCTTTGAGATAACATAAGTTCGTTTCACACTGCAGGGAGAACTTTGAACTTGGATACGGCATTATTGTTTGCATATGTGATCCTCCTTTGCGAGGATTAAATTAGATGGTAGAGGACATGTATGTGCTAATCAATTATTTGTATATTGGAAGACATGCTTGGTTGCCCTTGTTGTGATTTGGAACTCCTAAGCACATGATTGATTTAGATAGCAGTGTGTTCACACCGAATCAGGTTTTCAGGAGATCTTTGGCTCAGCTGGCCTCTTCTTTTTATATTTATCTGAGAACCAGGTTGAAGTTTATAAAGATATTGGTAGCATGTATACCAAAACTTACATTGCCTAACTTGCCAAATTACATTATTATATATAACGCCTTATTCATGCTAGTTTGATACTCTCAGCTTATTGAGTTGTATGCACCAACCAACGACCACTAGGATTTGAACTCGAGTTCTCTGACCGTGATACCATATCGATATCAGGCTGATGGAAAAAAATATGGTCAATACATTTATACTTCAACAAGCTTTACTGATTAAAAGTCAGCATAGTAAGTCAGATAAAAAATAACAAAAATAAAATTATATCGAAGTGCCCACCCTACGCTATCCGCATGTGGCCACCAAACAAAATATCTAGCCACAATAATAAGATTAAAACTATCGAGGATAAACACAACCGAATGGATGGATTCAATTTTCTTGGAGGAGCCGATCCACGCACTTCTCATATAAGTGTAGGCAAACCTCAGTGTTGCTCTTATTTAAGTGCACGAAGCTATGAAGGTTCTTGGAAAGAAGGATAGAAAGTAACATGTTTTTGGTATGAACAGTTTCTACAGGAAGGAGGAAGAGCAGCAGCTCAGTTGGACTAACTAGCTAGCGAACAGCCAAAAACCTAAGACAGATGTTCACACTAGAAACTAGTAGTACAAAAAAAAAATATATAAGACAGATTCGGTGGGGTGAACAGCCTCATGATTTTTCATTAAGAAGAAACAACGGTCTTCGGGTCTAAAAGACCCCAAACCCTCAGCTCCTCTAATCAACTAGACTAGATGACCTTTTGCAGAAACTAGTAGTACACAAATTGAACGTTGCTTTATTACTATATACTCTCCCACTATTTTCACAAATATAGTACTCCATGTAAAGAGCGAAACAATTTGATGCCCCTAATTTACAAACATATCACATATGTCAGGTGTAATGTCCCACCCCCGGGGCGGATACACTTACACCCGTTAGCTTTCTGTACCTCCAGACTTTCATCACATATCAACACAAGTCTTTATGAGCACTTTGTCCACACTTATACGCACCGAAAAGAATTTTTCAGTCGTTAACCCATCCTGAATTGCTCCATTCCAAGCACGCTTAACCTCAAAGTTCTTTGGACATGAGCGTCGGTAAACCCCAAGCCAGGAACATCCCCTCTTAGGCACGTCCGTGTGTCCAATGCCAGTGCATATGTGCCATGCTATGTGACCACTCTGGGCCTACACCAGCCATACGCAACATGCTTACACAACTGCGACCCCCACGCATCAGTGAAAACACGAGAGTCGGCTCTGACAACACTTGTAATGTCCCGCCCCTGGACTGGGCCTCCTTACACCTAGCGGCTCTCTAGAACCTCCAAACTTCCCTCACAGCCCAACACAAGTCTTTTTTGCGCACTTTGTCCTCACTCGTGCGCACCAAGGACGAACTTTTCGGTCGGTCAGACCTCCCAAAATTACTCTAGACCAAGAACGTTTAACCTGAAAATCTTTGAAGATGACCTTCCGGAAAAGAAATTACAACTTGTTGTTACGAGTATATATTCTATCAATCCTATATTCGTATTAAGCCCCCAGGATGTCACATGCACCGTCTTCATGAGAATGGCGTTCACACAATCACTTTGCTTCCTATGTCACCTTGTGGCGACCATCGACAATTCCTGTAACAACAATCTATCCATAATCATCCTCGGCATCGATGATGTTCAGAAGAGTTGATGGCGAGGCCTGCCTAAGTGGTTTATTGGGTTCATCTCGTAGTATTGAAGGAAAAGAGTGGTAGGTACTACTTTATCATCTTCGAGACAAACATATTTTCAAAAATAAAGCCAACCAATGTGAGTTATTTAGAAACGGATGGAGTACACTACAAAATTTGGAAAGCTGGGAAGGGTCATTTTCTTGACTCCTCTAATTTGCGGAGATGTGAAAAGAAAAGGTTTTACAAGGTACTCCTCTGTTCTTAAATAATTTTGTTTGCGCTTTTCAACAAATAACTTTAACTAAAAATATATATTAAAAATATGAATATTTATGGTACATAATTAGTATTATTGAAAAGATTTTTAAATCTAGTATTTTAATAATTTTATTTGAAAATATAAATGTTGAACATATTTTAAAAATAAAGTTAAAATTGTGATATGTACACAAACAATATAGAGGCCGTGTTTAGATGAGCCTCTAAATTTTTTTCACCCATCACGTCAAAGAGAATCTTACATGCATAAAATACTAAATATAGATGAAAAAAATAATCCATTACATGGATGGAGTGTATGTCGCGAGACGAGTCTAACCAGCCTACTTAATCCACGATTTGCTACCGTCCGTTAATTCTTAATTAATTACCCGTCATTAGATTTGTCTCGCGATTTTCTGGCTAGATCTGTAATTAGTTTACCAATAGTTTACGTTTACTACTCCTAAATGGTAAATTTCTTTTGATGTGATATCCTAAAAATTTTCACCCTCCCATCTAAACACGGCCAGAGTACAATGCAAAATTTGGAAAGCTGGGAAGGGTCATTTTCTTGACCGCGTACACGTGCGTGGCCCGCTGCCCCGCGAACAAATCCAAGTGTGGTGGAGTCGCACGCACGTTCGATCGGCCTAGGCCCTGTTCAGATGTTTCGCGAAATTTTTTTCGAATATGTTCCCTCACATGCATGGTATATTAAATGTAGTCGAAAAAAATAACCCATTATATGGATGGAGTGTACTTCGCGAGACGAATCTAATGAGCCTAGTTAGATCGTGATTAGACAATAAATTGCTACAGTAAACATGTGCTAATGACGGATTAATTAGACTCATTAGGTTCGTCTTGCGATGAACTGACATACTCTGTAATTAGTTTTGTAATTAGTCTATACTTAATACTTCAAATGTGTGCCCGACATACTGTAAATTTTTTCGCGAAACAATGTAAACGCGGCCCTGATCACGAGAGACGATGCTGCTGCCGCGACAAACCCCGCGTTCACACTTTGGCAGAGTGGCTTGCGAGCTCAGATGGCGGCGGTGGGGACCACCCTCCCCACACCACACGACACATGCAGCGCGAGTACGCAACCACCGGGCCCGGGCCCCAGCCGCGACGGGCGTTCACACCTCTTGTCTCGATCCCCCCTCCCCCTCTATCCCTCCTGATCCGGGCACTCGCGCCGCGCGGGTATTTAAACGCCGGCTGGGGGGACGACCGGAGCCACACAGCCACCGCCGCCCGTCGCGCCTCCATTGTTTCTTCACTCGCTCCCGTCCGGTGCGGCGATTCTTCCGTCCGTACACACGTACATCCTTCCGCCGCCATGTCTGCCGCCGCCGCCTGCATGCCCCTGGTCGTCCCTCCGCCGCCTCCGTCGTCTCCGTCTCCTCTCCATGGATCGGACGGGCAGCCGGCGGCAATGGCGCCCGCCGAGAGGCGGCATCATCCCCGTGGCATGGAGGCTGCCGAGACTGAGAGGTAAGGACACGCCGTGTATACGTCCGGCCGGCTTGTCGATCGCCGGCCGGCTAGCTCATCCTGTTCCTTCTGTTTTGAAATGTTTTTTTTTTCAACCTGAGCTGAGCTGATCGATGTGACCATCCATATACTTGTCCGATCAGCCATGGCAGCGGCGGCGAGGAGCGGCGGCGCACCGAGGGCGAGGACGACGGCGTGATGAGCGAGCCGAGGGCGGTCGTGCGGACACTGACGTGCGAGCGGAAGGTATACGTCGAGGGCTTCGCGTACTGGAGGAGCATCGGCAGGTAACAACAATAATCCATCGACTACTGATGCATGATACGTGTATATATGTACTGATATTAATAGCAAATAACTTTAATTTTTTTTTCTTGCTGCAGGACTGAGCTACCGGAGTTGGATCCTATCCTGTCCTTCGACGAGTTCGAGTGTAAGTCAATTTAACATCACGATTAATTCCCCCCAGCTGTTGATGCTTATGCAGTCAATCAGTATCATGTTTTCTTTTTCGTCTGTTTATATGCATATTAGTACACATCAAGACGATATTGACATATACTAGACATCTCTGTTCCTGTACAAAGCAAAAATGGCAACTGATAAAGTGGCTTTTAACATGTCCTGATATGTACCACACTTATTCTTCGCTATCAAAAGTCTAGCTGGCCATTTTTGAGTAATTATAAACGATGCCCCTATAGAACTTGAAGTAAGCTCATAGAGTCTTGGTTGCTGGCATGGATAGACTTAATATGAATCATATATGGCCAATATGAAATTAAATTCATTCACACCTTTCCTTATTTTTTTTGGCGCTTCTTTTGTTTTTTCAGTCTCTGCACCAGCTGCCTTTCTTGATCATCCCCACAGAGGTTTGTATCTTCCTCCGACTTCATCAATAATGCAATACTTATTTTCCATAATGTACTAGAATAATCATTTGTACACACTGACCTTTTGTCTTTTTTTTTCTTCGTTGTTTCTTGCTGTATCTCAGGATTTGAGAACGTCACCTATATGCTCGAGGTATGAATTCATACGGTTTTCTTATGATCCTTATCAATCGTGCTTAAGAGAGACACTTTTTTTTATTCAAATTTGATCAAATTGCTGACAAAATGTTTCCCCACACCTGTTGCTTTCAGGGAGGCGTCAGTTACCATGACTTTTCAGGGCACAAAGGCACCATCAACACAGGAGATGTTCAGGTTAGGTCTCCCATCACAGTAGCATTTAACACACAAAGACTATATTAAGATCAATTTGTGTTCGCGCTTCCACACTAGTGTTCCATGACCAGCCCTGGCCCTATACTGTCCGAAACATATAATAGTAGAACTAATTGGGAGGCTGTAAAGCACAATGGATAATTAAATTTCAGTATTATCACTCGTAGTTTCTGGTGACTATACATCCTCAGATAAAGGACAAGTTAATTACAAGGAAATGGAGACAAAAAAAGAATATAATGTAGAGTTTCTGGGGAAAAAAACAGCTAGGAACTACTCTCACCCTCCACACCTTAACGAGTTAAGGTGAAGGATTATATTGTGCCAGTCAAAATGGTCCATATATAATAGTGTGAATTGCATGATTCCGTGGGAAAAGCAGCGCAGCTAAATGTTTACCAGATACCCTACGTAGTATAAAAAGAAGCACATATGCGCGGTTCTGAAAGCAACAGGCGCCCCAGTTCATAGTGGACGCTGCAAAGCATTAATGGTAGGCGTAGTACTAGTAATAGCCACCAGCACGTGACACAAATGTTGCTTCATACTGTACTATACGTGCACTCTCAGGCACAGTCAGAGTCCACTCACGAAAAAGCTAGCGGCGCTTAGATTTGAATTGGTCAGACCTGTACGTGCGTGCATCTGCGCATCGCAAGAGCGTTGACATGTAGCATCATATCCGCGGTCGCCACGGACTGACCGTGCTTGCTTGGTTTTGCAGTGGCTGACGGCGGGGCGCGGCGTCGTGCACGCGGAGGTGCCCGCCGGCGAAGGCGTGCAGCGGGGCATCAACGTCTGGATCAACCTCGCCGCCAACGACAAGATGGTGGAGCCGCTGTACCAGGACCTGGCGAGCCACGCCATCCCCACCGCCACCTCTGACGACGGCGGCGGCGGCGTCTCCGTCAAGGTCATCGCCGGCGAGTGCCTGGGCGCGTGCTCCCCGCTGCGTCCCCGCACCCCGGCGCTCTGCCTCGACGTCGCGCTGCGCCCCGGCGCGCGCCTCCGCCAGCCGGTCCCGCGCGGCTGGAGCGCCTGCGCCTACGTCATCGCCGGCGAGGCCGTCTTTGGCGGCGACGGTGGCGCTGGCGCCGGCAACACCTCCGCCGGGGCGCGCACGCTCGTCGTGTTCGGCGGCGACGGCGACGGCGTCGAGGTGCGCGCCGAGATGGAGGGCGCGAGGGTGATGGTGGTGGCGGCGCGGCCGCACGGCGAGGCGGTGGCGCGGGACGGGCCCTTCGTTATGAACACGCCGGAGGAGGTGGAGCAGGCGCGGGAGGACTTCCGGCACCGCCGCAACGGGTTCGAGATGGCCGACGGCTGGACCTCCGACCACGCCGCCACCTCCGCCGCGGCGCGTTGATAGTGTGGACGTAACGTACGTACTCCGTAGGCAGTTGTGCAATTTTTTTGCCACGAAAAGAATGTCCTGCTTTGTAGCGTACAGAGTGTTTGTAATATTACTAATATGATATATGATCAAGAAATGAATGTGGGATTGTCCATTACTAATAATTTTGGTGCCATCAGCATGCTCAAAGAAAATAGTGCCTGTTGCAATTTATGTCATTTTTCTGAATTAATGTAATCTCAATTTAATCCTATACAACATATGCATGATATTAGCTATTGCTCCCTCTCCGATCCACTTAGAAATACAAACATTTAAGCTCTTGAAAAAAGTCTAATAAAGTGCGCTATTTTGTTGAAGATGATCCAAATTCAGTCCGTATCTAAAGGCCAACTTCTGACGGAGCGTAGCGGAGGCCCGTCGCCTGGAGGTACGGGTCATGATATATCCCGTTTGGGGTTTTCCATTGGAGACTTGATTCACTCATATTCTTGTAAGCCGTTGACATTGTACTCTCGAACCCCGACATAGTGAAGTTCTTGCTGGCTGGCGCCCGTGGTTTTTCCCTCTCACGTCGGAGGGTTTCCACGTAAAATCTCGTGTCCCTTTACTGCTTTGATCGTTTACTTTCATCGTTTATTCGCCAACGCTTATAACACTATTGAGAGTGTTCGGCCTGTGTTTTGCCAGTGATACCTCTTCTTGCATGCGTCTGTTTATTGGATATTATCTGCACTACCGGAATCCGGCTCTTTGCCGTGTGTTTGTGTCTTTGCCGTGTGTTTCTTCTCGAGCACACGGCAAAACCACACGGCAACGCTTTGGCCAGCCTCGATCCCCACGCCGCCCGCCCCACGCCCACCGCGCGCGCGCCCCTGGGCCCCACGCCCCTCGATCCCCCCTCCTTATCTCCTCACGCCTCGCTCTCTTTCTTCTCCACTCTTCCTCTCCCTTCTCTCCTCTCCTCCTCCTCTCTCTCTGCACAGATCGAGCAAGCGGCGGCGCAAAGCAAGCGGCGGTGGCGGCGGGCCCCTCCTCTGCCTCCCCTCCCCTCCCCCCTCTGCTCGCCCCTCACCGGCGGTGAGGAGCAGCGGCGGGGTGAGGTGGGCGGCGGCGCATGAGAGGTGGGAGGCGGCGGCGTGCGACGGCGACGGCCTCCGGTGCGCCGCGCGGATCCCCTCCCCGGCGCCGTGCGGAGCTCCTCCTCCCCCAGGCGCGGCGGAGCTCCTCCTTCCCGGTGGAGCTCGGATCTCCTCCTCCCCGGCGCCGCGCGGTCCTCCCCCAGGCGCGGCGGCGCGAGGCCCCTCCACTGCCTCCCTGCGGCGGCACGCATGCGGCGGCGGCGCCCGTGGCCAGCGCAGATCTAGGTGGTGGTGGAGGTGGCGGCGGCCGGCGGCGCGGCGAGGAGGTGGAGGCCGGCGCGTGCCGAGGAGGTGGAGGCCTGCGGAGCGGCAAGGTGGTGGAGGCCGGCGGCACCCTGGCAGCGGCGACGGCGAGCATGGTGGCGGTGGTGGCCGGCGCAGATCTGGGCGGAGGAGCCGGCGTGGCGTCGGTGGCCGGAGCGGCGGCGGAGCCCCGTGGGGCCTACAACATTTTTTTATTTTTCAAAAGGCTTTGCCGTGCGCTCGTGAAGGCCAGGCACACGGCAATCCTTTGCCGTGCGCTCGTGAAGGCGCACACGGCAAAGAGGGCCCTTGCCGGCTAATCTTTGCCGTGTGCGCTTTGCCGAGTGCAACATACGACAAAGGCTTTGCCGTGTGTTTTTGGGCCTTTGCCGTGTGCTTTAGGCACACGGCAAAGACCCGGTGATTCCGGTAGTGCTGGTTTTATTTTTTTTAAAAAAATGGGGGAGAGTAAATAGGAATTTTCACGATCAAAATGCTGCTCAACAGCTTTATGAATTATGATTACATCTTGGTCAAAGGTCGGAGGGGAGTATAGATGTGATTATCCTAGCTGGCGGTTCTATTGTTTAAAGTTGCTCTTGGATGTCATAATTAATAAATATACTTCTTATACCACAATAGCACGTGTTGAAGATCATAAGTTGGTGCATCCATTTCAATAGAAAATGTTAAGTTGGTAGCTCTGTTCAACATCTTTTCACTATCGTTTGAAAAGGGGAATGCTGGATCTGGATTTGCTTGTATACTAGTAAAATGTCAACAAGATCATCGTGCTTCTCATGTGTTTTTTATACATCTACTACTCCAGCTTGAGTATTAGATAAGCGGATCGGACCTGCAGGGGCGTTTCGTATTTCTGTGTAGTCTTTAGACGTATCATCGCGGCTCTCAGGATGCTTCCTTTTTCACACTGACAAATACACGAACGAAGACGAAGCAGTTCTCTGACCTTATAGAGTTCAAAAATCAATGGAAGAAGTCTCATGCCAACTGTCGTGTCAATTTTTAGGGATTTCGTTGCCTTTTAGTTGGTGTGTACCATGCCTCCTGCAGAAATTGAACACCACGCTCTGAGCGCAAATGCAAAATCATAGATTTTACATGGCAGCGCATCTCCATGAGCGATTTAGACGATGAGTTGGTAGGATTTTGTATATGCCAGTATAGCACCGATAAGAAGAAAAAAAATTAGCTTAATTAGTTTCGCTTTGATTGAAACACTTGAATCGTTGTATATATATGTAATATTTTTTAATGGACTAACTAAGTATATGTAGATTATATATGATCGCAACGTAATTTTACTCTGGTGGGCTAACACGTAACGTAATAATATGACTTTATACGCACAAGAATACGAATACGTATTAGAACGGATACGACTACGAATACAAATTAGAAATAAAATTAAATAAGAAAACAAACTAAAAAAACACTTTAGTACCGGCTGGTACTAAACTGTATGCCCAGGGGCGCGCGTCGGGCACGCAGTTTAGTACTGGTTCCACAACCGGTACTAAATGATCGGCTACTTTAGTCTCAATTATTTACTGGTACTAATAAACACGGTTTCCCAACCGGTAGTGATACCCCTTTTTCTGTAGTGGCAGAACGCCAGCACCCATGAAAGGCTACTTGCTTTCAGTTAAATCCAACTCATCACTCAGCCACAAAGGGAAGTGCCCTATTCAACAGGAACTGGGGATCGAGTCCAATCACCGCCGGCAAACAATCATGCATCGGTCGGCTTTGGCTGCTGACTTTTTCTTCTCCGGCAGCAACAAAAAGGAGGCCTGCCGATAGATTGGAGTGTGAACTGCCCAAAACGGCTGGGTGCTAGCCTATTTCCCATCCACTTTCGTTTTATTTCACAACCATATGTATCCTGTCTCTCAATAATGTTGCACTCGTTGGGGATTCCCTAACTTCTTTTTCTAATAATGATAGAGCTAGCATTGTGCATTCATATATGTGGAGTGACCAAGGATAATTAAATTAGCATAATATGCATGATGGTGACAAAAGGACACTTGCCAAGGCTCTAGACCTAAAGTCCCATACAGAGATTCATCGAAATCAAGGTTGGCGACATGCTCTTCCTCGCCTTGTAGCAAGTAGCAAAACCAAAACATCCATGGCTATGACTGCCTTTCTGGCCTTATTACAATGATCTACGCGTATATATAATCGTTCGCAACGCTGTGTTTCATTTTGATTATTTTTAAAGAGAAAGGGTGCATGTCACTGACCAATCTGCAGAGGACATGCATTGTGGATTGTGGTATACAGATTTCTTAGTAGCGCATAAAAATGAATTAAGACACCAGGCCGTAGCTTTGCTATACGAAACCAGCGGGATAAGTCATTTGTTTTGATGATAGAGAGAAATCTACATTTCTGTAGTTTTGTTTTCGTTATCTCGGCACACATTAATTCATGCTTTCTTTTCCTTACCTTACTAGGACGATTGTGCTTTAAATGTTGTAATTTCACAAAAAATATGTGTAAATCATATATATTTTTATAATTGAAAAGGTACAATTGTTCTGTTGACATAGTTCCCTCTATCTTTTATTTGATGCAACAGATAAAAATCCATGCCGTTGAACTTTCAAAATCCTGAGCATTTAGTATGTTTAAACTATCATGGTTAGCTTTGTTAGAATTCTAGAATAGATCTGTCTAAAAAATGGTTTCAGCATAATAATATATAATTTTAATAGTATATGAATATACAGTCATGAAAAATACTATATATTGGTCGAACCGCTGTAACACCTACTAACACGTTAGCAAAAAGCAGTCACCAGCATATCAACCAAGTCCTGAATTCCTGATCTATCATTCTCTGCCATTTACTCTGACTGCTTCTGGACGTACGCTGAAAATCTTGCGCCGGCTGTTCACACAGGCAGCCCAGCTCAAATGACCTAGCTAGAGCTTTATTAAATACATCCCACCGTAGGAAATATTTTTAATAGTTTTATTTTAAACAAACCAAGCGCAGAAGGAGTTGCCGATTATATTAAAAGGAAGAATTATATTATATTAAACTATTTTTAATAGTTGCCATCGCAAGAAAGGGAAGTGTTTTCTGCCATTAATCTTGTTATCAAGTGTCCATTGCATGCTCAATGGAGTGGTGAAGAAGAACGTATGACCAACAGATCTTGAATTCATTTAGGCCAGAGGAAAGAAAATCTTTGCGATGACATAAGTTCGTTTCACACTAGGACAACTTGGATACGGCATTTTTGTTTGTATATGTGATCCTCCTTTGTGAGGATTAATTAGATGGTAGAGGACAGGGTATTTGCACACTCAATTATTTGTATGTTGGAAGAACCCATGCTTCGTTGTCTTAGTTGTGGTTTGGAATTCCTAAAGGGCAAATGATTGATTTGGATACGAGTGTGTTCACACTGAAGCAGGTTTACATACTCTGGTGATCATTTGGCTCAGCTGGCCTCTCCTTTTTGTATATTTATCTGAACCACAGAACCAGGTTCATATATCCCAAAAATGATATCATCTAACTTGCCAAAATGTCTTATTATGCCGGCTCTATATTCTCATCTATTGCTCTTGATGGCTTTTTGAGGTGGCACGTTTCATAAAAAATACTGACAAATCAGTGTTGCTCCTTTTTTTAATGCACAAAAGGTTGTGAGAAACAAGCAAAGTACACTGACATTTTCATGGTGTGAACAGTTGTACAGGAAGGAAGGAAGAGCAGCAGCCGTACTAACCGTAACCGGAGGGTTTGGCACGTAGAGCTCAGCTGGACTAACTAGTTTGGCACAGCCTACTATCCAGCAGCGAGAAGAACCAACAAAGACAAAACCAAGGTTGTTCACACAATCATCACACTAGAAAATGAAACTAGTGCACGAACGTTGTTTTACTACGCAGACGGTCTCTCCCTCTATCTTCACAAATGCTCCACTTTATTTCGGATTTTCCTACCATTTAATATACAATTAAGATTTACGCATATGAAAGGTGAGCAAAAGAGAGGATATAAAAAGAAATGAGACGAAGATTGTCGAGGCAACGGACATTTGCACGGGAAGGGAAAAAGACTTTTTTCTCGACTCCGCACGCGTGCGTGCTTCTACTGGCGATCATCTACTACTAGGATGGTAGGCGCGCTACGCCGTGCCCGTATGCGGGTTGTGCCTGTCTAATTAACGTCTTAGAGAAGCAAAATAAGCTGCATAGCAAGAGAGAAGTAAACATTCTGGCCAATGGAGGCAATTTGTATTGAACATAGACGTGGTAGTTCTTTGGCTCACATAACAGGTGCGATTCTAGGCCCGTCAAACTTAAATCTTAACAGATGACTATATGTTCTAACTAAAAAAATACCGCAAATGATCTCTTTCTCATGCTAAAAAAGAGGGGAAAAAAGAGGAAATGATATGTGGCAAACTATCTCAGAGTAGAAACGTTATGACCTCCCATCACCACCCAACGCCCCATATAGAGCAAAACACGGCAAAGAATGTGAGATTCTTTTTTGTGAGATATCCTGAGAAGGAACTATAACACTTTGTAGTAACAACAAATTATAACCCACTACAAACCTTCACATATCCTAGAAATTTATCACAATTTTAAAAATGATGGCATTCATCTAAATTTGTTCAATTGAAATCTGGGACGATCGTGAATTACCTTTGATGAACTTGCAACAATGGAAAGATAAATTTCACATATACTAATGGAACTGGATCAAATAAGCAGGATGGAACTACTGTCATATAAACTCTACTATAGTATACTAATGTGAGGGTGCCAACACCGAACAATGAAATGAAACATGTTTAAAGGTTTGCCTGCATGCATTGTATTTTGGCGGTATGAATGTATGATAGGTTGCTTCAATCACATAATAGTAATATAGTGGTAACATGAACTTGTAATGGAAAAGCTCAAGATCAGAAGGTATGCAACTATGGTACAGAGTAATGTTGACCATTATTGCGCAAACCTACAAACGTGAAATAATAATCATATGACACTTGAATTGTGAATTTATGAGGAATTTCAGCCTTGACAAACCATAGAAATCCAGGAAAGGCACAACCTATACCTGACATTTCCAATGACATGATATTGTTCTTAACAAAAGAAAATAGAGTTTACTCGGCGTGTTTCATTTGACCATATCCAGAAATGTAGCCGCAACAACAAAATCCACTTGTACATGCGCTGGCATGTCCATAGATCATGAAGAAACAGAGCTGCGTGCTTTGCAATGTGGTGACAACATTTAGGCATATTTTCAGGCTCCACTCAAAAGGCACACATATGTTTTCTAATCCAAAGTGGAACTTGAACTAATAAGGTGAATCTGCAAAGTTTAAGGCAATTAATTTGACTGCACCTAATTAAATGTAATGGAGCCCGAAGAGGGAGAGAAATTTCAGTTTGGAATATATGATCGATTTTCATTTCAATTCAGTGCTGCAACCAGCTCCACTCAGCATTGCTGCATCGTGATATAGGTTTTGACCTGATAATTGAAGGAAAACTAAATTCGTGATCTTATAATACTGACATCCAGATTTTAGTGGCATGCTACTAAAAGAAACAAACCTATAGTATCTTCTCCCCACCACGGACAGATGTAAATGAGCTCCAGAGCATCGCAGATGCTGTCCCCAGAACGAAACAGAACATAACCATCCTTACTTGTAGCATATAAGTTAACGGGTTAAACAATTGCTCTTCGCTGAAACCTGCAATGGATTTGAAGTATAAATTAGCATATAGAAATGAAATTACTGAGATAATTGTGTGCGACAGAACAAAGAAAGTAGCATCTACCTATGTAGGCACATCTAAGTTTTCTGAAACAATCAATAGTGATAGAACTGAAGGGGAACCAAAAACTGTGTGGAGCAGATGGATCAGGAGTTGAGGACAGCTAAAAAACTGAGGGCGGTGGCAATAGCAAGGCACGCACGGAGGCCAGAGAGAGAGGAAAGGAAGGGCTGGCCGATTTAGCGGGAGGAGACCGGAGCGGTGAGGTGTCCTGCTGCTGGCCGAGGACGAACGCAGCTGCAGCGATGCGCGCGCGCACGGATAGAGATAAAGAGCAGAGAAGGGAGGGACTGAAGAGAGAAACGACGGGCAAGGCACCTACGCGACGCACTCGACGAACACATGCCTATGGGGCGAACTTGCAGGATCACGGCGGCAGCGCTGAATGGAGTGGGTGAACGCAACGACTGATCGGCGCCTGTCCACCATCGGAGCCGAGGAAGGAAGAAGGCGGCGAGAAAGCTGAGGAGGAGCGATGATAGCAACAGGATCTCTCCGCCGCCGCGGGTAGCGGATGAAGCGGCGCAACAGGCTGCTGAGCCCTGTCCTCCCTGGAGACGTGGTGGCTAGCTATCTGGGCCAAGTGCGGCAACGCAGGCCACGGTGGGAGAGCAGACCAAGCGAACGAAATGAGGCCGAAAACATGCAGTGCCACTGAGGAGGAATCCAGAAAGAGCCTAACGCGCGCCGGGAGGCCCATTCGCAGCTGCTGCAACAGCGAGCGGGCGGCGTGTGCACTTTGACAGAAGCCACGCGTCTTGAGGCAATAGGCTGGAGGCTGAGAGTCTCTCAGAAGCGAGGAAACCTCCCCGCGATGTAATAGTACTTATGCCACGCGTCTTAAGATGGATATTATGCTTGCAGTGCAATATTTCTACACCCAGCATGGCCAACACCTGTCAAATTTAAACTCGGCCCATATCATCTTAATACCAAAGAAGTCTGATGCCACTATGGTGACTGATTACAGGCCCATCAGTTTAACACACTCCGTTGCTAAAATTCTGTCAAAGCTAATGGCATGCCGGCTTGGTCCAGAACTGAATGGAATGATATCAAGGGCGCAAAGCGCGTTTATCAAGAGAAGAAGCATACATGACAACTTCCTGTACACGCAGAATTTGATTAAAGCGCTGCATCGAGCCAAGCAAAAGGGCCTGTTTCTCAAATTAGATATTGCGAAAGCCTTCGATACGGTAAGATGGGACTATCTACTGGAGGTGTTGGAGCAGTATGGCTTTGGAGATCGTTGGAGGGGCTGGGTATCTACATTGCTGTCCACAGCTTCAACTTCTGTTTTGTTAAATGGATCCCGAGGCGCCTGGTTCAAGCATTACACTGGACTTAGACAGGGCGACCCCCTCTCGCCGATGCTTTTTATTCTAGCCATGGAACCTCTACAAAGATTGCTTGACATAGCTACCAGGGATGAGCTGCTCACTCCAATTAATAATAGAGCTGCAAGAATGAGGACAAGTTTATATGCTGATGATGCTGCCATCTTTCTCAATCCAATGAAGGACGAAGTTAACACACTTGCTGATATTCTGGAGTACTTTGGTAAAGTGTCAGGGCTGATCACAAACCGTGCAAAGTGTGCTGTATATCCTATCAGATGTGAGGGACTTGACTTAAATGACATAATGGAAGGGTTCACCTGTCCGATCCAATCCTTCCCATGCAACTATCTTGGACTTCCATTACACTACAGAAGTTTGAATAGAGTGGAGGTGCAACCAATTATAGATAACTGGCAAATAGGCTACCATTATGGAAAGGGAGATTTCTGAACAGGTCAGGACGGCTCAAGCTCCTAAACACGGTTCTCACTGCCATTCCCACCCACTTCTTCACTGTTTTTGACCCAAAAAAGTGGATGCTGAAAAGATTAGATAAAATAAGGAGAGGTTCCTTTGGAAGGGCAATGAAAATGTTAATGGTGGGCACTGCCTGGTGAGATGGGCTAAGGTTAAAAGACCGAAAAGATTGGGAGGGCTAGGTGTACTCGACCTTGAGCTTTTCAGCCGTGCCTTGAGATTAAGATGGCTCTGGTTACAGTGGAGAGACCCGGATCGACCATGGGTAGGTACTGATGTCCCATGCAGTGAACTAGATAGGACTCTATTTCGTGCCAGTACGGTTGTGAAAGTGGGAAACGGGAAACAGGCAAAATTTTGGGAGTCATCGTGGCTCGATGGACATGCACCGAGGGACTTGGCACCAAATCTGTACAAGCTGGCTTGGAGAAAGAATAATTCAGTTCGGGATGACCTTGAAAATGATAAATGGACAAGAGGGCTATGGAGGATGTCAACAGTTGATGAAATGGCGGAGCTGATTTCACTCTGGTTACTACTAAATGAGGTCCGATTGTGCGATATAGAAGATGAAATCACTTGGAAATGGACGGCTGATGGAAATTACACGGCAAAGTCAGCTTATGAGGCACAGCTAGTTGGGTCCTACTGCACATTTGATGCAAACGCGATTTGGAAGGCAAAAACGGAAGGTAAACATCGATTTTTTGCATGGCTCCTTGTCAGGGAAAAGCTCCTTACTGCTGACAAACTTATGATCCGAAATTGGCCTTGCAACCCCATATGTCCAATGTGCGATCAGAGGGAAGAAACAGCTCAGCACCTTTGCATTGGCTGCGTCTATGCACAACAAGTTTGGGTACTAGTGGCCGGATGGTCTCCGGGACTGGTAACGATCCCTGATCGAGACACCAGGCTGGAAGACTGGTGGAACCTGTCACTGCAAGGTTCAGCAAAGCACATCAAATGGGAGAAGGCAGCTCTGATGATCTACACTGTCTGGAACATATGGAAGGAGAGGAATCGGAGGGTTTTTGAGGGGCGCTCGGTAACACCGCATAGAGTCCTTGCACTGATCAAGGAAGAAATCAAAGACCGTACTGTTGCCTGCAACTACCTTGAGTCATCATTGGTTTATTAATGATAGTTCTTTTGTTGAGTGTGAGGTTTATTAGTTATCTTGTAATAACAACTTATGTAATTGCACTATTGCTTCTCTCCCACCTTATATGACAGAGCAGTGCTCCTGCTAAACTTTTCAAAAAAAAAAAACTTATGCCACTGCACGGTGGGCCCGCTTCCCAGGAAGATCCAAGTCCGGTGTGGTGTGGAGTGGCACGAACGCACGGCCTGCAGACTACGATGCTGCCTGTTGCCACACGACAAACCCCGCGTTCACACTCGACGCATGCAGGCTTGCAGGGTGGGCGCGAGCTCTCGGCGTCAGAGGCGGATCGCCCACACCACATTGTCCGCAACTACCGGATCGGACTCGGACATGGGCCAACGGGCGTTCACACCTCTTGTCTCTACGCCCCCAGCCTCCCCTGCTTCTGGTTGACGCGATCCCCCCTCTCACACACTGCGGGTATTAACTGAGCCAGTCGGCAGTCAGAGTCCACCGATGAAAAGCTAGCGGCGTATAGAACTGGCCAGATGACCAATACTTGTAAGGAGGGTGAAGCTAGAGAAAACAAGTGAGGGGTGTCATGCTCTGTAACATATGGAGTATGCATGATGTTTAATCGAATATGATGAAAATTGATAAGTTTTAACAGATTTGAAATTTTTTTGGGTGCCACGAAACCCAGAACTTATAACGTGGCTCCACCTCTGCTTGTGCATGGTAATAGAATTGACATGTAACATCTAGGTCGTCATGGACTACTAACAAGTACCAATATGACGGGGAGGGCGTGGAGAAGGGCACCAGCATTTGAATCAAACCCATTGTAAAAAAACATTTGGAGCAACCTCCTCTCGAGAGTTGTCCCGGTATTAACCTAGGCCCTCTACAAAATTTTATAGTGTCTTATCGACTTATCAGTCTGGTGAAATAGAATAATAAATAATATATCATATACTCTATTACACCAGTAATACGATAAATTAATGATAGTGGAGAAACATTTAAATTATTTATCCTTAGAAGTAGAATCATATTTTGAGATCAATTTACATAGAAGATATGGTTTGATCTTGGAACACTAGACGTCTAGACCAAGCACATTCTGCCATTCTGGTGAAGCATGCACGACGGTCCGCTGCAACATCAAACATATATGTCTGCAACATCGAAAATGCATGTTTGCAATATCAGAAACCACGTACCGAAACACAGCGAAACATCCGGATGCGGGGGGGGGGGGGGGGGTAAAAATTCCCGCCACAACATCAGAGCCTGTTGCATTGCATGCAACATAGCTCAATTTTGTGCAACATCGAAACAAAACTACTGCAACATCGCTATAATGCAACTGCAACACTGAAAAGATCCTACTGAAACATAGTGAAATGTCTAGATGCGATGGAGTAAAAATTCCCGCTGCAATATTGAGTAATGTTTCATGAAATATTATTGGAACAGAACGCCGCAACATGAAAAATCAGTAAGTGAAACATTAAAAACCACCTGTCGCAACATCACACACAAGCATCTGATTTTTTTACCCTTGTCAGAACGTCTGTTTCTAAGCATTACCGAACCATTTATACACATTGTAACATGGCCTATTGTATCGTTTTTTTAGCAGAATGTCCTATTGTATCGTTGATAAATATAATACTCGCATGACATGGAGATAATACTCGGATGTCTCACGGCTCTACCAATTACCAAACAACTAATACCTCTTATCCAAGTGCAAAGGATACCTCCTATCAAAACAGCTGAAAGGTTTCCTTTTAGGTCACTTGGGCCAACAATGTATTTTGTTTGGGGCCAGGCCTATTAAGAGAAGGAAATCGTTCTCACGACGGCCCATCATCAGTCAGTTCCAGCCCAGCCGAACCTCCTCCTAAACCCCTCCTCCCTACCGCCGGCCCATCAGTCAGTTCCAGCCCAGCCTAACCTCCTCCTAAACCCTCCCTACGGCCGCCGCCGCCGGCCGCCGGACGACGCGCCGTCGCCCCCGCACCAGGCCTCCTCGGCAGCGCCGCCCGGTACGAGCTCCATCCTCAAGGTACGGAGAGTGCTCCTCGCTCCGTCAGTCCGTCTCAACATCATCATCGAACTTGATTTTGGATAATTGGGTTGAGGAATTCGCTGTTGATTTGATAACAAAGAACAGCAGATGGGGATCGTGGCGCTGCCGCCGTCCTGGGAAGAGCTCCCGCCGGACCTCCTGGGCCTCGTGCTCCACCGCCTACCCTCCCTCGACGACCGCGTCCGCCTCCGCGCCGTCTGCCGCCCCTGGCGCGCGGGCGCCCATCCCCAGCGCCACAAGCCGCTGCCCCCGCCGCTCCCGTGGTTCGCCCTCCGCGACGGAGCCCTCGTGGACCTCCAAGGCGCTCAGGTCCGCTGCGGGCCCATCCTAAGAAAGGGCGTCTCCCGCTACCTCGCCGTCGGCGACCTGGCTTTCCTCGTGCACGACGACGGCGCCGGCTCGCTGATGTACCCTCTCTCTGGTTTCACGCTCCCTCTCCCGCAGCTGGCCCCCGCCGTGCGCAGGGCGCTCGACGAGTCGAAAGCCTACAGGCGATCTAATATTGTAAAGACGCACTGCAAGGCGATCCTGTCCTCGCCGCTGGATTCGACGACAGAACCCTTCATTGCCGTCTTAATGATGGAAGGACATGGCCTTGCTGTCTCTGCTTGCAAGCAACCGTATGCCATCAGCGCAGGCGTACCAGACCCAGAGAGCACTCGAAGGATCTATGACATTGCCTTCTTTCACCGGAAGCTCTATGTCATCACCAATTATGAAGGCCTTCATGCCATGGAGCTTGATGCTGGACGACTTAGCGAGCCAAAATCGTCATCAAGGTTTCATCAGTGCATTGCTGAAGACCCCAAGCAGCAGCGAATATACAAAGCCGACAATTTTATTGATTACTTGGTCCTACGATACTTAGTAGAATGCAGCGGCAAGCTGTTGATGATAAGGCGGTGGATGAGCTATCCAGGGGAGGCTCGCCTGGGAGACCACGACAGGACTTTCAGGTTCGAGGTCTTTGAGGCGGACCTTGCCACCATCCCTGGCCGGTGGATCAATGTTGATAGCTTGGATGGGCATGCAATCTTCCTTGATTCAGAATGCTCAAAGTCAGTCCTTGCTAGTAAATGTGCTGGTGGAGTTCAAGAGGATTGCATCTATTTCATGCATAGGATTTTTGACCATCCAACTAGGGAGTACTTTGGTCCATGTGTCGACCCTTTTCGTGATTCAGGGGTGTACAACATGAGAGACGCTAAAATCACTCCGTTGCTTCCAGAGGCTGTGATGGTCGAGTTGCGGTGCAAACAGCAGTATCTAACTTGGTTCTTCCCTACTGGTGCATAACTTCTTTCTCATCTTACATGGTTGTTTGGTTATGGAATATCGCTATATATGCTTCATGTGTACCTGCTTTCTTATTGTTGCGATTCAGTTGAACCAGTCAATGTAAAATTCAGAACCCCCTCTGAAGATGAAAGTTTTATTTTCATGCTACTGAAATTTAGTTGCCCTTCAGGTCAATGTTTGGTTCTTTCCATTTGATGCGTACAGAGTAACTTTTTTTCATAGTTTAATAAGTTGCTTGCTTTTGTAATGTGAAAAGGTACCTGATGGGTTTCTATATGTGTTTTTTGACCTCTGGAGTTGAATCTTGCAGTTTGCTGATGATGCGCTTTTCTTCCTAGATACTATGTTGTTTATGGGAAAGGTTGATCTCTGATTTGAGCAGTTTACTTTGTTAATGATTACTTCAACTATTGATACTGTCTTGATGATATATATGAGTCTATATTTCAATCTCAAAGCTTTAAAACAAACTATTTTCCTATATTTGGGAATTCCCCTTCGGTATAATGAACATATATAGAAAAGTGGACTGACGGATCAGTAGCATTTCTGGTAAAGCAACAAGGATAGTGTTGGGTATATCAGAAGTTTACGTGCACTATAGTGTGGTTTAATTTTGTTTGACGACGTGCTGCTAATTTGTTTGATCTTAGTCAGAAGGACACTTCGGCGTGGTGTCGAAACAAGTATAGTATAGAATTAGTATACTGTTGATTTCTGGACTATGTGGCTTATGGTAAATAAGATGGAGACGGAAGGAAAATACGTATGCACATCTTCCTGGTATTTTGGATAAGATTGTGAAGGTGCTAATTGTTTTTTTCACTTGATGCTTATTTGGCTGCAGTTAGGTTCAGCTCAAACCAGAAAACTACGAACAGCATGTGTCAGTAGCACCAATGTTGAGGTTAACAACATGGAGCACATTTGCAAATGCGGGATCAAATGTTTCACAGAAATAATATGTTTGTTTTCGGCAATAGGTTGAAGCTTATGTATTCTTACTTTTAAAATGCTGCTGATTTTGCAATCAAAATCCAGTGCTCATCCTAAATCTAAAAGTCATCTACTGGTATGCCATTTGTCCCACTCGAAGTTTATTGTTCCTTTTAACTGATTTATTTAGTCCTCATTTTCAATCTTTTTTAAGCAGAAACATATTCTGATTCTGATTGTTTGGTGTTCCCTTTTGTAGTCAATTTTTGTAGAGGATCTCTCTCTTGAAAAAGAAAAGCCAATCGTTAACTGTAGTGGTCACTAAAAAAGCAAAGTAATGATGTTTTTTTAGGGGAGCGTAACTCTTTATTCATCCATAGAGTTATAAGAGTTACAAACGCCTTCAGGCGGATTTAACAGCCAAACTTGCCTACCAAACTCAGAATAAATCGCACTCCTTGCAATGAAGTGAGCGTCCACATTGGAACGCCTGTTTTCATGAACAAACTCAGACGTTCCAAACTGTGTTGCTCTAGCCTTTATCTCCCTGATGATATGGCCATGAGCGGCCATACCATCCTCCTTGATTCCTCTGATCACATTGACATTGTCCGAGGCTAGCCTGAAGTGTTGGACCATAAGATCACTCGCCAATGCCAAGCCTTCCTTGCACGCTATAGCCTCGACAATCTCTGCATTTGAGAGTACACGAATCACCAGCGTCGATGCTCCCAGAAAGTTACCTGCAACATCTCTAGCAATGGCAGCCGCCACGACCTTCCTTGAATTTTTCGAAGTGGCTGCATCAACATTAATTTTAACAAGGCCCGGTGGCGGGGGAATCCATCGAGGTGGAGCACCCCAGGTCCCCCTCACCGGTGTCGCCTGCTCTGCCTTAGTCCTCTCCAGCTCAGCTATAAAATTATTCACAAAACAATGAGTAGATAAAGGACTCTGAAAAGAGCTCTCATGGATCGCCTTCATGCGAGCATACCAGATGGCCCAAAGAGTGACCACCATCCTCGTCAGATCTTCATGATTTAGCGAGCTTATCATAGCTGCTAACCAACCCCTAGGCCTGGTCTCCTGAGTTTCAGTCATCAGTTGTGTAATTTCCTCGCGTTCCAGAGCCCATACACATTTCGCCATGTTGCACTCTATCAATGAGTGCTTCCACGAGTCAGGCATACCACAGATCGAACAAGTGCCTCGAGTAGCCATGTTCCTATGGTGCAGTACATCGCCGATGGCAAGGAGTGATGAGCAAGTCTCCACAAGAACGACTTCCATTCAATTTCCTCAAATCTTAAGTCTGATCTCCCAACAGTATTCTCCAAATATGTTGTAGCTCGTTCCTTGTTTACAACCAACATCCTGTATGTTGAACGAACTGAGAAAATCCCCCTCTTTTCATGGTGCCATGCCCAGAAATCCCCTTGTCTCCGAGTGCAGAGGGGTATATTCAAAATCGCCTCAACATCAGACGGGCAAAAAAACATCATGAAGCTTTTGGACGTCCCATGAGGCCGTCGTGTGATCTATCAATTCGCTAACCATCTGTGGACGAACAGCCAAATTCATCCTAATGGGGCGAAGCTGATTTGCTCTCGGAATCCAATTCATATGCCATATATGTGTTGATTATCCGGTTCCGATCCTCCTAATTAATCCCCTTTCAAGAACTTCCCTGCCATCAAGTATGGATCACCATATCCGCAAGGGAGACGACCCTAGAGTAGCATCTAAGAAATCCACATTCGGGAAGTAAACTGCTTTTAAAATTCGCGCACTTAACGAGTTCTCAACGAGTTCTATGTAAAAATAGTTGAAGCGTGTTACTCCGTTAGGAGCCGCTTTGCATGTTAATATAGGGTGGAAACAACCTCCACCGTGGTGTACAAGTCACGGTTGTAACAACCTGGCTAATATCTCTAATTTACAAGATATGTACGCTATCTTCTAGAACTAATCAGCCCAAGGTTGTTACAACTCTAGACACAACACGTTACATTGTTTAACACTCCCCCTCAATCACAACTTTTCTAAGTTGAGATTGTATCTAAAACTTTCTAACTGCCTGACCGAGAGAGGTTTCGTAAAACCATCTGCCACCTGATCATGAGTAGAAACGAACTGTATTTGCAGCAGCCCTTGAGCGACTCGTTCCCTCACAAAGTGGAAGTCTATCTCGATATGTTTTGTGCGTGCATGAAATACTGGATTTGCTGAAAGATATGTTGCTCCTAGGTTATCACACCATAACCGAGCTGACTTTGGAGTCTTGACACCAAGTTCTCGCAGCAACGATTGTACCCACATTATCTCAGCAGTAGCATTTGCCATGGACTTGTATTCAGCCTCAGTACTCGACCTTGATACGGTAGCTTGTTTCCTGGCACTCCAGGATACAAGATTTGAGCCAAGAAACACAGCAAAGCCACCTGTTGACCGTCGATCATCTGCACAGCCTGCCCAGTCAGCATCAGAGAAAGAGCTCACAAGCATAGATGGCGATCTGTGAATCTTCAAGCCTATCTGTTCTGTGAACTTTAGATATCTCAAAATACGCTTGACTGCGCTCCAATGTATGGTGGTTGGTTTATGCAAAAATTGGCATACCTTGTTTACAGCAAACGACACATCTGGCCGAGTTAGAGTTAGATATTGAAGAGCTCCTACTATACTCCTGTATTTGGTAGCATCTTCTGAACCAAGGGGATCTCCTTCGTATACTGATAATTTTTCAGTGATAGACATGGGTGTATTCATAGGTTTACAAGCAGTCATACCCACACGATGCAATAGGTCTGATGTGTATTTTTCTTGCGTCAACAATATTCCTGCACCAATCTTCTTTACCTCAATTCCCAAGAAATAGTGCAGGTCACCAAGGTCCTTCAATGCAAAGTCTGTCTTGAGGTTCCGCAAGAGTGCTGACGTTGCTTGTGATGAAGAGCTTGCAACAATGATATCATCAACATAGATTAAGAGAAATATAGTAACTCCCCCTTTGTTGAAAAAGAAAAGCGACACATCAGCCTTGGATGCTTGAAAACCGAGACTTTGCAGCTTACTACTAAGTCGAGCATACCAAGCACGCGGAGCCTGCTTTAGGCCATATAAAGCTTTATCGAGCTTGCAAACATAGTGAGGATGACTGTGACTTTCATACCCAGGTGGTTGCCTCATGAACACTTCTTCTTCAAGATAACCATGAAGAAACGCATTCTGAACATCTAGTTGGCGAAGACTCCACCCATGTGACACTGCAATGGAGAGCACAATGCGTATAGTTGCTGCTTTGACCACGGGACTAAATGTATCTTCATAATCAATGCCATAGCGCTGCTTAAAACCTTTTGCAACGAGGCGCGCTTTGTATCTATCAACAGTGCCATCAGCTTTCCGTTTAACCTTGTATACCCACTTACAATCAATGATGTTGCGACCAGGTCGAGGAGGGACAAGATGCCACGTCTTGTTGCTTAGAAGAGCATTATACTCGACATCCATAGCCGCCTTCCATTTAGAATCTGCCAAGGCTGCTTGAAGAGTAGATGGTTCAGCAGAAATAGCAGATAAACCATACCGTATAGTGCCGTCCGTGTATTGCTTTGGTTTGAAAATACCGGACTGTGCACGAGTCTTGGGCCGGTGAGAGGAAGTAGATGCATCTGGGGCCTCAGGCGGCGTAGGCGCAACAGATCCGGGCGCTGGCTGCGATGTAGATTCGGTGGGGCCAGGCTGTTCCGCAGACGCGCTTTCACGCGCTGTCGTTGGCGTGGGGCCCGCAGTGGTCGGCGATGTGGCCGGCTGCGATTCGCCCAGCAGCGGTTGTACGGCGACAGCCGGTGCAGACACGGTGCGGGGGTGGGAAGCAGGCCCATGCGTGGCCACCTCCGGTTGGTTGAACCCCCCACCTGGTGCAGGATTCGCCTCGCCGCCGGTTGGAGGCACGGAAGGCAACGCAGATCCACCTGCAGGACTGCTGTTTGACGCAGGAAGATCAGCTTCGTGTCCCGTGCTTGTTTCTTCCTGTGTAAACTCATGTAGGTGTTCCTCCAAAACAACATTAGAATCACCAGAATTTTCATCAATATTAGTAGAACTATTTACCACATGAGAATGCTGTGATGGAGTACCCCTAGGGGAAAGGAGGAAGGGAGGGAGTAGATCAATTTCTCCTCGCAACCGAGCTCCTGCATTATCATGCAGATCAGAGAACGGGAAGACATTCTCGTCAAATACTACGTCTCGCGAGATGTATATGCGGCCAGTGGAAATGTCAAGGCATTTGAATCCTTTGTGCATATTGCTATAGCCAAGAAACGCACACTTCTTTGAACGGAAAGCAAGTTTATGTGAGTTATAGGGCCGGAGGTTTGGCCAACATGCGCAACCAAAGATTCGAAGCATAGAATAATCAGGTTTCTCGCCATGAAGTCGCTCAAGGGGGGTGGAATATTGAAGAAGCTTGGTGGGGGTACGATTGATCAAGTGTACAGCAGAAAGAAAAGCTTGATCCCAATATTTTAGAGGAACGGACGCGTGGGCAAGAAGGGATAGCCCTACTTCAACAATATGCCTATGTTTGCGCTCAGCTGCCCCATTTGGTTGGTGAGCGTGCGGGCACGAAACAAGATGGGTGATGCCAACTTGCTGGAAAAAAGAATTAAGCTTCTCATACTCTCCACCCCAATCCGTTTGCATGGCAACAATCTTACGATTGAAGAGACGTTCAACAAGTTGTTGGAATTCACGAAAACGCTGAAAAACTTCAGACTTATACTTGAGAAGATAAATCCAAACAAACTTGCTATGATCATCAATAAAACTCACATAGTATTTAAACCTTCCAAAAGACTCTGGTGCGGGTCCCCATACATCAGAAAAGATCAAATCTAAAGGAAACTGAGAGGTACTAGACGACTTTGGGTAAGGAAGCTGGTGGCTTTTGGCTTGTTGGCAAGCATTGCACACCGAATGGGTAGAGGCTTCACTACCACAAGGTAATTTATTCTTACTAATGACTCGCTGAACTATAGGAAGAGATGGGTGACCCAATCTGCTATGCCACTGCGAGGTAGATGGTTTGGTGACGCTCAAGATCTCCTTGCGTGGCGCTGGTAGAGGATAGAGCCCTCCCCTACACTTGCCTTCCAAAACCGTTGTCTTCGTTGCCTGATCTTTGATGAAGAAAGAATTAGGATGAAATTCAAGGAAGACATTGTTATCTGATGTAAGCCGGTGAACAGAAACAAGATTTTTGTTAGCTCCAGGGACATGAAGAACATTCTTTAGGTGTAGATCGCGACTAGGGGTACGAACAACAGCATGACCAATGTGGTTAATGTCCATACCTTCTCCGCTAGCAGTGCGGATTTGATCTCCACCCTTGTACTTCTCGCTGAAGATCAACTTGTCGAGGCTACTTGTGATGTTGTCGGTGGCACCAGTGTCGGTGTACCAGTTGGTGTCGACGCCGTAGGAGTTGGTTGCAGCGTTGACGTTCCTCTCATCAGGGACGAAGTCTTCCTCAAAGCGGTACCAACAGTTGATGGCACTGTGGCCATCCTTGAGGCAGACTTGGCATTTGCCATTGAAGCGCGGTTTCTTCCCTCCGGAGTTGATGCTGGACGCACTTGAGTGTCCTCGACCGCGTCCACCATTGGGAGGTCCACGGCCACCACGGAAGCCACGACCGCGGCCTCCTGAATTGCGCCCGCCACGGGACGCAACGTTGACGGACGAGTGGTTAGGACCACTGCCGCCTCCGCGTTGAAGATCGAGACGCCCCTCAAAGCTGATAAGCTGAGTGAGGAACTCATTGTAGGAGATGGGTTCAACCCTGGTGAGAATAGCAGACACCAGGGGATTGTAGTCTTCATCGAGCCCATTGATGATGTAGGCCGTGAACTCTTCATCGCCGAGGGGCTTCCCGGCGGCAGCCATCTCATCTGCCAACGCCTTCATCTTGTTCATGTAGTCGGTCGCAGACAGATTTCCCTTCTTGAGGGTGGTGAGGGCGATGCGAGTATTCATCGACCTGGCACGGGTCTGCGACGAAAAAATTTCTCCGACTGCAGCCCATAGATCTGCCGACGTCTTGGCGCCGGCAACTTGCATCATGACATCACGGGTCATGGTGGTCAGGAGATAGGCCAGCAGCTGCTGATCGAGGGCGACCCATCTCGCATACTCCGGGTTGGATCTCTTGGCCTCCTTGTCGTCAACCTTGTCGACGATCTCCTTGGGAGGCGCAGCATCCGTGCCATCAAGGAACCCTTCAAGTTGGGCGCCTCGGATGGCCAGAAGAACTTGGAGCTTCCATAAGGCGAGGTTGCTCTTGTTCAGCTTCTCCGAGATCGGGAAGCCAACAGGCGCTGCCATGGCAGCGGTGGCGGAAGAACTAGCGAACGCCATCTAGATGTATTTGAGGTTGGCTCTTGGTACCATGTAAAAATAGTTGAAGCGTGTTACTCCGTTAGGAGCCGCTTTGCATGTTAATATAGGGTGGAAACAACCTCCACCGTGGTGTACAAGTCACGGTTGTAACAACCTGGCTAATATCTCTAATTTACAAGATATGTACGCTATCTTCTAGAACTAATCAGCCCAAGGTTGTTACAACTCTAGACACAACACGTTACATTGTTTAACATTCTCGTCCATGAGGATGCGCCAAGCTTGCTTTGCCAGTAACGCGAGGTTAAACAACTCAGTATCCCTGAAACCCAAGCCGCCCATGCACTTTGGTTTTATCATTTCATCCCATGCAACCCAGCACGTCCTCCTTTTTCCATCCTTGCTACCCCACCAGAAGCTCCTCAATAAACCATTGATGTGTTGGCATAAACCTCTAGGGAGCTTAAAGCAGGACATCGAATAAGTAGGTATAGCATGTGCCACTGATTTAATTAGTACCTCCTTGCCACCAGATGACAAGCACTGCTCTAGCCAGCCCTGGACCTTTTTCCACATACGATCTTTGATATATTTGAAAGCTCCGTTAGTGGAAACACCCACATCCGTCGGCATGCCCAGGTATTTTTCACTTAGAGATTCATTATGGACGTCAAGTACTCCCTTGATCACATGAAACTGTCTGCAGCCCTTCGCAAAATGAATTGATGACTTGTCCACATTAATCCTCTGTCATGAAGCTTTGACAGTACAAATTGAGTACCACCTTGATCTCCTCTGCACTTTCCCTATTAGCTCTGAAGAACAGCAGACTGTCATCTGCAAAGAGTGAGACACCACCAGAGCCGACGGTGCCACTTTAATCCCATTGAGTACGGACGACTGATTCCTAGCTTTTAACAGGCACGAGAGGCCCTCTGCTGCCAACAGAAACAGATAGGAAGAGATAGGATCTCCTTGTCGGATACCCCTTGATGGTTTAAAACTGTCAAGTCTATCACCATTAAAAAGAACAGAAAAAGAGACATTAGTTACCAAGCGCATCACTGTCTCAACCCAACGTTGGTGGAAGCCCAATCGAAGCATGATCGCTCGCAGATAGTCTCACTCAACTCGGTCGTAAGCTTTTCTCATGTCTAACTTTAAAGCACAACCTCTAGATTCATGAGGTCTTTTCTCCTTCGTAAAGTGCACACATTCCTATGCAGTAAGCCAGTAATGATGTGATTTCGTTTTGGGTCTCAACTGGGCCGTCAAATGAACACTACGTTTTTTGGGCTGGTCCATGTGAATCCTGCAGCCCATATGCCTCGGCCGTATCCTATTCCTAAATAAATAAATTAAAAAGAAAAGGAAAATTAGCCTTGCTTTTGCATCGCATCACTCGTACCAGCCCTCTTCGTCCCTACCGCCGGCCGCCGCACCCGTCGCCGGGCTCCAAGCCTCCAACCTCCCCACCGGGCGGGCACTACGAATTCCAGGTACAGAGATTACTCCCCGCTTCCTCTCAAGTCTCTAGATCTGTAAAGTTGTTACTTAGATGCTGGATTTCGTTGCTGGTGCCAGCGCATCTGAAGATGGCGACGGCGGCGGTGCCGTCGTCGTGGGAGGAGCTCCCGCCGGACCTCCTGGGCCTTGTTCTCTATTACCTGCCGTCACTCGCCGACCGCGTCCGCCTCCGCGTGGTCTGCCGCCCCTGGCGCGCCGGCGGCGCCGCCCGGCGGCACCCGCGGCTGCCACCGCCGCTCCCGTGGCTCGCCCTCAGCGACGGCGGCCTTGTCGACCTCCACGGTGCTCCCGTTCTCTGCGCGCCCATCCTCCGTGAGGGCGTCTTTGGCTACCGCGCCGTCGACAACATTGGCCTTCCTTGTGCACGACGACGGCGGCTGCTCCCTGATGGATCCTCTGTCCGGCCTGACGCTGCCTCTCTCCAAGCTGGCCTCTGCCGTGGGCAAGGCGCTCGACGATTCTGCATTCTATGATCAATCTCACATACGGAGGACGTGTGTGAAGGTGATATTGTCATCATCGCTGCTTGATTCGGCACGGGATCCACTGTCGCCGCCATAATTATGGATGGAATGAGCGTTGCAATCTCTTCTTGCAAGCAACCCCATGCCATCAGCATTAGTATGCGTAGTAAGAGGAAACTGGTCTCTGCAAGGGACAGCTCCAGCATGTCTCCGGAGCAGAGGGTAAAGAGGATTCAGGGTCCTCAAAGGATCCATGATATTGCTTTCTTCCATGGGAAACTATATGCTCTCACCTGGCATGAAGGGCTTCGAGTCATTGAGCTTGATGTTGGTCACCTCGGCGAGGCAAATTCATCACCAGGTTCATGACAACCCCGAGCAGCAGGAAATATACAACTATGGAAATGATGATAGATACTTGGTTCTGCGGTACCTTGTGGAATCCGATGGCAGGCTATTGATGGTGAGACGGTGGATGAGCGTTCCACCGGATGCTCATTTGGGCGACCACGACAGGACAGTCTGGTTTGAGGTCTTCCAAGCGGACCTTGCAACTGCCCCTGGCCAGTGGATCAAGCTGGACAGCTTGGGTGGTCATGCAATCTTCCTTGGTATAGAATGTTCCAAGTCAGTACCTGCTAGCCATTGCGCAGGTGGTGTTCAAGAGGATTGCATCTACTTCATGCATCGGGTTTTTGACAATCAATCAAAAGAGCTCTCTGGTCGGTGTAGGGATCCACTTGTTGACTCCGGAGTGTACAACTTGAGAGATGGGAAAATCACGGCATTACTGCCGGAAGCCGTGATGTCAAAGCTTCGGATGAAACAGCAGTTTCTGACTTGGTTCTTCCCAGCTGATGCATGACTTCTATTGCCATCTTAAAAGGTTGTTTGGTTATGAACTACCAGTATGCCTTCTCTGATGTGTATCTGCTTTTTTCTTTTCTAGTCAACTTAGTGATCAGTAGAACCAGGCTAAGCACAAGGTAGAATTACTCGATGCTAGACTCTTTCTTTGCATGCTATGAGAAATTGGTTTGTTCAGGTCAGCATTTGGTTCTAAGAATTTTATAAAGTCCGAGTAGTGTGGTTAGCTTCTGTGCTTGTTCGATACAGTCTTTCTCGCTAATTTCTGCTTTTGGAGTCGGATATAGATAGTCTTCCAGGCAATTGTGACTGTCAATGTTACCTCTACCACTGTATTATCCTAGTAAGCTTCTGTTGTTGTAGATCCCCAAAAGATGCTTTGAAATGACTCACTGCCTCTGAAATAGCAACCACATTGTCAAACGGAGTCATAGTACTGGTGGAGTTCTAAAGCTAATGGCTTTTGTTTGTTGAAATTACGACCGTTTGCTCATCGACTCTGAAGGTGGTTACCGTTTTTTTAGCGAGGTTCAGGGTGGGTACATTTGGTTGGTAAATAGCTTCGTCACAGAATTTGACTAAGGTTAGTTCAGGTAAATTGGTAAAATTGACTAGCTATAAAATTGATAAATATTTACTAGCTAACTTTAGCAAACATTTGTTTTAGTATTAAGCTGAGCGAGAAGCCGAGAGATTAAGGAAATTAAAGATGCGCAATGCAAGAGAAATCAGAAATGCAACTCACACTGGATCAGAGTATTGTTCCCGTTCATAGGGCATTCGTGATTCCTGTGCCCCCATTTTTGTTTGCCAATTGGGCCGCAAAATGTTAATCTAGTTTAGGCCTAGTAAGCGAATCGTTCTGATTCCAGCCCATCAATCATCCTCGAATCCCCCAACCATTTCGTCGTGCTCGCTCCTAAACCCTACAGCTAGCCGCCGCCGCCGCCGGGTCGCCGCCGCGGCCCTGCCCCCAATCCTCCCCGCCGTCCGCGTGCTACGAGATCCAGGTACATACGCGGCTCTAGTCCTCTTGCTCCCTCTCAATCCTCAAGGAAGATCGATCCGAAATTGTTATTTAGACTGAAGATTCGGTTGTTGGTGCGAGGAACAGCAGACGGAGATGGCGGCGGCGCTGCCGTCGTCGTGGGAGGAGCTCCCGCCGGACCTCCTGGGCCTCGTCCTCCGCCGCCTGCCGTCCCTCGCCGACCGCGTCCACATCCGCGCCGTCTGCCGCCCCTGGCGCGCGGGCGCCCATCCCCAGCGGCACAAGCCGCTGCCCCCGCCGCTCCCGTGGCTCGCCATCCGCGACGGCACTCTCGTTGACCTCCATGGGGCTCCCATCCGCTGCGCGCCAATCCTCCGCGATGGTGTCTTCCGCTACCTCGCCGTCGACAACCTGGCTTTCCTCGTGGACAACGATGGCGGATGCTCTCTGATGAATCCTCTCTCGGGTCAGACGCTGCCTCTGCCCAAGCTGGCCCCTGCTGTGAGGCGAGGGGCCAAACATTCAGCTTGCCACCCCCGAAATACGCACGCTAAGGTAGTCCTGTCCTCGCCGCTCGATTTGACGCCAGATCCCCTTGTTGCGATCATAATCAGGGATGGATTTAGCCTTGTCATCTCTCCTTCCAAGGATCATGATGCGATCAACATTAGCATGCCTCCAGAGAGGCTTGGGGGGCTTTCATCAGCCAGGATAAGTGATATTGCCTTCTTGCACGGGGAGCTCTACGCCCTCACCTACAAGGAAGGACTTCACATCATCAGCCTTGATGTCAATGGCCTCAGTGAGCAAAAAAAATTTCATCAGTGCATCGCGCACGACCCCAAGCAACAGCAAGTATACAGTCCCTATCGTGATTGGCAGCAGCAAATATACTTCGAAGGAACTGGAACTGATTCAGAATACTTGGTGATGCGATACATTGCACAATCCAATGGCAGGCTGTTGATGGTGAGGCGGTGGATGAGCTTTTCATCTGTTGTTCGGCTGGGAGACTGCAAGACTTTCCGGTTCGATGTCTTTGAGGCAGACCTCACCACCGTCCCGGGCCGGTGGACCAAGGTGGAGAACTTGGGTGGCCAGGCACTCTTCCTTGGTTCACAATGCACCAAGTCAGTCCCTGCGAGCCAATACACAGGTGGAGTTCGAGAGGATTGCATCTACTTCATGCATAGGGTTTCCGACAATCCATGTAAGGAGTACATTCATAAGTGTGTGAATCCACTTGGCGACTGTGGCGTGTACAACATGAGAGATGGGAAAATCATGCCATTGCTGCCGGAGGTTGTGATGGCAGAGCTGCAGAGCAAACGACAGTTTCTCACTTGGTTCTTCCCTGCTGATGCATAGCTTCTTCTGTCATCTTTGAAGGCTGTTCGATTTGTATCTTCTTTCTTATTATGGCTACTAGTCAATTTATAATAGTCAATATGACCAAGAGTTGCAACATCGAGATTTCATTTGATGGTTAAACTCTTTCCTTTCATGCTAAGGAAAACTTGTTCCTTTTCCGGTCAACATTTGGTGAAAAAGAATGTGGCAAGTGTGGTTTAACTTATGTTGGTTATCAGTTTAACTAGATGTCTCTCAAACAACTCTGTGGTTCAGTTCCTTTTCCCTTGTTTTTCCTCTTCAGCTGCTGTGTGCAAATCAGTGTCCCAGTATATATTGGTATATCGTTGGTTGCTGGAGTAGTCATCAGATTTTCATGGTGTGGATATTCTGCACCACCAGAGAAATAAGATGAACATAGAAAGGATAATGGAATTTTGGACAAGAGTAGTGTGTGTGTTTCTGTTCAGGCGTAGTACAACGGAATATTATTGCTGAAAGCTACAATTTCTAGTAGTGTGTCGTCGTGTTGGGTGTGTTGGTTTTCGCTCGGTTTTCCTTAATTAACTGAGCTTTGTATGGTTTGGCCTCGTTTCCCTTAATATGAGGCACCTTCTTCTTATATGATATGGCAGTGCTCCTGCCTTTAATTTCAAAAAAAAAAAAAAAGCAGGTACCAAACAGCAAACAACATGCAGCAGTAACTTTGAAGTGTACAACTGTACAAATGGCAACTGAATTCAGAAGGTGGAACAACAGCTGGAATGGGATCCAACAGGTAGCAGAAATCGCACCAATTTCTCTTTCCAGCAATAAAAGGAAATATATCTGCAAATACATCACGTTAATGAAAGGCAAATCAAATCACTAACCCCATTCCAGATGCAAATTCTGGTAAATCTTCAAGGTAGATACATGAGCTTGAGGAATCCAAAGCCAAACCAAAATTCCTAAGCAAGAGACAGCGATGCAAACCAGCCCACTCAGCTTTCTCAGAAAAAAAAGACCAGCCCACTCGGCTTTCACAAAAAAAACAGCCTACTCAGCGTAATTTTATTTTCTTAGTTGGGCCGACAAATGTTTATTTTGTTTGGGCCTAATAAGTGAATCGTTCTGACTGCAGCCCAGAAGCCTCGCATTCGCATCCCCTCAGTCACTCAGTTCACTCCAAGGCTTCCAGTCCAGCCACGGCGAACGACTAGCCGCCGCCGCCGCCCTGCCGCCCGTCCTCCCGGATCGCCCCGGCCCCGGTGCTCCCTGCCGGCCTTTCACTACCAGATCCAGGTACGGATACTGCTCTTGCTTCCTCACAATGATCCGGGTCGATCTGATTTGTGACTTGTACTGAGGATTTCGTGGTTGGTGCGAGGAAAAGCAGATGGAGATGGCGGCGGCGCTGCCGTCGTCGTGGGAGGAGCTCCCGCCGGACATTCTCGGCCTCGTCCTCCGCCACCTGCCGTCCCTCGCCGACCGCGTCCACCTCCGCGCCGTCTGCCGCCCCTGGCGCACGGGCGGCCATCCCCAGCGGCACAAGCCGCTGCCCCCGCCGCTCCCCTGGCTCGCCCTCCTCGACGGGACCCTCGTCGACCTCTGCGGCGCCCCCGTGCGCTGCGCGCCCATCCTCCGCGACGGCGTCTTCCGCTACCTCGCCGTCGACAACCTGGCCTTCCTCGTGGACAACGATGGGGGATGCTCTCTGATGAACCCTCTCTCTGGTCTCACGCTGCCTCTGCCCAAGCTGGCCCCTGCTGTGAGCCGAGCGCTCGAAGATTCAGCCTATCATAAGTCACACCCCCGAAAGACGCACGCTAAGGTGATCCTGTCCTCGCCGCTCTATTTGTCGCCAGATCCCCTTGTTGCCATCCTAGTCAGGGATGGATACAGCCTTGCCATCTCCCCTTCCAAGGATCATGATGCGATCAGCATTAGCTTGCCTCCAGAGAGACCTGAGGGCCTTCCAACAAGGATCAGTGATATTGCCTTCTTTCATGGGGAGCTCTACGCCCTCACTGTCTATGAAGGGCTTCACATCATCAAGCTTGATGTCGATGGCCTCTGCGAGCCAAATTTCATTCATCAATGCATTGCCGATGACCCCAAGCAACAGGTAATATACACTACTTATCAACAGTGGCAGCAGCAAATCTACTTTGAAGGAGCTGGACATGATTCGGAATACTTGGTGATGCGATACATTGCAGAATCCAATGACAAGCTATTGATGGTGAGGCGGTGGATGAGCTTTCCATCTGGTGCTCGGCTGGGAGACTATGACACGACGTTCCGGTTTGATGTATTTGAGGCAGACCTCACCACTGTCCCTGGTAGATGGACCAAGGTGGAGAACTTGGGTGGTCAGGCACTCTTCCTTGGTTCACAATGCACCAAGTCAGTCCCTGCTAGCCAATGCGCAGGTGGAGTTCAGGAGGATTGCATCTACTTCATGCATAGGGTTTTTGACAATCCATGTAAGGAGTACATTGGTCCATGTGTGAATCCACTTGGTGACTCTGGTGTGTACAACATGAGAGATGGGAAAATCACACCATTCCTGCCAGAACCTGTGATGGCGGAGCTGCAGCGCATGCGGCAGTTTCTGACTTGGTTCTTCCCTGCTGATGCATAGCTTCTTCTGTCATCTTAAAAAGCTGTTCGATGTGTATCTTCTTTCTTATTATGGCTACTCAATTTGTAATGGTCAATATGATCAAGCGTTGCAACATCTAGAGTCCATTTGATGGTTAAACTCTTTCCTTTCATGCTACGGTAAACTCGCTGCTTTTCCGGTCAACATATGGTGACAGAATGTGGCAAGTGTGGTTTAACTTATGTTGGTTATCAGGTTTAACTAGAATACTAGATGTCTCTCAAACAACTCTGCGGTTCGGTTCCTTTTCTCTTATTTTTTTTTCTCTTCAACTGCTGTGTGCAAATCAGTATCCTAGTATTGGTGTGTCGTTGATTGCTGGAGTAGTCATCACATTTTTCATGATGTGGACTTCCTGCGCCATCAGAATTAAGACGAACATAGAAAGGATAATGGTGTTTTGGACAAGATCCAGAAGATGAGGATCGTGCTTCACATGATGATTGCTCAAGTAGTATTGGTGCGTTTGTTTCTGTTCAGGCGTACAACATAATGTTATTGCTGAACGCTACGATTTCTAGCAGGCAGCAATCAGCATGCAGCAGTAACTTGGAAGTATACAAGCTGTACGAATGGCAACTGAATTCAGGGGAAGGTGGAACAACAGCTGGAATGGAATCCAACAGGCAGCAGAAATCGAAAAAAAAGAAGAAATATATCTGCAAAAAAAACATTCCGTTAGTCATAGTCAAATCGCTAACCCCGTTCCAGATGCAAATTCTGGTAAGCCTTCGAGCGGCCATACATTTTTTTAGAACTCGAGCGGCCATCTTGAGAAATCCAAAGCCGAGCCAAAGTGCCTGAGCCTTCATAAAAGCTGTTTTGGTTAGGCCCACAGAATTCTTTTTCCGTATTGCAAATTTCTAACAGATTGCAAATAACATGCAAAAACAGTGCTAAAGTCTACATTTTGCACTATCGTACAATTAGCGCATTTGGGCGACTGAATTCATAAGGCAGTGAAACAGCATCCCGTTACTCTGATGTAATCAAATCGCTAACTGCAGATGCAAATTTTAGTAACCTTTAAATTTTTAGAGCTAAATACATGAGCTTGAGGAATCTAAAGCTGAGCCAAAGTGCCAAGGCTTACCGGTTCACTCTCCAAAACATAATATCGACAACATCAAAACCAAGCACCATCAACTGCAACTGCATTAATGGCATCTACAACATTTATCCCATATTCTGATACACCAGGAGCTAAAAAGTACACAAATTGTGAGCACCGCTTTGTAGAACAATACGTACTTTCATGCCCATTAACACTACTACAAACAATTCCATTATTCCAAGACACTTCCTAAAGATATCAAAATTTAATGCAGTGTAGTTTATTTATCTCGAATTCCCGATTCCCGCCCTGATAACAAATGGGCCACTATACAAGATTTAGGCAATGATAAAATCTCATCATACCAGAGCCATGAAGCTAAAATAGTAACGGTAAAATATGTAAAATATCATACAGGTCGTACATAGTGAATATGGCAAATTCCTTCTACAATGACAATGCTACCTCTACATTTCCTAGAGTATATGACTATGGTGAATCTTTAGAAATGCCTATGGCAGACAAACGGACAAAACTTGATATCTCTGGATCTCAGACAACCTTTGGAGATGAAACCAGCCTTTGGTTCTCCTCATCCAACTCGGTTGCGTCTTCATCACCTCTACCTTGCTTAGCTGCCACCTCTCGCTGTGCTGGAGAATTCCCTTTTGTTGTAACTGACTGCTGATAGAGCACTCCACCAGCAAGAGTGAAGAGTAAGCAAATCAAACCAAATGCGCTTGCATGCTTGTCCCAGATCATCACATTGATCGCAACTGTTAGGAACTTGTTGACCACCCCTGTCACTGTGAATGCCGTGGCAGAGATCGCCTTCCTTGCAGCGAAACCAAAGAAGCTGATGAGCAGACCAAACACACAGGACAATGAAACTGCCGCAAAGGCATCAAGCTCAAACCAGCTCTGCCCCCTTGATTCAATGGCTCTGAAGACTGACAAGTGCTCCCCTGTCAAAAGCCCAAACACCGGTGCCATTAGCAGCGAAAGCAGATTGTTGTAGAGCACAAAGCCCCAGGTATTCAGCCCCAAGTTGGTCACCATGTGCTTGATGTACACCATCTCAGTAGTTATGGTGATCAGATAAGCAAGCGCCCATGAGTATGCAGTGAGGGTGAATGCCGAATCTGTCATCACGTAGCCAAGTGCACCCCCCAGAATAATCACCAGGGACATGAACGTGAGTTTGGAAGGACACGGCTGCTTCCGGAATGTGGTGTCAGCAATAGCCACCAGAAGCGGTGTCAGGGATCTGAACACTATGAAGGTGTCGACATTGGCGTGCTTCAGGAGGTGGGTGTTGGTGAAGATGGCAAGGTAGAAAACAACCGCAGCCGGAGCGAACTTCTTGGCAGTCTGGAAGTTGAAGGGATCATGGTAGAGGAAGCCAAGCTTTCCGAGTACCCATACACCAACCACTGATGTCAAGTACTGCAGGGCGGTCAGGAGGCCAGGGTAGCTGAACTTGGTGATGGCGTACTTGTTGATGATGGCCAGCAAGCTGGAGCACAGCGCGTAGCCCACCACCAGGCTGCTCGTCGCGTAGGCTTGCTTTGCCATGGATCAGGATTCGACGACCTGAAAATTCAGAGGGAAAATCAGAAGCGAAATACCACCAAGTATCAGGAGGTGATAAATGAAAGTAGATTCATCCAGGAACTAGATGGCATCAAATAGTCTGATCCTGGAGACCTTGACTAATGAGATACGAGATTGTCTGGAATGTGGACATCCATGAACCAATATTGCGAGGAATCTACATTTATTGATGCACCATAACGATGATGACCCGATGAAGAGAACTGCGAAATTAATTTACTGCTGCATGATCATTTAATAACAAAAGTCCTGACCAGTTGAAGGACAAGAAACAAATTTGGGTAGCACAGGGGAAGCGATCTGGACAGGCAACAAAAACTAACGGAACCGCGAAGCCAAAATGGAAAAAGGGAAAAAAAATCGAACTCGGGGCTCCCATGGCGAGCGGATGAGAAAGAGCATCGTCCACAGCTATTCAAGATTCGGCCGGACGCGTAATGGGAGAACTATCAGGACAGGATCTCGCCGGAACGTTTGACTGCTCAGATCACGCGTGGTAAAAGAACACGGCGGCAAGGAGCGAGGACACAGACCGCGGGGGAGTGAAGGGTTTACCGAGGGGTCAGGTGATGGAGCCGATGGATCCCCGCCCGCCTCTAGGTGGCCTGGCGGATCCACCGCCGGAGCCGCCGCGCCGTGCCTGGAAGAGGACAACGGATCGGGAGGAGAGAAGAGGGGGAACAGCGAAGTGGACTGATGAGGATCTGGATGGGCCGAGCTGGATTGCCTCGGGACATGGTTTAGTTTAGCCCACTGCCTAGGAAGAAGTGCGTTGACCTGTTTGCACTCAGCTAATTTCCAACTTGTTCTAAAAAAGACTAGAGTAATTTCCAACGGCTTCTCGGAGCTCGAATTCTGTTTCGAATGTACTAGCTGGCAGGTTTTTTTTTTCCGACCGGTCTGGCCAAACCGTCGCCCACCGGTAGCGGTTAGCCGGACCGGTTTGACCGAAAACTGGTAGAAACTGGACAAATTTAAAAATCAAATTAAATCCGCAGTTCAACCGGTTTCGAACGGTTAGCCGGCCGGTTTGAGCGGTTAGCCGGCCGGTTTGAACGGTCGATTGATCCGACCGCACATGAAAGGGATCGGTCAGATTAATCGCCTATGCTCCGACCGTCGTTGAGAGAAAAGAACAGGTCGATTGATCCGACCAGTACAAGTGCCACCGATGGGATGAATAGGTCAACAGTCGAATCACTGACTCTCAGTGCGATCGGATCATCTGACCGAGAGTCGATCGGAGCATCCAATCGAAATATCGACCTTCTACCAGAGAGTTTGCAAGGCTGCGAAGTGTTAGCGGTCGATTGATCCGACCAAGCCAAGGAAAACCGATCGGATCAATAGACCGACTCAGCAATTTGAATTTGGACGGTTCGAAACCGTCCCGAACCGGAACCGGTCCGGAGCGGTTAGACCGGTTCCCGCGGTTTCCGGACCGATTCCGGTCGGGAAAAAAAACCCTGCTAGCTGGTACCGGCCGCTTCGGTCTTTCACAGTTTAAGTCGCGCAGATTAAAAAAAAAACCATTTTCATTTTTCATATGGAAAGTCAAAATTCATTTTCATTTTCCATGCCGCTCTCAACATAATCTGGTGGCTCAAACGCCGACAGTATCATGCCCAAATGTTTGGAATGCTAGTCGCCTCATCATCTATCGTACAGTAATGAACAATGGTCCCTTGAACGAAATTAAATTCTAAAGACCACAAAGGGCAAAATTTCAGCAGGGTAGCTTTGCAGTCCCCCCATTTGCAGTCCCCTCCATGGATACAACCGTATAGTTTCCCTTGTCCAAAAGCATGCTCTTGCGCCTTGGCAGGCATCATCATCTACTTGATAGGAAGCTGAAAGCTGGCATCCGTGCCATAATTTTGCAGCGGCCAAGCATCTGAAGTCAGGACGCACAAATACACTTGTCCCGTTCATTTAGTCCTCTTTCTCTCCAACACTGAATTTTGCAATGAAGAAACCAATGGTATCCACTGGAGAAGATGGATCGAACCTCTGAACAAGTTCAGCTTCATGCTCCGTCAACCATTCCCTGTAAATGTATAATTTTTTTCAGTGTAGATGAGAGAATTTTAGTAAGGTCCGTATGAAGGAGAAATTTCTAGAGTTGGAAGAAGTATGTGTCCAGCTTGACAAAATGGAAAAATTTCTAGCGTTGGAAGAAGTACGTGTCCAGCTTGGACAAAATGGAAAAGTTCTCAAGATGCACCCAGAGAAACAACCCAGACCAGTTTGTGCGAGAAAAAAAACCCTGCTGAAAATCGCCAGATGCCAACAAGAACATGAACTGTCCTAGTCCAGTTTTTTTGGGGCAGTTGCCAACAATTTAAAATAAATGAAATGGGATTGTGGCTATGATCTGGCTAAGAGGCGTAGGTGACGAATTTTCAACAAATTAAATAATGATCTTACTCAGTATATGTCTTGTTGAATAGCTCACACGAACCAACAATACCAGGCCCTCCAACTTTTGGGTGCTGAAAAAAGGAACGAAAGTGATGTGGGAAAAGTTTAGTAGTCTGGACCAAACAGAGAAAAAAATACAGCTTTTAAACGATATTGTGAAGACCAGACCGGAGATCTGCAAGATGAAAAGATTTTATTCTGAAGTGACATTCTATCAGTTTAAACTATGAAATCAAGTTCCTTGGCAACTCAGCCTCATGGCACGGTTTGAAAAAAAAAAAAGATTAAGCAAGTACATATCACATAGTTTTCTATTCTATAGCCAGCTTCTCGCGAGTTACACTGCTTAGACCGATGGTCTCGGGCGGGGGGGGGGGGGGGGGGGGGGGGGTGCTCTATGGCTTTATTAACTTCTGCCTTCTTATTTTGTAATCTACTTCCCAGTACCTGATCGTGGTACAGTTTGTGACAATAGTGATAAAAGGTTCGAGCAATGTACCTGTGATGCCAGTGACAGAAATTTGTAGGTACCCAATGCATATCTCACCAAGGCCTCATTCTCTCCTGGATTTATAGTACACCTGCAGAGAAGAAAAGAAAGAGACAAGTACCAATAAACAGACTGTTTCTCCTTCGAATTGTAGGCCACATATACCACAATACCAGTATGTATTGTATGGCATGCAGATAGCAAATGGATAACAATGTAAATTAACCATTTTTGGATAAACTAGGATTAGATATCAAGTTCTTCGATCAAATAGCAATCAAGGATAGTCACTGAAATATATGAACATGGAACTAGTTGATTGCTTAACTACATGGGTAACAGAAAAACACAAATTTATAACAAGAGCAAACACAATAGTTATCTGGTATGCGTGCAGCAATTACGATGAACTTCTGGTGATAAGTCACTAGCTGCACTGTAGTATCATGTGCCTGTTATTTATGTTCAATTTGTGGACAGACAAATAAGACCTTAGGAGCCTCGAGCCATGTCCGGTAAGACAGCTATCAATTGAAATGTTGTTTGCTCAGCTACAAGCTAAAATAACTACATGTACAAGTACTTTTTAGTCTTCTACCACAGATGAAGTATAAAGGTTGAACAGAAACTCACGTCGAATAAACAATCACCCCACCTGGGCGTACTAGTTTGACAGCTTGATCAAACATTTTCCTTTGATACCTTGCATGAGTTTTCAGCGAGACTAGAGTTTCCTGTCAGAATGCAGTGCATATGAAAAAAAAGGAATCTTCCATGTCATAGTACAAGCAAATACTCCACGTGACAATGCACATCAAGTTATTAACCAGCACAGTAATCGACAAGCCGAATTAACTAATATTTTGAAGAGTATCATAAGAGACTATTAAAGGCTACTGTGGTCATGCATATCATGTACTGCTACCAGAGCTGGCTGCTTTCCAGGTGGACAAAATAGTAGCACTGTTACCATGTTTTTCTGAAACATTCTGAATTTGTAACAGAATATGCTGATCATCAACAATGAGCCCAATTTTTTAACTTATGAAAAATGAAAATACAAGTTTTTTTCTCAAGAACAATAGAACTTACTCAAATTACATCCAGTAAACACTAAATTAAACACAGCATCCCTACAATGCCCACCCTTGTGCTTCCATTGTTCATGAGTCTATATATACTATGCACTCTCACTATGGACACTGAAATTGTTGAAACAATCCCATGGAGCTTGATCCGATCTCAAGCATGTAAAAGATAGTATTTGCAGGACCAGGAGGTATGATAGTTTTTTTCTGACTTTTTGTTGCTTCTTGTTTATATAGGATTAACTTGCAAAAGGTGAGAATGCAGAAGTGAAATTTGAAGGACATGATGCATTGACAATCAATCACACAACTAAATTAGGTGAAACTTACCTCACCAGCAAAGAGCCGAGGTCTCAAGCCAAGTGCAGAGCATGGAGCATCGAGGAGGACTCGATCAAAGCTGTTAGGTAAAAATCCCTTTGACTTTTCAACTCTACCACCAGAGTAATTACTTCTTCCTGGTCCATTCTTCATCCGCCTTAAATTCTTCCTGAGTTCTGCCTTACTAACATATCTTTTGGATTCTTGATTTTTGTCTTCTATCAAAAAAGGTTGTTCTGTTTCTGTATCAGGAAAACACTGCATCTAGAGTGATCTAGTCTACGGGCTGTGTAATGACAAAACTTTCTGCTCCATATCATTGCAAATAGAGGTTGTTTAGGACATCAAAACTGCTCCAAATACTCTGATTAGCAATTTTTATGACATCATTTTAAGTCGAATGACTTACATAGTACTGAAGTAGCCTTAATGATGAATCTATTAATAAAATATAAAAAAATATGTTGTGAATATATGCAACTTTCTATATACTGATACTAAGATAAAAGTTTGACTAACAAAAATTTATACTTCAATCTCAATTCAAGAATGTGACCCTTTAAACAAGATAAGGCCTCCAATAAGACATATGCAAACTGAGGGATAGAGTTTCCCACTATAGAGATCAGTTTATAGAGTCTCCCACGAGGAGGCCATACCCCCAGACTCGAAGTCAGAAGCATAATGTATGAGCTTGCATAATGATGAAAATCATATAAAATGGGTGCAAATCTGCATGCTCCTTACCTGACTGCACCACTGTTGTTGTTGAGCTGTCTTCAACTACATTAGTAGCTTTGCCGTCTACTGTGACAGGGCAAGGGTCAGAGTCCTTGGCCAATGTTTTAATTGCTTCACAGTGACTATCAGCCATGCCAACAATTGTTGCCTCATCAGTCTTGCTTACAGATTTGAGGGCATCAAGTTTATAAGCTTTAATACAATTCAAGTCCATTTCTGAAGCCAACTTCAGAATATCCATCACCTGGAATCTACTTTCATGTTAGAGAAGTACAATTACAAATCCCTTTTATCAAACATGCAGGATAATTTTTTCTCGAAAAACATGCAGGATAACTGCATGCCATAGCATTAAAGAAGATTTTGAAGTATGTTTATAACAGTGAATCGCCCTAAATAAAACTACAAACGAAATAAGAGAAGGGGTAAGAGAGAGGAATGAAGGACAAAAAGAAACAAATGCGCCACAGAGAAGAGGCACAGCCGTGGTACAGGCCAGGTTGAAAGCAAAAGAGTTAGCTCCTTGCTCCAACTGCACACCATAAGTCAGCTTCTACAAAAATTGCATGCACCACTTATATGAAGCATTTTGTTATGAAAGGATATAGCAGACTCAAACCTTAACCCAGGTCTAAATATATGTCTAATCTGGCATGAAAAAGAATTCACCTTATTGTGAGATCTATCAAGGGCAACAACTTCTCCTTTGTCCCTCATAAGGATAGCAATTGCTGTTGTTTTTCCTCCTGGAGCCGCGCACATATCTAGTATGCGCTCTCCTGGCTGGGGATCTATAAAATGGGTCGTAAATTTTGTGCAATACAGATCAGGCAAAAATCTTTTAGCAATGCAGTACAAAATAATGGAATGTATGACATGCAAAAATGAATCAAATGCAGAGAGGAAAGCATCATTTTTTTCCTAGCAAGATTATGTGATTCATCAACTACACAAATGTTTTAGCTGCAAATTCAAATAAGGCAACCAATGCAATGATCTTTTATAACATCTGCAATTTGAATATGCCATTTGCTCCAGAAAAAAAGAAGTTTAATATGCATTCCTTCAAGTTTCATCACGCGTGCTTCATATCATGTACCATCCTGTAAATAATCGTTCAGCTAATTCAAATTTATTTGTCATGACAATTGGTTTTCTATACTTCAGTACCTGGGTTTTAACACAATCATATGAGCAACGCATGTTGGATTTGTATCAATCGAAAGGCAAACATGGTAATATTGGATGAAAAAAAAACTTTTTAAACAACCAAAAAAACACAAAACGTACCAAGGACACAAGCAGCCACAACACTTGGTAAATTTTGAAGAAATATCTCCCCTTCAAGCACATCTAATGAAAAAATGAATGAATAATTAGGCTTATGAATATGAAGGGCCAAAGAAACAGTAATATGAGAAAGGATAGTGCAATACAGTAGTTGATGCATTTATATCGACATAACTAAAGTACGGATTTGGCAATCCTTCACAGAAAAAATTACATGGATAAAATTCAAAAGTAGGTATGCATGTAACAAACATAGGCATGTGTAATCATTCACAGAATTTTACATAAGTGCCTTTTGCATCAGCTTCTGATGGAAACTGAAGCCCAAACAACACTTACGGTGTATTTGTTTCTTTTCTTTTGGAAAATGGAGCAGAGCGGAGCTTATCCAGATGTAATTCCTTGGTAGCTGCCACAAGAGAACAGCAGGGCAAAAGGCAATGCTAGGATGTTTGACAAGCTTGGCTGGCTGCGCAAATTGTAGCTAATGGTTCTATTGTTTGTCAATCAAGGGTCAGCATAATTTGTCATCAATTATTCTAAAAATAATAATAATAATTTGTCATCAATTTGTACTAAAACTGTAGGTTTGTGTATCTGCCTTTCATGATGAATTTATTAGTTATTTGATAGCATAAAAAGGATATGCAGACTGCTAGGATATATTGTGAACTAAGTATAAACTACTGAAAGATGCTTACATATGCTGCTGAAAACTATCCTGCAAACGTAAGAAATGTGCAGATATACCGTTGAAAGATGGGAGCTTGTATACCCTCTCAGTCATCTCTACTGCAATCCCATGAAGAACACGAAATATTCCAGATCTTGACATTGCAGCAATCCCTTGACCAATGTACAAACCCTTCCTTTCTTCATAATGTGCATCTGCAACATGGAGTATATCATATAGTTATATGAATATGCATCTTTTATCAAGGAGAAAACTTGCAGCACAAGCTAAAATAATAGTACAACACAGAGAAACCATCTATTCCAAGGGAAAATAGACACTCACAAAGGAAACAAAATCAGTTTATTTAACAAGCATATAGAAGAATTAAACTTCCAGTAAAAAGAAAAACTTGCCTGCCTGCAATCCCTGTAAAACGGTTCCTCGTGTTATACCAACAGCCCAACCACCATCCTTGACTGGCTGCTCAACAGCAACTGACACTGCAACCTTATCGCCCTTTTCAACATGTGAACTACAGGCTAAAACACCAGGGACATACACCTGAAGACAAAGCAAATTTGAACAAAAAGGATCAAATCACAAGTATGGATTTGCCAGTAGCGATCAACTTGTGTAGATGGCACATGGAAATATTTTAAAATCAAAATAGAAAAGGAAAAGTAACAGAAAACTAGCAACTTGTTCAAGAAAATGAAAAGATCTTATTTTAATTAAGACAATGAAGTTACTGCAACATAGTATCCAGTCTAGCATCAATGACTACACATTATATGCAATATTACTATGTGCAACCAAAGAAAGAGTAAAGTAGCTTGATTACTGAAGGGCAGCATAATAGCCACTGTGAGAATGTTCATCCAAATACAGCACAATATAAGAGTGTTCCCCAGTAACATATGCTTGTGAACAAAAAAGGAACAAATGATTTGACTCATCACAAACTATGTAGGCACACCAAAAACACGTTAATAGTGTGTCTCATGAAAGGACAGTAATGGAAGTAATTAACTCATATTTATTCTTCCTTCTCGAAGACATGTCCAGGAAGAGATAGAATATACCTGGGCACCTCGAAGAACTGACTCTGCACATTTTCGACTTACAACTATTTCCTTAACAGATTGGTCTGGTTGGCTATTATATTGAAGCACGTGTGGTCCTGATCCCTGAACAAACAAAACATTTTCAAGGCCAGCGTATGGGCACTTCTGGATCAGAGAGCTCCGTTCATGTGATTGGTCTCTGCCATTCTGCTCAATAATCTCCAAGCCATTGATTCCTTCAGAGAGCCCTTTCTCGCATACCAGGTCCATAAGTTTGTGCATGACAGCATCGATGGAAGACTTGAGAGTATTCACGCGAATACAAGAATAACGAGAAGGATGCCTGAGCAGGAAAACAATAGTTAATAGTTATATAGAAGAACAGTAATGGTTGTCATGGATTAAAAATTAGTACTCCCTCCGTTCCAAAATGTAGTTGGTTTTGGCATTTATAGGTTCGTACATATTACTATGCACCTAGATATAACATATGTCTAGGTGTACAGCAGTATATATGAACCTAGAAAAGCCAAAACGACCTACATATTGAAACGAAGGGAGTAGGAAAGATCAGAACAAGGTACTTAAGCACATATACTACTACTACAACAACAACAACATAGCCTTTTGTCCCAAGCAAGTTGGGGTAGGCTAGAGATGAAACCCAAAAGAAACAAGGATAAGAAAGACATAAAACGGCACAGGACCAAAGATAAGGTTAGGGGTAAACAAGAGAAGAAACAAAAGATCACAGTTCAGGCACGTTAAGTGCTAGTCTCCAAGCGCGTCTATCTATAGCTAATTCCTTGGAGATATTCACTCTCTAAGATCCCTCTTGACCGACTCGTCCCAAGTCAGTTTAGGTCGACAGGTCGACCTCTACCTCTCTTTACATTATCTACCCTTTCTATAACCCCACTACGCACTGGCGCCTCAGGAGGCCTCCGTTGGACATGTCCAAACCATCTCAACCGATGTTGCGTCAGTTTCTCCTCGATTGGTGCTACGCCGACCCTATCCCGAATATCTTCGTTCCGTACTCTATCTCTTCTTATGTGCCTATAAGACCAGCATAACATACGCATCTCTGCTACACTCAATTGTTGGACACTGTCGCCTTTTTGTAGGCCAACATTCCGCACCGTATAGCATCGCCGGGCGAGTCGCCGTCCTATAGAACTTACCTTTTAGCTTTTGTGGCACCCTCTTGTCACAGAGGACGCCAGAAGCTTGACGCCATTTTAGCCAACCGGCTGAAATTCTATGCCTAACATCTTCATCAATATCTCCATCCTTCTGGAGTATCGATCCTAAATATCGAAAAGTATCCTTCTTGGCCACCACTTGCCCATCAAGGCTAGCGTCTCCATTCTCATGTCCAATCGCGTTGAAGTCGCACATCATGTACTCTGTCTTCGTCCTACTAAGTCTGAAACCTTTCGACTCCAACGTGTGCCTCCATAGCTCTAACTTCCTATTAACCCCCACCCTACTCTCATCAACTAGCACCACATCATCCGCAAAGAGCATACACCAAGGGATATCACCTTGTATGTCCCTTGTGACCTCATCCATCACTAAAGCGAATAAATAAGGGCTCAATGCTGACCCCTGGTGTAGTCCTATTTTAATTGGAAAGTCACTGGTGTCGCCATCACATGTCCGAACAGATGTCATCACATCCTTGTACATATCCTTGATGAGGGTAATGTACTTAGTGGGGACTTTGTGCTTTTCCAAGGCCCACCACATGACATTTCTTGGTACTTTGTCATACGCCTTCTCGAGGTCAATGAAAACCATGTGCAAGTCCTTCTTCTGCTCCCTATATCTCTCCATCAACTGTCATATTAGAAAAATTGCCTCCATGGTCGACCTACCAGGCATAAACCGAAACTGGTTTTGGGTCACGCTTGTCACTCTTCGTAGGCGATGCTCTATAACCCTCTCCTAGAGCTTCATCGTATGACTCATCAGCTTTATCCCACGATAATTAGTACAACTTTGAACATCTCCCTTGTTCTTGAAGATCGGTACTAATATACTTCTTCTCCATTCTTCAGGCATCTTGTTTGCCCGAAAAATGAGGTTAAAAAGCTTAGTTAGCCATACTATCGCTCTAGCACCCAGGAACCTCCACACCTCAATGGGGATACCATCAAGGCCCATCGCTTTACCTCCCTTCATCCTCCTCAACGCCTCCTCGACCTCTGCCTTCTGAATTCTCCGCACAAAGCGTCTACTGGTATCCTCAAATGAATCGTCCAACTCAAGGGTAGGACCCTCATTCTCCCCGTTAAACAACTTGTCGAAGTACTCCCGCCATCTATCCTTGATCTCCTCGTCCTTCACCAGGAGTCGATCTGTACCATCCTTGATGCATTTGATTTGGGTGATGTCCCTTGTCTTCCTCTCACGGATCCTAGCCATCCTATAAATGTCCTTCTCCCCTTCCTTCGTGCCTAGCCGCTGATAAAGGTTGTCATACGCCTGACCCTTTGCTACACTCACAGCTCGCTTTGCAGCTCTCTTCGCTATTTTATAGCTCCCGATGTTGGCTGCACTCTTGTCAAGGTGTAGGCGCTTGAAACACTCCTTTTTCTCCTTAATAGCCATTTTCACCTCATCATTCCACCATCAGGTGTCATTCGCCTCCTGTTTGCCTCCTCTACTCACGCCAAACACTTCTGAAGCCACCTTCCGAACACATGTTGCCATCTTTAGCCACATGTCGTTTGCATCTTCTCCTTCTTCCCAAGGCCCCTCGCCTAGCATCCTCTCCTTAAACATGTGCACCGCTTCCCCTCTAAGCTTCCACCACTTCGTTCTTGCAGTCTTGGCACGGTTGTCCCGGTGGACACGTACCCGAAATCGAAAGTCCGCCACCACAAGCTTGTGTTGAGGGACAACACACTCCCAGGTATCACCTTACAATCTAAGCAAACACGTCTATCCTCCCTCCTTGCAAGGATAAAGTCGATCTGGCTCGAGTGTTGTCCACTATGAAAGGTCACTAGATGTGATTCTCTCTTTCTAAAGAGGGTATTCGCTAGCAACAAGTCGTATGCTGACGCAAAGTTCAAAACCTCCTCCCCTCTTGATTCCTACTGCCATAATCGAACCCCCCGTGCACTCGCTCGAACCCTACATTAGTTGCACCCACATGGCCGTTGAGGTCTCCTCCTATGAAGAGTTTCTCGCTGATAGGCACGGTATTAACCATGCTATCCAGATCTTCCCAAAACTGCCTCTTGGTGCTCTCACTAAGACCTACCTGAGGGGCATAGGCACCGATCACATTCAGGGTAGAATTTCCGACTACCAACCGAACTAGGATAATCCGGTCGCCTTGCCTCCTAACCTCTACAACTCCATCCTTAAGGCTCCTATCGATCAAGATGCCTACACCGTTCGTACCCGATGTTGTCCCCGTGTACCAAAGCTTGAAACCAGTACCCTCCACCTCCTTCGCCTTCTGGCCCTTCCACTTAGTCTCTTGAACGCACAAAATATTTACATGCCTCCTAATTGCTACATCGACTATCTCTCGTAACTTACCCGTTAAGGACCCTACGTTCCAGCTACCTAGACGAATCCTAGTTGGCTCGGCTAGCTTCCTTACCCTTCGCACCCGTCGAGGGAAGTGCGAAGACCCTTACTCATTTTTCACTACACCCGGGCGCCGATGTAGCGCGCCACTAAGGAAATGACGACTCGATCCTTGCTCACTTGACACCGTGCCCAGATCACGACACGGCGCGTCACCAAGGGGGTGTCGACCCGGCCCTTGCCCACTTATCACTACACCCGGGTTCCGATGTAGCGCGTCGCTAAGAGGGTTACGCCCCAACGAGTTTCTTATGGGTTTCATATCCATCAGAGCGGCTGTTATAGGTGTTGGTTCGCCAAACCTAACACATATCCGTTACTTAAATAAGCACCTATGTACAAAGTCTTATTCTACTTCATACTTCAGAAGAAGTGTGTAGCAAGTCCATGTTTCCAGAGGTCCTAACTAAAACATAATATAGTGCATTTGATTAATTTGTACAAAGATGCAGGTCATATATAGACATACTACTGTCTTTATAACAACTGTATGATGTACTGATGATCTTTATCTTCCAAACATTTCAACTGTTATGAAATGTGCAGTACATTAATTTGCTTAGAGTTGAACCAGCAAAAAAACATGGAATGCACAAATGTTGCAGGGCAGCAAATATTCTTGTGATTGATGTACTGAACAGCATGAATTCGGAATATGCTTAAAATCGTGGACAAGTTTTCCTAGTTGTCCCGCGCCTAGATCCTGAAAACCATTATTTTTCAATATCCATATATCTGCCTTTCTAATTCTGAACACTTCTTATAGCTGCCCAATGGATGGGTGATCTAAGAGTCGAGCGTGCTAACTGTTAAGCTTGGGATGTGCAAGGATCAGCGTTTCGTTTCACTCGGTTCTATTCCATCCTACATTTCCCTGTTAATCCGCAGAGATGCTACAATGTCACACTACACAGCTACAGAACCGCAGGAATTGGAGCAAAAGAAATACAGGGATCCTAGAATCAGCAGCAACCAACTGACGGGGAGAAGGGGGCAAAGCCAGAGCCAGCCTCTGGCGGGGCGGGGGCGGAGCTGTACTCACGCGAGGGCCTCGGAGATGCGGGCGAATCGGTCGCGGCCGTACGCGGCGGCGAAGTACTCCTCCACGTCCGGCTGCCACCGCAGTTTCGGGCTGAACGTGTACCGCCCCGCGTCGGCTGCGGCCGGCGGCGCCGCCGAGGGAGAGGGGGAAGGGGAGGGGTAGGAGGAGGAGGAGTCCATCCGCGGCGAAGGCGGCCGGCCGCGGGGCAGAGGCGGATGGGGCGGCGATGGGCGAGCGAGCAAGCGGCGGGATGGGGAGCACAAGCCAGTGGCGAATAGAGAGCACAGGCGCAGAGGCGGCTGGAGAGGGGAAGAACCGAAGAAACCTGGCGGCTGGCGCAGAATTGAAGGCAGGGGTTTTGCAGGCTTTAGACCGAGCCACAAGGGACTTTCGGACGCATTTGGCATTTGCTATGCTTCTTTCAAATTTCGAAACCAGTTTGAGTAAATTTTCAAAAAAAATGTATGACTTACCTTGAATGCGGGTAATCAACATATTTTAGATTTTTAACTATAGACTCAAGAAAGCTATCTTGATTTATCGTATTGGCATATACTACATACAAATCATAATTTCTTTTGTTATTCTATAAAGAATATAGTCAAATGTGTGGAGACAATATCAATGTCTAAAAAATCATGTGTTTATGAAAGCAGGGAGTAAAAAATGGCATATAGTGGTAGATCTTTGACATTTTTATAGTCTCACTAATATAGAGTTTTGTACATACAACTATAATTGTTCACGTGCTATTATAAAATTACCAAATTTGTGTTAACATTTGGGGCAATGTTTAAGAGACTTCAAAATGTCATTAAACTCTTTTTTACAAACTTAGATATATAGTAGATGGGGAATATAAACAAATAAGGATCGTCCATCAGGCTGAAATCACCGGTTGAGACATAAGAGATATCTAGAAAAAGGTATCAATCGGTACTAAAATAGGAAAGGTAACTCTCGGTACCGCTCGCTACCTCCTGACATCTTTATCAAAATAGAAAAGGTATCTCTCGGTGTCTCCGGGTACTATTCAAGCATTGCAAAACAACTCATGATAGCTTAATCAGTATAACAGGTTATCTGCAAAATCTGTGGGTGAAGAAGATATTAATGTAGAGCCATGGTGGATGGCTGAGTTCTAAGGGCAAAGTCAACGATAGAGAATGTGGGCATGGACACGATGTACCTACCAGGGAAGGATCAAGGATCAACGAGACTCGGTTCCAACCTTTACGACATAGGATCTTGAATAAGATAATTAGTTGTGAATCAATCAAGATAATCACTGCAACCTGATAACACACATAAGAAGCCAACGGTCAATCCAAGCAACCAAACACAACCCGTCCATCTACCACAGTGCAGGTGACCCGGTTGCACACTAAGGCCAGTTTCAATGAGAGTTTCATGAGCATTAACTACTATGTCACATCAGCGAAAAATGTTGACTTGGCATGATCATTTATGTCAGCATTTTTAATGATGTGGCAGTGTATTAATGAAGAGAGTGGTAAAATGAGTTTCATAGTGATGAAACCCTCTATATATAGTTACCTAGACAGCTTGTGTCTTACATATAATCTAGAAAACAACAAAAAATGAAACTATACATTGAGAGAGGGGGTGTTTCATCATAGTTTCAAACATTTTTAAATGATGTGTCACTTTAGATAATTATATCCATGAAACTTAAATTAAAAATGGCCTTAACACAGCCACAAACGGGCTACAAACCAATTGACCGGGCAAACAAACATAACTTGATTCTGAAAAACTACACAGCTTGGCTAGCCAGGCTTAGTGTTCTACCCGGACCAACAATTAACCACACCCCTCAAACACTTATTCCTCTGCCGCTGGGACTACCCAACTGGTATATACCATTTTTTTAGATGATGGAATTTAAAAAACTGGTACGTGTACATACCTATTCAAAATCTTTTGAAGAACGCTCGTGGAATCTGCAGGACATGCCAGTGGCCCGCACGCGGGATCGTATATTTGTTTGTCGTCTGCCCATCCCTCGCCCTTGTGAAAAGCAGTAAGCCAAATATAGTGTGTTAGCACGCGTCCATACGGCTTTCCGACTAACATTGGGACTCAGGACAGAGACTGACCAAGCAAGATGACCCGGGCCAACCCAGTGGCCATTGCAAAAGTTTATTTGATACTCCCTCAGTCCTACAATAATAATAAGCATTCTTTGATTTTCGTGCATCACGTTTGACCATCCGTCTTATTCAAAAATTTTGTAAATATATTATTTATTTTATTATGACTTGTTTTATCATTAGGTATACTTCAAGTGTGACTTATTTATTTTTCTATTTTTATAAATTTTTTAAATAAGACGGATGGTCAAACGTGATGTCTGAAAGTCAACAAATGCTTATATCGTGGGACGGAGGGAGTACCTTGGATCCGTTCCAAGCGGCACTGTCCAACAAGGCAGCAAGCCAGTAGACATGATGCGTCTTTGTTCATATCTCTGTCAGATGAGGATCCTCCAGAGATTTTCTGAATAAGCCAAGAATTGTTAGAGAAGCAATTACTTATACACTACTGCACAAACGAGCTTAGTACCGGTCAGGAAGCCAGGTTAGTACCGGCTCCTGGCCCGATAGTTCAACAGATAAGACATGCAGAAGGTTTCAATCCAAGTGATCGAACTTTGATGGCCAAGAGGAACCCTCTCCTAAACAATGTATACTGTTCTGATTAATCAACTTTAATTTCCCTTTTGTGTTGGAACATGTTGAGGACCCGGTGTGTCCGAGGACCGGTGGATGGTCGCTTCCTGGTGTGATGAGTGATTGACAACGTGGTGTGGATTGACGTTTCCCTTGGCTCAAGTATTGCAGGTGTAGAATGCGGCGTGATTGCATTGGTGTAGGTGAAGAACAGGCGCGAAAGGTCTTAGCCATGGCGGCCTCCGAGGAGCGGAGAGACAAGTAGGCTTGGTTCGAGGGACCCGGTGGCCAGATGGATCGAGTCCGGTTCACATGGTGGCAAGAACGAGCAAGGGAACGTGGTTCCGGTGCGAGGCAGCGGCTCACGACCGAAGCTCGTACGCGGACGAGAAGCCGGCGCAAGGTAGCGGCTAACAACCGAAGTTTGCGCGCGGGGTTTGGTGATTTGGCCACAAAATCATCGGTGGACGGTTTCCCTTGGTTTGGGCCTCAAAACCAAGGTCGAGGACTCGACGTAGCGACGGCCCGGCCTGCCAGCAAGGGGCGGTCCAACCGCCCCCCAGGGGCGGTGTGACCGGTCCCACCTGGGCAGGTCGCCAGTGAGCGTCGAGGAGCTTCGATCCGGAGGACACGCGGCGTGATCGCAAGGCTTGCGTCGGAGGGAAGCTAGCTTGCGGTGGAAGGTGTCCCAGCCGGAAGAATCTTCACAGAAAATGTCATATTCGCCCCTGAGGGGTATGTATCGCTTAGGGGTAGTTTAGTCTTTCGAGCACCACCATTTGGACTATACAATAGACCCCCTAGGGGTGGTGGCTGTTATCTCTCTAGTGATTTTATTTGGCTTGTTTAGTTTCCCTTCCCTTTCATCCTCTCCACCGAGAACTATTTCTTTTAATCCTTTGTAGTTTGTATAGGTGAATTCATGGTTGGTTGACGGAGTTTAATCTATTCTAGTTGTGCCACGATTTGAATTCCTGAGCTCATTTTCTTTTTTTCATTTTCGGAGCAATTTTCGGAGCCATTTTTGGGGGATTTTCGGTCTTCGATTTCTAGGGAGTTTTCTCTCGGATTTCTTTGCGGGAATCACACATGAGTGCCTTGTGCCTCTTTCTTGGTGATCTCTTGCCCCCAAACGCCGGAATCGCTCTAGATTTGAAGATTTCGGGATGAACTCGTGGTGGGTGTGTTCTTGTGAGATTTGAGATTCCAGGAGTTCTAGGGAGTTAGAGGCCGAGATTTTTGGGGCATACCCTCTACTTGAGGTATACATCATCTCCCCAAAGTTTTCGTCTCAAGAGCTCAAGCCGTTTGGGAGATCCTATTCACGAGATTGAAGAGTTGACTTTCGGGCTGGGCTGTTTGCATGTACTAGGCAGTGCCGAGTTTGAAACCCGGCAGTGCCGAGTACATACACTCGAGGGCTGCATGTACTAGGCAGTGCCGAGTTTGAAACCCGGCAGTGCCGAGTACATACACTCGAGGGCTGCATGTACTAGGCAGTGCCGAGTTTGGTAATCCGGCTGTGCCGAGTACATACACCCAGTGACAGATTTGTCAAGTTTTTGGATCGAGGATTCTTTCTGTGTTCCGCTGCCTGTTTCTTGTTCCTAGGGTCAGTAGCATCTCAGTTGCTACGTGATCTTGGCAAGATCGTGTTACGAAGTCCGGAAGTGATCTTGGGGTGAAAGCCGGATTTGGAAAAGAAAGTTTTATCGGCTCCCATTCACTCTCCCCTCTCTAGTCGCCTGATCGGTCCTTTAGTTGGTATCAGAGCCGGTTACGGGTCTTTGCGACTCTAACCAGTCTAAGATCCAAAGATGGCGTACCAAGATCGGGGTTCCGGGTCTTTGCACTTCGATGGGAAGAACTACCCGAACTGGGTTGCGCGTATGGGCGCTTTCTTGCGAGGCAAAGGAAAGTTGTTGTGGGATATGACCAAAGATGAAAACTATGTCAATCCCACCAACTTAGATGCCCAGGATGCAAAGGATAAGTTTGAGACAAACGCTACAGCTGTTGACTACTTGTTCCGTGCTTTGTCTGCCGAGGAGTTTGAACGAGTTTTGGGCGAGGACCTAGCTAGCCAGATCTGGCAAAAGCTCTAGGTAGCCCACGGTGGTGATAGCCATGTGAAGGCTAGGCTTTTCTCGATGTATCGGAGAGAGAATGAAATTTCGCTCATTTGCCTGGAGAGTCTGTTGATGCTTTGTTTCAACGTTTCACTTCCATTGTCAACAACATGAAAGCCAACATTACCGTACTCCCATACTCGGATCATGACAGAGCTATCAAGCTCTTGCAAGCACTTGATAGATCCGTGTGGGGTGCCAAGGTTGAGGCGATCATGGAGTCGGCAAACTATGAAACTTTGTCTGTTGATGAGCTTTTCTCGAAGTTGAAGTCTTCTTAGGTTGACAGACAGCTGCTTGCCAAGGCTAAGAGTCCGACTGATCCCCATAGTCTGGCTCTAGTCGGTGGCTCTGTATATGGACATGCTAACACTCCCAGACACTTTGCTTTGTCTTCTCTTGTGTCTCTTCCAGATGAGGAATATGAGGTGCTGAGCGAGGAGGATCTCGCGTTGCTCACGAGGAGGTTCGAGCGGATGTACCAGAACCGGAAGGGTTCGAGGCGTGCCGGGAGTACGTGCTACAGATGCGGGAAGATGGGCCACTTCATTGCCGAGTGCCCCGAGGAGATCAAGAACGACTACAACCGCAAGCACCGCCCGCGAGATGACCACAAGCACTGTCCCAAGGACGAGTACCGCTCCAAGCACAAGAACAAGGAAGAGAGAAGGTCGAAAAACAAGCACAGGGGACACAAGAAGAACCGATCTCGAGCGATGGTGGCAGATGCGAGCGACATCGACACAAGCTCCACCAACACGTCGTCAAGATCAAGCAGCGAAGATGAAGACCGCGGCCACCGCAAGGAGAAGAGGAACGTGAACCACAACTTCAACGGCATCTCCTTCGCCGCCGTCGACTACTGCACCATGGCGCACGACTCCGTGAAGAGCAAGGACAACTCTGACTCCGACTCCGAGGATGAGGTATTGACCGATCCCACCTCTTTGCGTAAGGAAATTGCTAGACTAGAGGAGTTGGTCGATAACCGTGATGATGTGCTTAGGAAGACCAACAAGGAGAAGAGAGAGTTTAGGTCTTTGCTAGGAGAGTCCAAGGATAGAGTGGCTGAGCTTGAGACCTTGCTTTCTGAGACTGGAAAGAAGGCGTTGGAGTTTGAGTCTTTGCTTTGCGAGTCTAGGGAGAGAGCAGCTAAGGCTTGAGTCGGAGATTGCTGTGTTGAAAGATGCTCCTCTTGTGTCTGATGAAATTGAATGCTCGTTCTGTGATGTGCATCTTGCTGATCTGGTTGTTCTTAAGGAGAAACACATGACATGCTTAGATGAACTAGAAGGTGCTAGGGTTGAGCTTGCTGAGTTGAAGTCTAGATCATCTTTGCTAGGTGCTTGTACTTCTTGTCCTGCTTTGCATGCTCAGTTGCTTGAATCTCGTACCATGATTAGTTCACTTGAAGCTCAACTGAAATCTCCTATTGCAAACTCTTGTTCTGCTTGTGATGTTGTCGCTTTGAAGAATGTTGAGCTAGAACAGTGTGTGAATCGCTTGCAAGATGAGAATGATGAGTTGCGACTAGTGTTTGGGTTGGTTGTCGGGTCGCGAGCCTCAGCTTAAGATGTTGATTGCTGGTTTTAAGAGACCTGATGGTCGTGGTCTGGGTTCTGAGAAAGTTGGTGAGAGTAGTGGTGAGAAAGAGAGAGATCCTGAAAATTCCACCACAAACATTCCCACAAACCCACCGAAAGCCATTCTCAAGAACACTTTCACACCCAAACCCAACCATCTGCTAAACAAGCTTGACACCACTCCAGATCCTCCCAAGTTTCCACCAAAAACAAACAACTTGCAGAGGAGAGTGACCTTTGTGAGGAGTGGGGTTTACCAGCCGAGAGAGAGGCCACAGCCGAGAGAAACCCCAAAGCCAAAACCAGTCCGCTTCCATTGTGAGCATTGTGGAAGGGATGGACACCTTGATTGATTGTATGGATGGCTATGCTCTTGATGGTCTTGATATATATTCCTTTGAGATAGTCACTTTTTGAATTAAAATGACAAACTGAACTTAAACTCTTATCACCCATGAGTAAATGCCGTTGCATGTCTTGTTTGAGCCGAAATGGCTATATTTTGCTTAAGGTCATGCTAGGATGATATTCTTTTCATTTGGGTCAAAGATCTTTGTCATTGTGTGCCTGTGTCTCGTTCACCCTTGCCTAGAGGAGAGGCCTTTGTGCGCACAGTCCCTTTGTTTGGCAGTCGTGGTGTTCCAGCTAGTCGTGAGTTTGCTAGGCGGCCTCCGGTTCGTGGTCAGTTTGGTTCAGGGAGGTTCGACCGTAGCTTCGAGGTGAGGAGAGAGTCTAGGCCACGTTTTCCCCCGCGTGGTGCTAGAGGTCCGATGGTGAGAGACGAGAGGGTTTCACGTGGTAGAGTTGATTTTGCTAACCCCTCTTTTGAGCAGATGGCCCGACACTGGTTTGACTCGTTTTGTGCTAACCCCAGTGTCGAGTCATTCGCTCATTCTCGTTCTCGCTTTTGATTGTGCAGGTGGGAGGCTTGGAGAACTTTTGGTTGATGGATTCTGGCTGTTCGAGACATATGACAGGAAGTGGTTCTCCAGTCTCACCCCGGTGGTGTCCAGGCAGTACATCACCTTTGGGGATAAGGGCAGAGGTAGAGTGTTGTCTGAGGGTGCTATTCAGGTGAGTGACAATTTTATGTTGAAGCGGGTTGCTCTTGTCAAGAATCTTGGTTTTAATTTGCTTTCAGTTTCTCAACTTCTTGATGAGGGTTATGAGGTTCGGTTTAAGAGTGGCGATTCTCGAATTCTTGATTCTCGAGGTGACCTTGTGTGTATGATCATTCCCGAGGGACAGATTTTTCGTGCTGATTTTTCTCGATCTTTTGGTCCTTCACGGTGTTTGATCGCTGGTACTTCTTCTGAGCTTTGGAAGTGGCATAGGAGATTGAGACATGTGAGCTTTGATTTACTCACACGCTTGAGAGCTCTTGATCTTATCCGAGGATTGCCCAAGCTCAAGTTCGAGAAAGATTTGGTTTGTGCACCTTGCAGGCATGGTAAAATGGTTGCTGCTTCCCATCCACCTTTGACAGATGTTATGACTGAGCGTCCAGGGGAGCGTTTGCATATGGACTTGGTTGGTCCCGCTCGCGTTCGTTCAGTTGGTGGGAAGTGGTATGTTCTTGTGGTTGTGGATGACTTTTCTCGGTATGCTTGGGTGTTCTTTCTGGCGTCGAAGGATGAGACATTTGATTTGTTGGAGATCTGATTTTGAGGTTGAAAAACGAGAGTAATAGTGGTGCCATGAGAGCTATACGCAGTGATAATGGTACAGAATTTAAGAACACTCGTTTTGATGCCTTCTGTCGTGATCTTGGTCTCGAACATCAATACTCTTCGCCATATGTTGCTTGCCAAAATGGAGTTGTTGAAAGGAAAAATCGGACGCTTTGTGAGATGGCTAGGACGATGCTAGATGAGCATAGGACTCCTAGGAAATATTGGGCAGAAGCGGTGAACACAGCTTGTTATGTTTCGAATCGGATTTTCCTTCGTGCTTTCAAGAAGAAAACTTGCTATGAGCTTTTCCATGGTCGTTCCCCCCGTGTGAGTCACTTTCGGGTTTTCGGTTGCAAGTGTTTCATTCTGAAGAAAGGAAATTTGGACAAGTTTGAGTCTCGTTCGATGGATGGAATTTTTCTTGGTTATGCTAATCACTCTCGAGCATATCGTGTGCTCAATCTTGAGACTAATCAAATCATGGAGACTTGCGAAGTCACCTTCGACGAGACCATTCCGTGTAGCTCTTCTATCTTTGAGTGTGCAGGTGATGATGAATTAGGACAGTCCATCTTTGAGGAAGAATAACTTGATGAAGAAGATGATGAGGAGAATCCTGTACCGTGTGGAGATCATGTACCTTCTACTTCCACTACTACCACGACGTTCGACGACGGCCCCACTGCTACACCTTCGTCGAGTCACGCACATGATCGAGTTCAAGTGGAAGCTGATGTTGAGGGGGAGGCAATCTCGAGGCGAGAAGCTCCCCGGCTGGTACAGAGGGATCATCCACCTTCGAAGATCATCGGGAACTTGGATGAACGCACTACACGGTCGAGGTCACAGAACATCTCTCACTTCGCTCATTCTGCTTTTGTTGCGTCTTTCGAGCCCAAAAATGTTGGACACGCTTTATCTGATTCTGATTGGGTCAATGCCATGCATGAAGAGCTTGAAACCTTTGAGAGAAACCAGGTGTGGGAGTTAGTTGAACCACCTCCAAATTGCCATCCTATAGGAACCAAGTGGGTCTTCAAAAACAAGAGGGATGAGGGTGGTGAGATTGTGAGAAACAAAGCGAGGTTGGTTGCTCAGGGGTTTTCGCAGCAGGAGGGGATAGATTATGAGGAGACATTTGCTCCTGTTGCCCGTTTGGAGGCAATTCGGATTCTTCTAGCATTTGCAGTTGCTAAGGGTTCAAATTGTACCAAATGGATGTGAAGAGTGCCTTCTTGAATGGGGTGATCGAGGAAGAAGTGTATGTGAGGCAACCCCCGGGTTTTGAGAGTGAAGATACCCACACCGAGTGTACAAACTCCACCGAGCTTTATATGGCCTAAAGCAAGCACCCAGAGCGTGGTATGGAAGGTTGAGGGGGTTCATGCTTAGCAAGGGGTTTGTGATGGGAAAGGTTGATAAGACGCTCTTCTTGTTGAGAAATTGCAATGATCTTTTAATAGTTCAGATTTACGTGGATGATATCATTTTTGGTGGCTCTTCTCACGAAGTTTGTAGACGATATGAGCAGGGAATTTGAGATGTCGATGATGGGAGAGTTGCAGTTCTTTCTCGGGCTGCAGATCAAGCAAACCAAGGATGGGACGTTCGTGCACCAAAGCAAGTACACCAAGGACATTCTCAAGACATTCGACATGAACGACTCCAAGCCGATGACTATGCCGATGAGTACGACTACAGCTTTGGATGCGGATGAGGACGGAGAACCAGTGGACCAGAAGGAGTACCGGAGCATGATAGGCTCCCTTCTCTACTTGACGGCGACGAGGCCAGGACATACAGTTCAGCGTGTGTCTGTGCGCTCGTTTTCAGGCTTCACCGAGGACTTCACATCGTCAGGCCGTCAAGCGGATTTTCAGGTATCTCAAGTTTACTCCTGAGCTAGGTCTTTGGTACTCTGCTGATTCCACACTTGCGCTTCATGGTTTTTCCGATGCGGATTTTGCTGGGTGTCGTGTTGATCGCAAGTCTACTTCTGGTCAGTGTCAGTTTCTTGGTTCGTCTCTTGTGTCTTGGTCTTCTCGCAAGCAGTCTAGTGTAGCCCAATCCACCACAGAGGCCGAGTATGTTGCTGCTGCTAGCTGTTGTTCTCAGTTGCTTTGGATCACCTACACCTTGAGAGACTTTGGCTTAGACATGTCCCATGTTCCACTTCTTTGTGATAGCACCAGTGCCATCAGCGTAGCCAAAAAGTCCCATGCTTCATTCCAAAACCAAACACATAGAAGTGAGATACCACTTTTTGAGAGATCATGTGGAGAAAGGAGATATTGAGCTTGCCCATGTTTCTACCCAAAACCAGCTTGCAGACATTTTCACTAAGCCACTTGACCAAGTTACCTTCACCCGCTTGCGAGGAGAACTTGGTGTGTGTGCGGTTTTCTGAGCTGAGTTTTGGAGGCTTCTCTTGTAGCATATGTATACTATTGTACCATCTTTGTATCTTGATGTATACTTTCTGTTTTTGTATCTTGATGTATAGCTTTTTCATCTCTGCATTTTGTGATATATCATGCTGCATTTGTATCATATTCTAGGATGAGCTTCTCCTATATGCAGTGATTGCTACAACTTGCTACATTTTAGAGTTTAGGCAGGGTGGCTAGGGATTGATTGTATGGATGGCTATGCTCTTGATGGTCTTGATATATATTCCTTTGAGATAGTCACTTTTTGAATTAAAATGACAAACTGAACTTAAACTCTTATCACCCATGAGTAAATGCCTTTGCATGTCTTGTTTGAGCCGAAATGGCTATATTTTGCTTAAGGTCATGCTAGGATGATATTCTTTTCATTTGGGTCAAAGATCTTTGTCATTGTAAATGTTTAGCCCATGTTTATCTCATGGAGGAGCATAAGCTTCTTTTTGTCGCAAAGACATTTCATGTACCATGCTTAATTTGAAAAGCTTGAAAAATGAGATGTCTATGCATGAAAGAAGAAAGATGAGAAAAAGATTTATTTGAAAATATTTATGCTCATGTCTCTACGCTTTCACCATTGCACACACTTGCACACATGGGTGCTAAGCGGTTGCATGTTGTTTGACGGAGAAGTCTCCCATGAGAAGTGAACACATGGCTCCGTGCTTTGACATGACATGAGATAGATTTTGGGCGTTTATAATGATCTTTTGTCAAGAATGCTTGTTCTATCATGATCTTGGTGAAAGTTAGTTTATTTTTGCTCAAATGACCCATGTTTAGGATTTTGCTCATGAGGTGAAACTTTTGAAAAAAAATTGCACAAATTGATGATGGCTTTGTCAAATGGCTATATATCTTCACTTTCTTGACGACAATGCCCTTATGAAGCTATGACTTGTCTAGTTTGCCTTTTCTCTAGCTTGTAGAATTTTGTATCGCTCATTGCCTATTTGAGAAGCCTAGAGTTGAAATTTTTGCATTTTTGCCTTGATTTGTGCATTGTCAACAAGGGGAGAGTTTGAGCATTGGAATACATTACTGGGCACTTATGGAAGGTTTTCAAGCTGAAACGATATCTTTTCGAGCATTTTTCTGTGATTTGCATTTTTGTGCTTTGACTGGGCAGGGCGGTGTGACCGCCCCTGCAGGGCGGTGTGACCGGTCCTGAAGCAACGGCGGTGCGGCGGTGCAACCGGCCCTCCAGGGCGGTCCAACCGGCTCTTTGCAGTGGCACGAGGTTTTGTGGGATTTGATCCATTTTCGATTGCATTTTCGCACGCACAAGTTCACTTGTTCAGGGGGAGTTTGCATCAATGCAGGGGGAGCGTTTTGAGTGTTCTGAAAAGTGATTTGGAGATTTGTGACTTGTGTTTTGTGCTTTGCTCTTTTGCCGATGGTGTTGAGCCCTTTCGCTTCTTCTTGAAGGGTCGGCGTTTCTGGAGCTTTCTTTTGCGAAGTGACTTTGTTTCGGCTTGTTCTTTGCTTTTAGTCACTTGCTTGAGTCTTGTTTTCGATTTCTTTTCTATTTTCTTTTTTCTATCTATGGTTACTATGTGTGTGTTGTCAATGCACTCATCAAGGGGGAGATTGAGGACCCCGGTGTGTCCGAGGACCGGTGGATGGTCGCTTCCTGGTGTGATGAGTGATTGACAACGTGGTGTGGATTGACGTTTCCCTTGACTCAAGTATTGCAGGTGTAGAATGCGGCTTGATTGCATTGGTGCAGGTGAAGAACAGGCGCGAAAGGTCTTAGCCATGGCGGCCTCCGAGGAGCGGAGAGACAAGTAGGCTTGGTTCGAGGGACCCGGTGGCCAGATGGATCGAGTGCGGTTCACATGGTGACAAGAACGAGCAAGGGAATGTGGTTCCGGTGCGAGGCAGCGGCTCACGACCGAAGCTCGTACGCGGACGAGAAGCCAGCGCAAGGTAGCGGCTAACAACCGAAGTTTGCGCGCGGGGTTTGGTGATTTGGCCTCAAAATCATCGGTGGACGGTTTCCCTTGGTTTGAGGCCTCAAAACCAAGGCCGAGGACTCGACGTAGCTGACGGCCCAGGCCTGCCAGCAAGGGGCGGTCCAACCGCCCCCAGGGGCGGTGTGACCGGTCCCACCTGGGCAGGTCGCCCGTGAGCGTCGAGGAGCTTCGATCCGGAGGACACGCGGCGTGATCGCAAGGCTTGCGTCGGAGGTAAGCTAGCTTGCGGTGGAAGGTGTCCCAGCCGGAAGAATCTTCACAGAAAATGTCATATTCGCCCCTGAGGGGTATGTATCGCTTAGGGGTAGTTTAGTCTTTCGAGCACCACCATTTGGACTATACAATAGACCCCCTAGGGGTGGTGGCTGTTATCTCTCTAGTGATTTTCATTTGGCTTGTTTAGTTTCCCTTCCCTTTCATCCTCTCCACCGAGAACTATTTTCTTTAATCCTTTGTAGTTTGTATAGGTGAATTCATGGTTGGTTGACGGAGTTTAATCTATTCTAGTTTGTGCCATGATTTGAATTCCCGAGCTCTTTTTCTTTTTCTCATTTTCGGAGCAATTTTCGGAGCCATTTTGGGGGATTTTCGTTCTTCGATTTCTAGGGAGTTTTCTCTCGAATTTCTTTGGGGTAATCACACATGAGTGCCTTGTGCCTCTTTTCTTGGTGATCTCTTGCACCCAAACGCCGGGAATCGCTCTAGATTTGAAGATTTCGGGATGAACTCGTGGTGGGTGTGTTCTTCGTGAGATTTGAGATTCTGGGAGTTCTAGAGAGTTAGAGGCCGAGATTTTTGGGGCATACCCTCTACTTGAGGTATACATCATCTCCCCAAAGTTTCGTCTGAAGAGCTCAAGCCGTTTGGGAAATCCATTCACGTGATTGAAGAGTTGACTTTCGGGCTGGGCTGTTTGCATGTACTAGGCAGTGCCGAGTTTGAAACCCGGCAGTGCCGAGTACATACACTCGAGGGCTGCATGTACTAGGCAGTGCCGAGTTTGGTAATCCGGCGGTGCCGAGTACATACACCCAGTGACAGATTTGTCAAGTTTTTGGATCGAGGATTCTTTCTGTGTTTTCGCTGCCTGTTTCTTGTTCCTAGGGTCAGTAGCATCTCAGTTGCTACGTGATCTTGGCAAGATCGTGTTACGAAGTCCGGAAGTGATTTTGGGGTGAAAGCCGGATTAGGATAAGAAAGTTTTATCGGCTCCCATTCACTCCCCCCCTCTCTGGTCGCCTGATCGGTCCTTCACATGTCAACACAGTTATTAGAATAGAGTGTTCAGTTTGTGGTGTGGCAATTGGCATGTTGATGTGTTTTGAATCATCTGATCCAAGCTTTGAACCTAATTTTCCTATTTGGTTCCAGAAATGAATGCGCTGATCTGTGGCCGCTGCCTCGCATTTCTCATATAACACATGCTTTACTGTAAACGCTACACAAAGAATGGGGCCATTATTGTTGAAAAAATCTCGGTGTGGTCAAAAGGCCTACGCGTTCCATATCAGCTCTTGATCGGAGGTGCAACTAACCATGGTTGGGGGCCAGGTCACCCAGCGCCATATAAAGGAGGATGCTGGCTCGGTTTGGAGGGTCCAATGACATCAAAACTGCCCCCACGCAACCCTACACACCGATCCGATCATCGACGGTGCTGGAGCCATCAGAAGGCCGTCGCCAATCCGTCCCACCCACGTCCTCCCGCCGCGCCGTCGCCAATCCATCCCACCCACGTCCTTCCGCCACGTCGCCGCCAGAGCGGGCCGCGTGAGTTTCACGCGGCCCCTGGAGAAGGCGGCGGCGTGGCCTCCTGTGGCAGAACCGTTCAAATTAATCCGGCTTAAGTGTGCTAACCTTCCATTGGTCATCACGCAATTAAAACAGATTAAGAATTCGATCTGTCGGGTCGAGCTCCGATGCAACCACGAACAATTACCTCGATCGAAACGAGTCGTGTAAATACCCACTCGAAGGTGAGTCCCAGAGATTACAACAATCCACATTTAATTAAAGGTCCCAATTGAGGTACTTTATTACAAACCAGTTCAATGCATAAAGTAACAGTGTCTCAGAGTTTTTGAAAAGCAGCGGAAACAACTATTTATTCGAAACGATAGTAACATTACGTGAAGCCGTCGTGACGTCACTCAGAAGCATTCTCGTCCCAAACAACGGTCCAACCTGGAGGAAGGGTGGTTGGCCAGGTAAGACCTGCAACCATCTCCTCGAGAGCACTTCCTGAAAACAATTCAACAAGCAAGGCTGAGTATACTAATACTCAGCAAGACTTACCCGTCGGGTGAAAACTACATCACCGACTTCTAGACATGCAAGGCTTTTGGCTGGTGGGTTGTTTTGCCAAAGAGCGACTAAGAGTGGGTCCTTGCTTTCAATATTTTAGCATCAAATTCTAGTTCGAATTAACCATTCTAGATAAGCAACATGTACTTAACCAAGCAAGTGGAGCAAGCAATTTAGCAAGCATCAAGTTTCTTTCCATCGTCATGTTCCACTTCTTACTCAATGCGGCACAGAGGTCAAGTAGTCTCATAAGCTGCGAGAAACAGACAATTCGAACCGATTTCTTAACCTTGCAAGGTGGACCCAAGCACACGGATCATCGCACTCAGCCAAAGGCTAGCGCTATCATGGTAGTTCCCATCAATCCTCCAATTGCGTCTAGAGCCAAACTCCCCTAGCATACGAAGTCCAAGGTCGGCCGAACCGAACACTTACGCCCTTCGTACCCACATGTTCAAGGCATGGGGAAGAAGTTCCCGAAAGGAGCAGGAAAAAGTCCGCACACCTGGATTCATGTAGGTACTAAACTTACCGACCCTATAGAATCGACAAGTGCTTAGTACGTTCAAAAACTTAACCAGCAGTACCGTACCTTTCGACCTTAACCAATTTTAGCATATACGGACGGGGCATCTACATGACAAAAATCCCCGCCCGTCCTCCTTATGATTCCAACATAAGTAAGGCAGGTAATTACTATATCTCGCGAGTGACAGGAAATCACTCGACTTTTATCGGGTCCTTATAGCATGGCAGCTATCGACCTATCATACTAGTATTGCAAAGCATAGGTACCTAGGATCATGCAGCTAAGGTTTCAATCAATTCCTGAAACGTAATGCACAAGCAAGCTTAACAAACATAGTTGCAAGATTATGAAACATAGGACATGCTTCGGGGCTTGCCTTAATCCTGAGCTAGGTTAGTATTGGCCCTTCCGAACTTGGTTCGGGTCTTGACTTGCTTGTGACGACGTTCGGCTTCTTCTCGGGCGGTACTTCTCTTTGTGTCGGGATCGTCTTGTACTTTCCGTCGGCGAGAGTCGTTCCTATACGAGATAAATATGCATAAGAGAATATTGTTGTAACGAGCATCGCGTTTCACACGATAACCCGGAGTGTATTGAGTGACACATTCTTCTGGACTATTTTGGTCTGACCTTCCCTTTTTTTAATTAAGTTTGTACTTACTCATTAAAGTAATTGGGGTTTGTTGATGGTGATTGTGTACACATCTAAGTTATTTAATTTATTCTCAGCATAAGACAGCAAGGGTGTGTGTGGTGATGTGTTAACTCATTTAAATAACTTAATGAGGTGACTTATTATTAACTAGCCTTTTAAGCCAGGTAACTTCAACAATTTATTCTGACAGTTTGATTCTTTAACTTAAGGTGAGAAAATTACAGTATGCTCTTGGTGTGTTGTTAAATTTACTGACCAAAAATGAGGCCAAAATCATGTGTACAGTAACCACAATAAATCAAACAAGAACAACACACTAACATCAAGAATAAATCCTAGTAAATCACACTATTATCAATTGATCCTTAGAAATTACCAGAGCCAGATTAAACTGTTATAAGGTAGCTTCAAAAGATCAAAGGATCTTGCTGTTTAGATTAGCCAAGATTAAACTGTTATAAATTAAAAGAGCAAGTTATCTAGCACGAACTAAGCTCTACTTTTTACCAGACATGCATCAAGGCATTAAAGAGCTACTGTAAAAAGATTGAACTAAGAAGCTGCACAAGTAAATTATAAAAATTGTTGATCCAAACGTGCACTGACAGCTTAAACAATTAATAACTCAAAATCTAGTGTGTAACTTTGTGCCAACTTTTTACAAAATCCTAAACATTTCACCAGCCACCCACATACACAAAAATTAGCACAAACAAGCAGTAGATTTCAAACTATGCAAAAATTTAAGTTTGAACAGATTTGAGCTTAATTTGAAATCTACACAGGAAACACCTATACGTGCTTTCTATAAAAGATAGAACACAGCACAGAGAGTTCAACAAAATTGAGTTTGCACTTTTTTGATTTTTGTGTGATTTTTAACTGATTTTATAAAATCTCATATTGCAAACCTAGATCTATACAATCTATTCACAGATTAGCCTTGGAAACTTGCAAAAAGGACCGTGAAAAGATCTAAGGTTCTGCAATGTGGTCCCTGGGTCACGGCCGGCGACGGGTTTGGCCAGAATCCGGTGATGTGGGGCCACGAGGCTCAACGAGAACATGCTAGGGTTACTCATCGCCTCACCTCGAGCAGATCCGGTGCAGGGAACTCGGCTGGAGGTGGAGCGACGGCGGCCGGCGGCGGAGCAGCGCGGTGGCGGCTCTGTCTTCACCAATGCCGGCGACGGCGGTGGCGGAGAAGAGCAGCGGGGGCTCTGGGGAGCTGGAGCAGTGGCGTGAGCGAGCTCTGGGGGAGAAACAAGTGGACGGGGAGGCTGGGATGGCGGGGTTTGGTGGCGACGGCCTGGCGGCGGCAATGGCGAGTGGCGAAGGGGCTCGCGTGAAGGGGGTGCCGTGCCTTATATAGGTGGTCGAGGGCAAGGTACGGACGCCAGCTCGGAGTGGCGAAGCGGCCACGTGGAGGCTCGGGCGGCGCATGGCTTGGCGGCCACGGCGAGCTCGGTCGCCGGTCGAGCGACGGTCGCCTCGTCGGGGCTAAGCAAGGGTGCAGATTGGGGAGCTGCGCGGGCGTCGCGGAGGTCACGTCATGGTCGGGATGCGGCTGCGCGGCCGGTCGGGCAGCGGCGGACGGCGGCGTGCCGCGTGGCGCCCGGCGAGCGGCGGCTCGCCCGCGGTCGGGAGACCGGCGGGGGCAGAGGGGATGTCCGGGCGCGCGTAGGCCTGCCTGGGGCTGGAGTGGTGCGGTGCAATAACTCCCCGGTCGGCCTCGACATTGGTGTCAGGCGACGGGCGCCAAGTGGCGGGCGGCGGAGCTGGAACGCGCGAGCGCCCGAGAGCGCCGGCATATCGTCGAACACCTGCCGGGCGTCTGTTCAGCCACGAATTCCTCCAAAAATTTGATCTGAATGTTCAAAATCTCCAAAAAGCAAAGTCGTGTCCCAGACTACCAGCTACAAGTTTTGTAAAGGCTGACCAAGGAAAAAGTGAGTGGATCGAGGGGAAAAACGAGATGAAAACCGGTGAACTTAAGTGCCGGCTGGCAATGAACTTCTGAAGATCTGCTGACTTCGACTGAGATTTAAGGGGTCTTCCACTCAAAATCTTGAAATGAGCCAATTGACAAAAATGTGTCCCATTAAAAACTGAACAACTTTGGTATTGGTTGATTTTCAAGTTCTTAAGTGAAAATTTGAATTCAAACCATGCCAACCAGGAAAGGTCCAAAGTTACCGATGTGCAAAGGGTTTTGGGTGGACTTTCCTTAAGTGAAAATCTAGGTGGGGCTTAATTACATCTAATTAGGCTAAGGCACAAGGTTTAGCAGGTGATTAAGTTTATTGAACACCTAGATTGTCACACCTCCCCCTCAATTTCGGCATCCTTAGGCTGCCCAGGACGCCGGTGGCCGCTCGGCCGTGCGGCGGCGGCGGCATTGGGGGGATGCGGATCCGGCCCCACATGGCCGGATCTGCAGAGGTGCGGAGGGGGACGTGCAGGAGGTGGTGCGACGGTGCAGATCTGAGGAGGCAGCGGCACGGACGACTTCGGGGGCGTCGGCAGCGGACGGCCATGACCGGCCACAGGCTGGCAGGGCTGCTGCGTCGGCGGACGACCTCCAGTGGGCCACGGCCGGTCTCGGGCCGCCACGGCCGGCCTCATGCGGCCAGGGGGCCAACGGCGGCCAGGGGCGGCCACGGCCGGCTACGGCTGGCCAGGCTCAGCCACGGCCGGCCTCACGCGGCCAGGGGGCCAACGGCGGCCACGGCCGGCCACGGCCGGCTACGGCGAGCTAGGCTAGGCCACGGGCGGCTACGGCTAGCCAGGCTCGACCACGGTCGGCCTCACGCGGCCACGGGCGGCCACGACCTGGTTACGGCTGGCCAAGCTAGGCCACAGCCGGCGACGGCTGGCCAGGCTCGACCACGGTTGGTCACGGCCGGCCAGGCTAGGCCACGACCGTCTAGGCTCGGCCACGGCCGACTACGACTGGCCAGGTTCGTCCACGGCTGGCCAAGGCCGGCCACGACCGGCTACGGCTGGCTAGGCTCGGCCATGAGCAGGCGACAAGCATGGTGCGATCTCGGGCGAAAGCCTACACTGACGCGTTTGTCGGTGGGCATGATGGCAGCGCCTTGGGGTGTCGGTTTCCTTGTTGGGGGCATCATGGCGAGGCACCACGCTTCTGTCGCGCGGGGCTCTTAGGGTGAAGACCTCGTCCATGTGGACGTGCAACAGCGGGCACCTTGGCGTCGTGACCTTCTTGAAGGCGTCGTATTTGGAGTCCCGCAACTGCTTGTGGTGGTGATGATGTAGGTCGTCGGGTGTTCTGCGGGTTGCTGAGAGTGCGCTGATGTTCGTGTTGCTAGGAGGTGCAGAGGGCCCATGGTGCTAGAGGGCTCGAGCTGCCGCGCAAGAGGAGTTGAGGCGGTGGAAGTGGCGAGGCCCCCACGAAGAGTGGCCAGGATCAGTGGTTTCCCTTGGTGCTGAGATGGGAGTGGTGTGCCAAAGCATCACTGGAGCAGATTGATCGACGATCGGTTGTGCGCGGCTTGAGGGTGCCAGCCCCACTGGTGCAGGAGCTCAGGGGGCCGATCAGGCTTGCAGCGGGCTGCGGCTTCGGCGTGGCACAACGTCGGTGACGACGGCCGCAGGTGTCGACGGCTCGTTTTGAATTTCTCTCCCATTTGGTCGGGGGTGGTGGTGTGTTGTATGTTTGTTTGGTGTTCGAGGGTTTGTTGTGTGGTGGTGTCCATTTCAGCGCGTTATGTACAATTACTTCTTCTTCTTATATGACATAGCAGTGCTACTGCTTTTATTTCAAAAAAAATCGTCCTCGCGGTCCTTGGACAGACGAGGTGGAGGCCTAAAGGGAGACGAGATTGACTATGTTCTTTCTCGACTCGGGTAGCCCCTACACCGACACTGAAAACCCCTACAACAACTATGACAACATCCTCATCGGCCATTGCACCAACAACAATGGCCGGATCGTCCTCTACCCTCGCTTAGTCGATCTCTCAGCTCTGTCCTTAAAAAGAGTCGTTTTTGGTGTATGTGTCACAAGTTTGACTCGATTTATATAAAATACATACAACATTCGTGTCTTTAAATAATTTTGTTAAAAAACTAGACTAAAAGATCTTTCCAATGATACTAATTATGTACCATAAATATTAATCTTTTAATATAAAATTAATCAAAGTCATTTTTGAGGAAGAGAAAGGCGGTCTTTCCAAAGATGTGTTCATGTCTTAGATGTTAAAGATTCTGTTAGTTGAGTTATAAGTGATGTAATTTTCTACTGTCATCTTATGCGTAGTGTTTACAAATAGAGGGGGGACTTGGGCCGTGCCGTGCTGGCACGGCCCGGCCCTCTCGTGCCTCGTGTCGCGTCGTGCTAGGACTTCTAGGCATAGTTATCAGGACCCGACCGGACCGGCGATTCAACCGCTAAAAGACCAAACCAGGGCCTCTAGTGGTTCCGTTCAATTAAAAGACCGGTAAAAACTGGCTACCGAACCGGTGAACGGGGCAGTTCTGTACGAACCAAACGGTTTTTGCGTCAAGCCTCAGATTTGCTCAGATTCTCCTCCGCGTTGGCCCAACTAAGGCCCAGCCCGTGCACTCCTTAGCTCCTCTTCCCCACGGCCCCGCTCAGCTGCTCGCAGTCGCTTCGCACGGCGGCGGCGGCGGCGGACGTGGATAATGAGTTCTAATCGTTCGTCCATGCGTGCCGAAGCAACGAGTCCTGCTCCTCCTATGGATGATGAGTTCAAACCGTGCGTGTGCAGCAAAGGCCTGTATGATGGCTAGCAGTTAGTATTCACTAATCACTACTCCTATAGTTAGATTGGGATAGTAATCAGAATTCAGAGATTAGGGACCAAGTTTGCGACTCAAATTGTAAAGCACTACTTCATTTCTCCCCCCTTTTTTCTTTACAAAATCAGATCGATCAATGATAAATCCTTGTACAGATGCTACACTGGAAAGCTTGAAAGTTGCAAGGCTCCATGCCCTCTAATATCCAATCCTTGTACAGATGCTACACTGGAATGCTTTCAATTTCAGAATACAGTTTCAAACTTTCAGCGCTACAAATTGTTCAAATGGCCATTGTGCTAACTGCACACTTGATTCAGTGTTTGATTGTACTAGTCGTGAACCCGTGCGAATGCACGGGCTAGATATGTTATTACTTAGTGCACATAATTGATATAATAAGCTTTAGGTATTGAAATAGTTAATAAATACTATATGGATTTGAAGGCAAACCAATCACCATTTTGTCAAGTAACTAATGATATAGTCCGATGAAGTTTTTATATGGTCTTACATTTTCTCTCATGTTGTGTAGACCTATGGTGGTCCTCGGAATGTAACAACCTTTGCAAAGCTAGGTTAAAATTAAGTTGAAATATTTGGTATGCCTTTTTAAATACTACTATCACCAACAATTTATAAACACGATTCTGTCCCCTATAAATTTGAGTAGTTTGAACACATTAAAAAAACAGATGTGTAGCAATTTTTCAACTAAAACTTATTGGCTCCTTAACTTCTACTATAGAGTTTATCTACATTGATTAATAATTATTTATTATACATATGGTATTTTTGTGTATTATTGGAATCCATTATACATTAATTTCTGGTGCTGCTAGTATATTCAAAATTAATATATTCACATAAGAGCGAATATAATGATATTCATATATGTATGATGTTGGCAATATTATTCATCCATAGCTATTCATCAAGAACATAAATTGACACCATATATGCCTCATGAGTCATGACAATGTTTTACTAACCTGCATCAGCATGTCTAGAGTTGGGTCGTATTTTAAATGGTATATGTGTGTGCGTGGAAATTCTACCAATTTAATGGTTTAGTCTAAACCTATAATAATTGATGAGTATATAAGTATATAAAAATTGTATCTAATGCTACCTCCATATCGAAATATTGTGGTTGTTAACCTTTGGTCACAATCTTTGACCATTAATGTAATCCAAAGATTTATGTAAGTATAATTAATTTTGTTTGTTACTTACTCCCTCCGTTCCAAAATAGATGTCATTCTCGCTTCCCGAGAAGTCAACATTTTCAAAATACCGGCAATTATATATTAAAATATGTAAATATTTATGCTAAGTAATTAGTATCATTGGAAAGATCTTTAAGTCTAGTTTTTTAACAAATTTATTTGGAGATGAAAATGTTGCACGTTTTTTCAACAAATCTAGTCAAAGTTGAGAAAGTTTGACCGGCACGCATCCCATAACGTCATCTATTTTGGAACGGAGGGAGTACTTTATATCATCAATGGTGTTTTAGGGTTGTTTTGTTTTTTAAAATACAATAAATTTTTAATAAATGAATGGTCAAACATTGACAGGAAAGGTCTACAGTGACAACTTTTTCGACATGGAGGGAGTAAATACATATCTGTATGCTAATAACATAATTCTACGTTATTGGGGTATGGACAAAGAAATTAGCCTATACACAATAGATTTTTCATTCACTTATCACTTGCTTACTGGTTGTTTGAACAACTACATTTATTTCTTAGATATTTAAGCCTAGAAAAAATAGTACCATCATTCACTTTCCAGATCTAAGAAAATTAAGATCAGCATTTATTTCTTATATTACTGGCCGTCTATTCTACAGGACCGTCACAGCATGGCTCTTTTTGTATGCATGATTTACGACGTCTGCTAAAACTATATTCAGGTCCTATCCCTCACCGATTGGGCAAATTAACCATTCTTTGTTTTAGACGGTAGTTTAGCTCTTGGATGCATGCTTGAACTCATGGCTATTAGTTTCATCGTATTAGTTTGGTTTTCTTGATAAAGCTGTGCTCCACACTCACCTAAGCCAATGGAAGAGAAGAAGAAAACCGTAACGGTTGAGCGCTGCTCCTGGCAGCAGCTGATCCTTGAAGCATCCTCATCAGCCATCATTTGACCTAAAGGTGGGCCAACCTACATAAATAGAAGACACAGTAACATATCAATTCAGTAATCAGTATCCTGACTATCTCCATGTAACAGAGAAAATAACCATGTACCCTCTGATCGCGAGTGGTGTGTTCCGTCGTCGGTTAGCCCTGGATGCTCTGTTGTGCCGTTGCCTCTCAAATGAATGATTATCTAACCAAATCTTTGGTACTGATGAGAAATTTCTCAATTAAATAAACATTAGTATTGTACAGAAAGGAATGTTCTATCTGTTGATTTCAGAAACATTTGAAAGGAATTCTAGTTGCATAGCAACATGATGGAGCTTATAAACCCATTCGGGGTTGCAGTAGTAAAACGGAAAAAGAAGACGAAACAGTATGTTTCAGATTGGATTCATTCTAAAATAATCAGGGCAACACAAATGTAATATAGAGGGGAACATAAAACATATTTCTATGAATTATATGTAACCACATCAAGAACACTTTTTCGTGAAAGGGTCTTTAACCTAGTGGTTAGAGAACCTAAGTAGCATCCAACAGATTTAGATTCGACTCTCCGTGGGAGCGAATTAAATCAGCCTAGAATAAAAAAATATGCAAAAAATAAGTTGGAGCTTTCCCTACTGACTTCGTTAAAAAAAAGAATGACACTTCTTTTTCTTCTCCCTGTATAAATCAATGATCTTTGACAGCAGCACCGATTCAGTAGATGCTTTTATTATCAATCCATATATTTTTAAAAGCCATTGAAACTGCAGATGCAGAGTCGCACAATTTTGACAGCAGTACCGATTCAGTAGATGCTTTTATTATCCATCCATATATTTTTAATAGCCATTGAAACTGCAGATGCAGAGTCGCACAATTCGCCTAATGGCCTCGCCTCATGGCCGAGAAACCATTGCCAGGACTATGGCTGTTCAAAAGAACCTACTTGCGAATTGTGATGAAGATTAAGCACCACATTGCACGGAAGCAAGCTTGAAAGATCGGTCATAGCATTCAGTTCACAGTAACATAGTCAACTAAATATCAAAACTGATAAAATTAACTTAGCTATGAGATTCACCTTCGATTCCGGATGCATATATGCACCATTACGTAGTCTCATCTATAGCATATGTGCAGGCCCTGCTGCTCGACTCACTTGCTCAGGTGAATGACCGAGCATGAATTCTAGGTCATCTCCTCGCAATGAACCCATTGAGGTTGGAGATTATCCAGATTCCAGGGCACGTGAAGACTAAAGTGTTGATAAGGGATGACGACACCATGTAGGCACATCTGCTTCATGTTAGATGACGACACCATCTACTTATCTCGGCGATAACAATTACTGAGGCCAGTTAGCGGCAGCCAGCTGGTTTCGATGGAACAACAGAAGTTGCGAAAATCCCTGTTTCACCCAGGAAGGAGAAGTGGAACGGACATATGGAATGCATTGTACGCTTGGAAAATTAAGCAGTCAGCGTATGGAAAGACAAAATATTTGGATACAATTAATCAACGAAGCAATAGATGTACCAACCTGTTACGCGAACTTATTTATGCCTTCCTGATTAATTAGCTCGTAGAGACATGTTCCGTCCCGGTTCCTAGATAGGATATATTACGTGAATGATATTTAATTATTTGGCAATGTGCAGGAGACGTGGCTCACATGGAATTACATGTACGTGTTGATGCTTTTGAGTTTTTAGGCGCAAGATTTATTTTTAGTAAGTACAATTTTTAATCTGAACCAACCTGTTACGCGAACTTATTTATGCCTTCCTGATTAATTAGCTCGTAGAGACATGTTCCGTCCCGGTTCCTAGATAGGATATATTACGTGAATGATATTTAATTATTTGGCAATGTGCAGGAGACGTGGCTCACATGGAATTACATGTACGTGTTGATGCTTTTGAGTTTTTAGGCGCAAGATTTATTTTTAGTAAGTACAATTTTTAATCTGAACCGTTGGAGCTGGGTTTCATGAAGAATCAATGGTTAGATATTTTTTCTTTTTCTCCGATTAACGTGGGATTTTCTAGAGAGTCTGTGATTAGTATAGGTATAGATAGATAGATAGATGGTTATATAAGGTTATACAATTAAGTTGTTTTATTTATGTGGTTATTATTTTTATTCGTGATAGGATATACATTATATATTATATATTGCACCGGTTCAATATATTTGGCTGCCGGTTCAATCTAGCAGTCCAGAGTTATTGGACCGGTAGTTCAACCGGTTTGAAATGGTTGGACCACTTGAACCGAAGCCTTCACCGGTTCGATGACCGGTCCGGTCCTAATAACTATGCTTCTAGGCACGTCGTGTCGTGCCAGCATGGCACGACAATTCTGTTACTCGGTCCAAGCACGGCCCATGGCACGACAGCACGTCTTCGTGCCGTGCTAGCCCAAGCACGGCCCTCGAGATACTTATATTTGTTTTCTATGTTTCACATAGTTTTACATCTATAGATAGAAAATAATTTTTTAAATTAATAGAGGAGATGAATCTTATTATGAAGATATTGTAGGTGGTTGTTAGGATTCCCAGTAGTCATACAAATGCAACATTATTCATTTCATGAATATCCTTTGCCATGATTCCATACTCAAAAGGTAGATTTCTTCAATCATACAAGTTATATTTACACTCTATTAAACGCAGAATGAATGATATAATGACGATATACTATATAAATGTGTTGTCGTGTCATTTTCGTGCCGTGCTGGCCCAAGCACGACCCAAGATACGTGTCGTGTCGTGCCACCCATCGTGCTGAGAACCTAGGCACGACACGGCCCTCACGTTCGTGTCGTACTGGCACGACCCAAAATTTATCGTGTCGTGCTGTGCTTTGGGTTGTGCCAAAATGTCGTGCTTCGGATTGCCCGTAAATGGTACGACCAAGTGCTAGCTCTATTTATAAAGTGTGCTATATGACCCCATCTGTTATCTCAAACCATAATACCTCATTAATTTAAATTTTCAAGTACACCCCACATCTTGTCTTATCTCCCCCCCACCCCCAATGCCAATGTGTCTAGATCAACTAGGTAGATGGGCGTGCTACGCTGTGCCTGTCGACGACAGCCTCCTATACATGCAGCAGAGGTACACCCTGCAGCGCTGCTTGCTTGACCTGCTGTTGGTGGTCGTTACGATACGATTTCGCCACCAACATTCCGTCATATTTCAGGCTCATCTTGCTCATAACAAAGTGAAATTGGTTATTTCTAATGAGTTCCACAAGTTTTATATAATTTGTGAGTGCAGAAGCAAGCAAGCAAAAGATGAAGCACTTTGGACAAAAAGCCAGGCCGGCTGGCCTAGCAAAGGCCGATCGGCCCCCTTCTGTGGCCCCTTGCCACATCTTTGATTCAGGAGATCACAAACACAACATCAATTATCATGAGACGTGCGATCAACGTCGGTTTGATCCAAGGACCCGAAAGGCCTAAGCTACACTTGCATGGATTGAAGGGCCCACCAACCTTGGATTCTCGGACAGCTTTGATCCAAAGCAACCGTTACCGACCTCAGGGAGCAATCCAGAGCGTCCCAGAAGAAGGCGGTGCCACGGGGCAGCCAGGCCAGGCCGATCGGCCTGGCCTAGGCCGGCCGGCCTCCCCCTGAGGCCGCCACGTGCCCCCTTCGCGTAACAGTTAAGCACAAGCTTAGCTTAAGCTTGACGCCGGCAACCGCCTCTGAAGACTATAAAAGGGACACCCCTCCACCTTGAGAAGAACCAACCATCCAAAGGAGGGAAGAGTAGTCTAGTGAGAAGATCTCATCTTTAGAGTTAGATCAGGGAGAGAGTGGGTAAGTTGCTTGGGTGACAGCCAAGTTTTGTAGAGAGAGTCCGGGATTTCCTCTCGGTCTCATCTCAACATTTCCACCCCAGAGGAATATACTTCAGGAGTTATCTTCAGTAAGTCCTCGGTCCCTTGCCTTTAGTACCTCGCTAGTTTACGAATTACTTTCAGCAATCTATTTTATTTATATTTGATCTGTGGGTACCTGAGTCTGCGCAAGTGACAACGACTCTTGTTTGGGGTTTCCTCTATAGCCCTTCGCGTTGGGTGGAGGTCAGTGGCTGAAAGCTTAGGCGTGGTGCCTGTGCTGGCTAGCCATCTCAAATTGTGTTACACCCCACGGAACTGCAGTGGTAGGCGGCAGGTGGTGACAGTCCTGTCCGGCCTTTGTACTCCACCACGTTCAGGTGTACTCATAACAGTACTGCTGAGCCCGGAAGAACCCCTCTCTCACCCCGTTCTGAGTTCTTCCCGTTCTAGCCGTCGAAGCAGATCAGATTAGATATAGATAGTTTGTCTGGGGTAACGAGTAGCTAACTAAAGTCAAGCTCTTACCCGCTTACCTTGTGCTCCCTGGTGGGTCCAGTTAGAAAAGTTCTAGGCTACTCGCGTCTACCGTTCCTTGGATTCGATATCCAGGTTCTTACTCCCCTGGTGAAAGGCTACATCGTACTCCGTGCGCTTGCGGATTTAGTTAGGCTAAGGAGTGCCAACAAGCTTTTCTGGCGCCGTTGCCAGAGAATGGTAGTAACACTAGTGAAGGATCTTTTTAGCCGTACACTTTACCCCCATAACCATCTACCACATGGAGTTTTCTCCTAGTTATCCGACGGTTCCATCTAGCGAGTATTTGGAACCGCCTTCATCTTGCAACCCCATACCACCTCATGGCTTCGAGATCCGTCCCAGTCTCGTTGCCATGGTTCGTGCACAGTCTTTCGGTGGAACGAAAGATAAAATCCCTATGCTCACTTGCAGGTTTTTGAAGAGAATTGCTCTCTTCTTATTATACCCGGCGTCAACCAAGACACCATTCTATGGAAACTTTTCCCATTTTCTCTGATGGGATATGCAAAATCTTGGTACGACCGGACTGCAAGGAGATTTAGCGAAGATTGGATCAAATTGAAGGACGAGTTTTGTCTATTCTTTTACCTTGTCTCCAAGATCTTAATGCTCAGAGTCGAGCTGATGACAGATCAGCAAGGTGATGAGTCACTTGGAGCCACGTGGGAGCGATTTATTCAGCTGGCCAACTCAGGGCCACCGCATAACATTCCAGAGGAAATGCTTATGCAACATTTTGTTGGTGGATTGAAGCCGGAAAGTGCATAGTTCTTGAACATCACTTCCGCAGGGTCAGTGTTATACAAGACAGTGGACGAGGTACGAGAAATCTTGGAAAAGGTTCTCAGCTCTACCGAGTACACGGGAGTCTTCGACGACCCACCAACACCACCAACGACCCCCACAGACAAGCAGCCAATCCTTGCCCTTACATTTGATCCACCTCCTCCGATCATAGAGGAAGTGCTCGAACACCACAAGTCCTCAGACCAAGAAACTATTCTCGACGATCTGCCGCACTTCATTCCCGAGCTCTTTACAGAAGAAGAGTACTTGGAGATCGGCAATACATCACGTATGCCTATGGAACAAGTGTGCGCAAGTTCAAGGTCTAAGGCGTTCATTCCAGAAGCCGTACCGTAGATTGAGGGTTTATCTGCGATCATGAGCAAGGAATGGATGGAGGAAATTGAAAGTTGCGAAGACATCATCTGAACCACCCGCAACTTCAGAGTACTCCATTGCGCTATTGAGGGAACTGACACTCAGGAAGTTGCCTACGACCCGAAGGTCGGGATTTAAATTATATCAAGTGCATTCGCAGCACAAATGCAACCAGACGAACCCCGGTCCTTCTCTCGTAAGTACCTCAAGTGGATCGACGGCCAAATGATGGAATGTAAAGGAATCGTCCGTGTTGTGCCCGTACACATGGGACGCAACTGGATTTTCCTAGACTTCCACATTTTCGATGTCCCTAGAGGTGACAACTTCTTCCTGATTGGACAGCCAATAGAGTACCTGTTGGCACTCCTTAGCGTCACGTTTTAGCAACGGTCAAGAGCGCGTAGATATATGTCGTTGTATGCAAATTAATTCTGCAAGCGCACAGAATATATCTCGTTGTAGCACTTCACCGTGGGAGTTACCCCAGGGTATCGTATTTATATTTCCGCAGGGAAGCAGATGGTTAAAGTGTATTGAAGAATGAAATGATATATCTTGCCAGAAATATCAAGCCACAAACCCAGGGGCACAAACTCTAGGTTTGGGTGGATAATGGTCAAGTTAATGACCGGATAGAAGGTCTGAAAGACCAGCGACACACGGAGCACCTATTTCTAAAGAAAAGGAAAGACGTTGGGAGAAACCGGACCTAGACTCTTTCTAATTCAGAGCAAAAGGCACTCTAGCCTTAGCCTAGACCCTAGCTTAGATACCGGGAACAGAGCTCGCTTCGACGGCTAGAACGGGAGAACCTCAGAACGGGGTGAGAGAGGGGGTTCTCCGGGCTCAGCACTACTATTATGAATACACCCGAACGTGGTGGACTACGAAGGACGAACAGGGCTGTCACCACCTGCCGCCTACCACTGCAGTACCGTGGGGTGCAACACACTTCCTAGTTAATCAACAAGCCAGACACCACGTCTGCACTCGATGATTAAGATTTCTCTTGAGGCCTGTCAAGAGAAATCCCCGTCTTCCCTAAGGCGTCTTACGGCCCGGTCAAGGCGAGCAAACCCGCGAGATAAAACCCGGTAGAGCTAAACTAAACTCTACACTAAAACTAAAGGGGATAGGACTTTGCTCTAAAGAGAGCAAGATGTTTACTCTTAAAGAAGAGCAAGAGAGAAATATAAAAGATAACTTAAGCTCTGAAGTAAGAAAGTAATTGTATAAATAAACTCTTCGAAAGAAGGAAAGGATACAAGAGCTTTACCAGAACTCCGAAGACTCCGAAGATCCGAGCTAAGCTCGACTCGACTCTACTCCCAACTCTAATCCTAATCTAAGAAATGAAAAAGATACTAGAGCTCCCTTCAAGTAAAGACTTGAGATATGTGGTGTGTGTCTTCCCAAGGTGAATGAGCTTCCTTTTATAGCCTCCAGGGGGTGGATGTCAGCGTCATTAGCACGCCAAGGCTCTGCTTAGGCTTCACGCGAAGGAGGAGACATAGCGGCCACAGAGGGAGGCCGGCCGGCCTGGGCTAGGCCGGCCGGCCTGGCCCTGGTGCCACTTGGCACCGTCCTCTGCAGGAACGGTCCTGATGCTCTCCCAAGGTCGGTAACGGTTGCGTTTAGTTGAAGCTTGTCCGAGAATCCTAGGATGTGGGCCCTTCAATCCATGTGCTTTCACCTCTAGGCCTTCCGGGTCCTTGGATCAAACCGACGTTGTTTGCATAGTGCTTGATCATCCTGGGCACTTGGCATGGCTTGTGGATCAATGACGTGGCCAGACCTGGCCAGGGGAGGCCGGTCGGCCTGGCCTAGGCCGGCCGGCCTGGCCCTGTGCCAGGTTTGGCCCTTGTTTCTCCTGGTTCATTCTGCAAGCACAACTCATCCAAAACTTGTGGAATTTGTCAATAAAAATACTTTTATGTATGGAATATGGTATGATCATCCTCATTTTACCGAAATGTTGACGGTCACTACGAAGTTATAATGGCCGTCAACAGTACCTTGCCAACCCGAACCACGATCGAGCAACGATACAGTTCAGAGTTGGTAAAGAGATCGTCCCGGTCAGTCTCGTGCGGGCGGTTAACACCATCACAGGGGCTCGATCCGAGACAGACCTAGTGGAAGAAGCAATTAGCTCGGCTCAATCAGAGCAACCTCAGTCATCACAGGCTGAAGATGCTAACCATTTCATCTAAGAGGCAGAAACGGACGGCTTTGTGAAACTCAACGAGGAAGAAAAGCCACAACACCCCCTCCTGAGTTAAAGCCGCTGCCTCCTGGACTCAGATACACTTTCCTCCACAACGACCGACGCTCGCCAGTCATCATCAGTGACAAACTGACAGAGAATGAGACTCGGTAGCTTATCAAAGTCCTAGAGAAACACCGGTCTGTCTTCAGGTATTCTCTACAGGACTTGAAGGGGATCAACCCCAGTTTATGCACCCATCGCATACCTATGGAGCCGGACCATACGCCGTCTAGAGAACATCAACGACGGCTGAATGATGCAATGAGGGAGGTAGTCAAGAAAGAAGTGTTGAAGCTTCTGCACGAGGGTATAATCTATCCCGTGCAAGACAGTGAATGGGTCAGCCCAGTTCAAGTTGTGCCAAAGAAGGGTGAAATGACAGTTATCCAGAACGAGAAGAACGAGCTTATTCCTCAGAGGACCGTTACTGGATGGAGGATGTGTATCGATTACAGTAAGCTCAACAAAGCAACCCGTAAAGATCACTTCCCTCTCCCCTTCAGTTGACGAGATACTTGAGCGGCTGGCAAACCACTCATTTTTCTGCTTACCTTGACTGGATATTCTGGTTATCACCAAATTCCTATCCATCCCGATGACCAGAGCAAGACTACCTTCACCTGCCCATATGGAACGTTCGCCTATCGACGGATGTCTTTTGGCCTATGCAACGCACCTGCTTCATTCCAGCGGTGTATGATGGCGATATTCTCTGACCTGATTGAGCAAATCATGGAAGTATTCATGGACGACTTCACCGTCTATGGCAAAACCTTCGACCAATGTCTCGGAAATCTGGAAAAGGTTCTCGAGAGGTGCGAAGAGCATCACCTCATCCTAAATTGGTAGAAGTGCCACTTCATGGTCAGAGAAGGAATTGTGCTGGGGCACAAGGTGTCAGAAAAAGGGATAGAAGTTGACAAGGCAAAAATAGAAGTTATCGAACAACTACCACCCCCGACGAATGTCAAGGGTGTGCGAAGTTTTCTGGGTCATGCTGGCTTCTACCAAAGATTCATCAAAGATTTCTCTCGGGTAGCCAGACCTCTTACAAGCCTATTGGCTAAAGAAGCACCCATCAACTCCGACGATGATTGCATTCTCGTCTTCTACACCCTCAAGAAGGCACTTATCTCAGCTCTCATCATACAACCACCCGACTGGAATCTTCCATTCGAGATAATGTGCGACGCTAGTGACTATGCAGTCGGGGCAGTGCTCGGTCAACGCAAGGATAAACAGCATTACGCCATATCCTATGCCAGCAAGACATTGACCGGAGCTCAGTTAAACTACGCAACAACGGAGAAGGAACTCCTGGCAGTGTTGTTTGCCATGGATAAGTTCATATCTTACTTGGTTGGTGCTAAGGTGATAGTATACATAGACCATGCTGCACTGAAGTACCTCTTGACCAAGAAAGACGCTAAGCCACGACTCATCCGTTGGATTCTGCTCCTTCAAGAATTTGATTTAGAAATACGAGACAAGAAGGGACAGATAATTGTGTGGCAGATCATCTCTCAAGAATGCAAGTTCAAGGGTCAGACCTTCCGATCAATGATTATCTCAGAGATGATACTCTCCTCAAGGTCACCACATCCAGTCCATGGTATGCAAATTTGGTAAATTTCATGGTGACTGGGTATGTGCCTCCGGGAGAAGACAAGAAGAAGTTAATCTACCTCAGCATATTTCACCTATGGGATGACCCTTACCTATTCAAAGTATGTGCTGACGGATTACTCCGAAGATGCATCCCTCACGAGGAAACACATAAGGTTCTTGACCACTGCCACTCATCACCGTACGGAGGGCATTACGGAACTTTCCGAACCCATGCAAAGGTCTGGCAGAGTGGATTCTTCTGGCCGACTATGTATGGAGACGCTAAGGAATTCGTACGGAGATGTGCCAGGTGTCAGAAACACGGGAATATCAACGCCTGTGATGCTATGCCACTGCAAAATAACCTCCAATTGGAGATTTTCGAAGTATGGGGAATAGACTTTATGGGTCCCTTCCCCACATCCGAGCAGTGTGAATATATCCTGGTGGCAGTCGACTATGTTTCCAAATGGGTGGAAGCACTTCCTTGCACGGCAGCCGACTCGAAGAATTCAAGAAAGATGTTCGAAGAAGTCATCTTTCCCCATTTTGGAGTACCCCGAGTCATGATCAGTGATGGAGGATCACACTTCATCGACAAGACATTTCAGAAGTGCCTAAGTGACTTAGGAGTAAACCATCGAGTGGCTACACCTTATCACCCCTAGACCAGCGGGCAAGCAGAAACATCAAACAAACAAATCAAGAACATTCTGCAAAAGACGGTCGATGCAATGGGAACAGGGTGGAAGCGAAAGCTACCGGAAGCACTATGGGCATATAGAACAGCATTCAAGACACTGATAGGGATGACTCCCTACCAACTGGTATACGGCAAGACATGCCACTTACCAGTTGAGCTCGAATTTAAATCCCATTGGGCGATCAAGAGGTGGAATATGGATCTCCAGACAGTCGGACTCAAAAGAAGAATGCAATTGGCTGAACTGGATGAATGGAGGGAGAAGGCCTACCATAATGCCAAGCTTTATAAAGAAAGAACAAAGAGATGGCACGACAAGCGCATCAAGATCAAGCATTTCAAAGCGGGAGATCAGGTATTGCTCTTCAACTCCCGTATTCGTTTGTTTGGTCATGGTAAGCTTAGAAGTAAGTGGTAAGGTCCTTTTAAAATCATAGATGCCGCCGATCATGGCGCGATAACCCTCCAGGATAATGACGGAAATACTTTCAAGGCCAATGGCCAAAGATTGAAAATATTTCTCGAATCTGAAATGCCGGAGCTCAAAGAGATGAACGTCTATGAGCTTACCGAGTTACCTAGTCCAGGTCCGGGCAGGGACCTAAAAATGACCCTTATCTAGGATAGATTTCCCTTTTCTATTTTATTTTCCTTTTCCTTAAACTTTTCCTAGCCAAATCCTAAGAAATCTCTGGAAGAAGAGCAAGTGGAGCTTACACGAAAAATTTCACAGGCTCCCGGGACAGGGCCAGGCCGGCCGGCCTCATCCAGGCCGATCGGCCCAGCCCGGTCTCGTCCCGGGACGCTCCTTGTTTGAAACAGTCTCCTCGTCATCCTTTCCGAGAATTTGTGGGTTTTGAAAAGAGGATCGTCGTTTTAATCGAAAGGCCCCCCTCTCTTCTTCTCCCTCAGAACTCTCGAGCCTCCTTTCTCCAGAAACTCTCCCCCCTTCGAGATTTCCACCCATGGCTTCCCAATCCAGTCATCAAGACTCCAACTCGGTCTCCCAAGGCAGCCATTCTCCATCCAAGTCCTTGAAAGGGACGCCCAGCTCCTCCAACACCAGCAGCGTCAGGATCATCGAGAGGGCGGCGTTCGTCGAAGCCGTGGTCGCGCAGCCGGAGGCCCGGCGACCCTCTGCCCAGGCCGATCGGCCTATGGCAGGCCGACCGGCCTCCCCTCGTCACCACTCTAGCTCGCCTTTAGGCAGAGCCTCCCTCCTGAACCCCAAGGAGGAGGGCCAAGGGAGTTCAGCTGCCGAAGACGCACCGGAGGCCAACTACGGGACTTTTGTCCCAAAGAAGGCCATCGGGAAGCGCCTCGTCGCCTCCCCGTCCAAGAAGGAGATCGTGCCACTGTTCATCTCCACCTCGTCGGAGTACTCACCGCAGTACACTCCGGGAAGTCCTAGCCCTCCACGATGGGATGGGCCAGGCATCGAGAAGGGGCTCTTCTTAGCCCCTAAGAAGCCCGATGAGGGGAGGAAGTGCTTCATGGTACCCCCTCCGATCCAAGGACCTCCCGGGCAGATGGAGTGGTCCGATGAGGAGGAGGAGGAGGACGTGGAGGAGCTGAGGAGGAAGCTCGCCGCGCTGCAGCTAAAGGTCAACAACATGGACGAGCGCGTGGCGGAGGCAGTGATCGGGCAGATGGAGGCCGAAGACAAGATCGAGGTCCTCCGTAAGGCAATGACCTCTAAGGTCAAGCGCCTTACGAAGGCCACCGGCAATGCGCACCTCTATCGCCCGAAGGAGGAGTAGTTTAGGCTAGGATTAGTTTAGTTTTTGGGTGCTTAGTTTAATTTCCCTTTGATTTATTTCCTTCAAATTTCCTTTGTATTCAGCACCCCCATATTTGTTTCCCTTTATTTGAATAAAATAAATTTATTTATTTGAAAGAAGTGACTCATATAAAAAAATGAAAATGAATGGTTGGTGCACACTTGTGTGCCAACCAACCCCTCGGACTAAACTTCCAGTGAAGCACGCAGAAACTCAGATGTACAGGAGGTTTACTGGTCACTGGCCAAGGCGGGGCACGACCTGGCACAATGCCAGGCCGGCTGGCCCCATGCTGCTGCCTCTCGAGGAGATCCCGTGCCCGCTGTGTAATCCCGCAAATCACATACACGAGGAACCTGAACCGGGATGCCTGACAACAAGGCCAGGCCGGCTGGCCTATACTGGGCCGATTGGCCTGGGCCTATGTCCAACTCCGTCGGCTCGACTCCAGGACACGGTTTGCAACACCTACATTTGATCCTTGCATGATTTTGATCCATATAAAATTTCTGGCTAAATAATTTTAAAATTTGATCAAAATTCATGAAAGTGGACCCCTGCGCATGACACCTTGGATATACTTGTGATATTTCTTGAGAAAGTATTTCATCGCCTTGGAACTTTTAATAGGATTGCCTGATTCTCGTTAATTGATTCATATGATATGATGATTTGAGAAGTTGAACCTTCCGATTCGAGGTTTTGGAGATTATTTTTGAAAATAAAACTTAAGGCTACCCTTGTTATCATCAACTTGAAATGTCTTATCCAAAGCCATATAACAAATTCAAGTTGAGGTTTTCACAAAGCCGCCTTCTAAATTTTGAGCTTGCTCGAATTACTTGCCTTCATGTTCGTGCTACCTTGTTCATCATGGCCATTCACGTACACGTGCATCAATAAAGTCCAAGTTGTCAGAGCCCTTCATCCCCCTGAAAAAAAGAGGAAAATGAAGAAAGGAATGATAAACTCCTTATCTTCAGAAAAAAGAAAGAAAGAGAAGGGGAAAGATGAAAGATGCTAGAATAAGGACTCAAGCATCAAAATACACATGCACTTGGCCAAGATTTATGAGTAGTATGAATGAGTAAGACAAGCTTTTCGATCTTGCAAAATAAATAAAGAAGAGTGAGCAACACCGATCCCAAAAGCTCCACCTCATAACATAGAAATAGGAGAGGCTTGATTCTAAGCCAAAGTGAGGATCCAAACACTATGAGTGATCGAGAGATGTTGAGAAATAACAAGGGTATGCCTCGCTTTCTTTATAAAATTATCAAAAACTCCAAATACCACGAGGGAGAAATGTTCGACCTGATCAATGAGTTGTTCTAAGACTCAATTGATGAAGATGAGGGTGTTAGCCGCCGGAATCCAAGGTATGAAAGAAAACTCGGAGATATGACTTGTGTATGCCTTGAGTTCATGACCCTGATCTTGCTAAAGTCCTGATAATTTAATTCATTCTTTGCTAAGTGATTAGCAAAGTTCAGGTAGGGGGGCGTGTTGGTGGTCGTTATGATACGATTTCGCCACCAACATTCCGTCATATTTCAGGCTCATCTTGCTCATAACAAAGTGAAATTGGTTATTTCTAATGAGTTTCACAAGTTTTATATAATTTGTGAGTGCAGAAGCAAGCAAGCAAAAGATGAAGCACTTTGGACACAAAGCCAGGCCGGCCGGCCTAACAAAGGCCAATCGGCCCCCTTCTGTGGCCCCTTGCCACGTCTTTGACTCAGAAGATCACAAACACAACATCAATGATCTTGAGACGTGCGATCAACGTCGGTTTGATCCAAGGACCCGAAAGGCCTAAGCTACACTTGCATGGATTGAAGGGCCCACCAACCATTGGATTCTCGGATAGCTTTGATCCAAAGCAACAGTTACCGACCTCAGGGAGCAATCCAGAGCGTCCCTGAAGAAGGCGGTGCCACGGGGCAGCCAGGCCAGGCCGATCGGCCTGGCCTAGGCCGGCCGACCTCCCCATGAGGCCGCCACGTGCCCCCCTTCGCATGACAGTTAAGCACAAGCTTAGCTTAAGCTTGATGCCGGCAACCGCCTCTGAAGACTATAAAAGGGACACCCCTCCACCTTGAGAAGAACCAACCATCCAAAGGACAGAAGAGTAGTCTTGTGAGAAGATCTCATCTTTAGAGTTAGATCAGGGAGAGAGTGGGTGAGTTGCTTGGGTGACAGCCAAGCTTTGCTAGAGAGAGTCCGGGATTTCCTCTCGGTCTCATCTCAACATTTCCACCCAGAGGAATATACTTCAGAAGTTATCTTCAGTAAGTCCTCGGTCCCTTGTCTTTAGTACCTCCCTAGTTTACGAATTACTTTCAGCAATCTATTTTATTTATATTTGATATGCGGGTACCTTAGTCTGCGCGAGTGACAGCGACTCTTGTTTAGGGTTTCCTCTATAGCCCTTCGCGTTGGGTGGAGGTCAGTGGCTGAAAGCTTAGGCGTGGTGCCTGTGCTGGCTAGCCATCTCAGGTTGTGTTACACCCCACGGAACTGCAGTGGTAGGCGGCAGGTGGTGACAGTCCTGTTCGTCCTTTGTACTCCATCACGTTCAGGTGTACTCATAACAGTAGTGCTGAGCCCGAAAGAACCCCTCTCTCACCCCATTCTGAGTTCTTCCCGTTCTAGCCGTCGAAGCAGATCAGATTAGATATAGATAGTTTGTCTGGGGTAACGAGTAGCTAACTAAAGTCAAGATCTCTACCCACTTACCTTGTGCTCCCTGGTGGGTCCGGTTAGAAAGTTCTTGGCTAGTCGCGTCTACCGTTCCTTGGATTCGATATCCAGGTTCTTACTCCCCTGGTGAAAGGCTACATCGTACTCCGTGCGCTTGCGGATTTAGTTAGGTTAAGGAGTGCCAACACCTGCACGGTCTTCGTTTGGGCCACTGGCGGCAGCCCAACCTAGAAAATGAAGTCAGCCAAATGAATGATGGGAAACTGAAAGAGGAAAAAGTCCATATAATCCTCCTCAACTGTTAACGTCGTTCGGTTGTACCCCTCAACCACAAAACCATGTATCAAAACCGTTTGTTTTACCCTGGAACAACGGTTCCAAGGGCGGTTTTAGGCTAACGTGACATAGCGGGCCCCACAAGGCAGATACCTTCTCCCTTCTCTCCCTCTCAGCCTCTCCACTCACTCTTCAACCTCCTCATCGACTGGGCACCCCGGCTGGCCGACGACCTCGGGCGGCGCCAGCGCTGGAGATCTAGTGCCCGAGCTTGGCTCAGAGCGCGCACCGCCGTCGCCCGCCTGCGTCGGCCGAGCCCCGAATCGGCGCCGTCGCTTGCCCGCGTTGGGCGGTTGCGCTACCCTCCCCACATCGCGCCGCCCACACTGTCCTCGTCGCGGCCGGGCCACTACCGTCGTACGCTCGTGCTGCCGGGGTCCGAGCTACCCGCGCCCTCATCGCTGGAGCTGGCCTCTCGAGCCGCTCGCGCCCTCCCCTCTGGGGTCGTGCCTCTCGCGCAGCTCCGCCGGTCGTTGTGCTGCCGGCGTGAGCCGCCCGCTCCCTCCCCACGGAGGCCAAGCCTCACCGACTGGTGTGCCGCCTCGAGAAGTCGGATCCCGCCTCGCCTGCCACGACGACGGCGGAGAGAGAGGGAGAGAAGGTATCTAACATGTGGGACCCTGTGAGGACCCGGTGTGTCCGAGGACCGGTGGATGGTCGCTTCCTGGTGTGATGAGTGATTGACAACGTGGTGTGGATTGACGTTTCCCTTGGCTCAAGTATTGCAGGTGTAGAATGCGGCTTGGTTGCATTGGTGCAGGTGAAGAACAGGCACGAAAGGTCTTAGCCATGGCGGCCTCCAAGGAGTGGAGAGACAAGTAGGCTTGGTTCGAGGGACCCGGTGGCCAGATGGATCAAGTGCGGTTCACATGCTGGCAAGAACGAGCAAGGGGACGTGGTTCCGGTGCGAGGTAGCGGCTCACAACCGAAGCTCGTACGCGGACGAGAAGCCGGCGCAAGGTAGCGGCTAACAACCGAAGTTTGCGCGCGGGGTTTGGTGATTTGGCCACAAAATCATCGGTGGACGGTTTCCCTTGGTTTGGGCCTCAAAACCAAGGACCGAGGACTCGACGTGGCGAAGATGGGCTGCTGGGCCAAGTGTGGCTGGCAGGGGCGGTTTAACCGCCCCCCTGGGCAGGCCCAAAAACGGCGTCGAGGAGCTTCGATCCGGAGGACACGCGGCGTGACTGCAAGGCTTGCGTCGGAGGGAAGCTAGCTTGCAGTGGAAGGTGTCCCAGCCGGAAAATATCTGAGAACCAAATGTCAAATTTGCCTCTGAGGGGTATGTATCACTTAGAGGTAGTTTAGTCTTTAGATGCACCACCACTTGGACTACTAATAGGCCTTCCCAGGGCTGGTGGCTGCAATCTCTCTAGTTATCTCTTTAGTTTTTCCTTTGAACTAGTTTCCCCTTCATCCCCTCCACCTAGAACTATTTTGAATCTTTCCTAGTTTGTATAGGTGAATTCATGGTTATGTGATTGAGTTTGTGCTGCTCATCTTTGTGCCATGATTTGATTCCACGAGCTCCTTTTCTTTTTCTATTTTCGGAGGTATTTTCGGAGCTATTTTTGGGGGATTTTCGTTCTTCTCTTTCTAGGGCGTTTTCTCTCGGATTTCTTTGGAGGATTCACGTATGAGTGCCTTGTGCCTCTTTTGCTGGTGATCCTTTGCCCCCAAACGCCGGGAATCGCTTTGGATTTGAGATTTTCGGGATGAACTCGAGGTCATGGTGTTCTTCATGACATCTGAGATTCCGGGAGTTGTAGCGAGTTAGAGACCGAGATCTTTTGGAAAACACTCCACTGGTGGTCTAGATCATCTGACCAAAATCTCGCCTCAAGAGCTCAAGCGGTTTGGGAGATCCACTTTCGATTTGACTTTTTCCCGAGGTTCCCAGGCCAGGAGGTTTAACCGCCCCCCTGACCCGGTTTAACCGCCCCCCCTGGGTGTGTTGGATCGAGTCGTATTTCGGTTCATTTTTGTGTTCGTTTCGATCGATTCGAGTTCCGCTGCGTATTTCTTGTTCCTAGGGTCAGTAGCTTGACAGTGGCTACGTGATCTTGGCAAGGTCGCTTTCGGAGGTTTCAGAGTTGATTTGGGAAAATAGCCGGATCGGTTGGAAAGAATTTTTATCGGCTCCCATTCACTCCCCCCCCTCTCTGGTCGCCGTTTCGGTCCTTCAATTGGTATCAGAGCCGGTTACGGGTCTTTGCGACTCTAACCAGTCTAAGATCCAAAGATGGCGTACCAAGATCGGGGTTCCGGGCCTCCGCACTTCGATGGGAAGAACTACCCGAACTGGGTCACGCGCATGGGCGCTTTCTTGCGAGGCAAAGGAAAGTTGTTGTGGGATGTGACCAAAGATGAAAACTATGTCAATCCCACCAACTTAGATGCCCAGGATGCAAAGGATAAGTTTGAGGCGAACGCTAGAGCTGTTGACTACTTGTTCCGTGCTTTGTCTGCCGAGGAGTTTGAGCGAGTTTTGGGCGAGGACCTAGCTAGCCAGATCTGGCAGAAGCTCAAGGTAGCCCACGGTGGTGATAGCCATGTGAAGGCTAGGCTTTTCTCGATGTATCGGAGAGAATATGAAAATTTCGCTCATTTGCCTGGAGAGTCTGTTGATGCTTTGTTTCAGCGTTTCACTTCCATTGTCAACAACATTAAAGCCAACATTACCGTACCCCCATACTCGGATCATGACCGAGCTATCAAGCTCCTGCAAGCACTTGATAGATCCGTGTGGGGTGCCAAGGTTGAGGCGATCATGGAGTCGGCAAACTATGAAACTTTGTCTGTCGATGAGCTTTTCTCGAAGTTGAAGTCTTCTGAGGTTGACAGACAGCTGCTTGCCAAGGCTAAGAGTCCGACTGATCCCCATAGTCTGGCTCTAGTCGGTGGCTCTGGATATGGACATGCTAACACTCCTAGACACTTTGCTTTGTCTTCTCTTGTGTCTCTTCCAGATGAAGAATATGAGGTGCTGAGCGAGGAGGATCTCGCGTTGCTCACGAGGAGGTTCGAGCGGATGTACCAGAACCGGAAGGGTTCGAGGCGTGCCGGGAGTACGTGCTACAGATGCGGGAAGATGGGCCACTTCATCGCCGAGTGCCCCGAGGAGATCAAGAACGACTACAACCGCAAGCACCGCCCGCGAGACGACCACAAGCACCGTCCCAAGGACGAGTACCGCTCCAAGCACAAGAACAAGGACGAGAGAAGGTCGAAGAACAAGCACGGTGGACACAAGAAGAACAGATCTCGAGCGATGGTGGCAGATGCGAGCGACATCGACACAAGCTCCGCCAACACGTCGTCAAGCTCAAGCAGCGAAGATGAAGACCGCGGCCACCGCAAGGAGAAGAAGAGCTTGAACCGCAACTTCAACGGCATCTCCTTCGCTGCCGTCGACTACTGCACCATGGCGCACGACTCCGTGAAGAGCAAGGACGACTCCGACTCCGACTCCGAGGATGAGGTGGGAGGCTTGGAGAACTTTTGGTTGATGGATTCTGGCTGCTCGAGACATATGACAGGTAACAGGAAGTGGTTCTCTAGTCTCACCCCGGTGGTGTCCAGGCAGTACATCACTTTCAGGGATAAGGGTAGAGGTAGAGTGTTGTCTGAGGGTGCCTATTCAGGTGAGTGACAATTTTATGTTGAAGCGGGTTGCTCTCATCAAGAATCTTGGTTTCAATTTGCTTTCAGTTTCTCAGCTTCTTGATAAGGGTTATGAGGTTCGGTTTAAGAGTGGTGATTCTCGAATTCTTGATTCTCGAGGTGACCTTGTGCGTATGATCATTCCCGAGGGACAGATTTTTCGTGCTGATTTTTCTCGATCTTTTGGTCCTTCACGGTGTTTGATCGCTGGTACTTCTTCTGAGCTTTGGAAGTGGCATAGGAGATTGGGTCATGTGAGCTTTGATTTACTCACACGCTTGAGTGCTCTTGACCTTATCCGAGGATTGCCCAAGCTCAAGTTCGAGAAAGATTTAGTTTGTGCACGTTGCAGGCACGGTAAAATGGTTGCTGCTTTCCATCCACCTTTGACAGATGTTATGACTGAGCGTCCAGGGGAGCTTTTGCATATGGACTTGGTTGGTCCCGCTCGCGTTCGTTCAGTTGGTGGGAAGTGGTATGTTCTTGTGGTTGTGGATGACTTTTCTCGATATGCTTGGGTGTTCTTTCTGGCGTCGAAGGATGAGACATTCGATTTTGTTCAAGATCTAATTTTGAGGTTGAAAAACGAGAGTAATGGTGGTGCCATGAGAGCTATACGCAGTGACAATGGTACGGAATTTAAGAACACTCGTTTTGATGCCTTCTGTCGCGATTTGGTCTCGAACATCAATACTCTTCGCCATATGTTGCTTGTCAGAATGGTGTTGTTGAGAGGAAGAATCGAACACTTTGTGAGATGGCTAGGACGATGCTAGATGAGCATAGGACTCCTAGGAAGTATTGGGCAGAAGCGGTGAACACAGCTTGCTATGTTTCAAATCGGATTTTCCTTCGTGCTTTCAAGAAGAAAACTTGCTATGAGCTTTTCCATGGTCGTTCCCCCCATGTGAGTCACTTTCAGGTTTTTGGTTGCAAGTGTTTCATTCTGAAGAAAGAAAATTTGGACAAGTTTGAGTCTCGTTCGATGGATGGAATTTTTCTTGGTTATGCTAATCATTCTCGAGCATATCGTGTGCTCAATCTTGAGACTAACCAGATCATGGAGACTTGCGAAGTCACCTTCGAGGAGACCATTCTGTGTAGCTCTTCTGTCTTTGAGTGTGCAGGTGATGATGAGTTGGGACAGTCCATCTTTGAGGAAGAACAGCTTGATGAGGAAGACGATGAGGAGATTCATGTACCATGTGGAGATCGTGTACCTTCTACTTCCACTACTACCACGACGTTCGACGACGGCCCCTCTGCTACACCTTCGTCGAGTCGCGCACATGATCAAGTTCAAGTGGAAGCTGATGTTGAGGGGGAGGCAATCTCGAGGCGAGAAGCTCCCCGGCTGGTACAGTGGGATCATCCACCTTCGAAGATCATCGGGAACTTGGATGAACGCACTACACGGTCGACGCCACAAAACATCTCTCACTATGCTCATTCTGCTTTTGTCACATCTTTTGAGCCCAAAAATGTTGGACACGCTTTATCTGATTCTGATTGGGTCAATGCCATGCATGAAGAGCTTGAAAACTTTGAGAGAAATCAGGTGTGGAAGTTAGTAGAGCCACCTCCAAATTGCCATCGTATAGGAACCAAGTGGGTGTTGAAGAACAAGAGAGATGAGGGTGGTGAGATTGTGAGAAACAAAGCGAGGTTGGTTGCTCAGGGGTTTTCGCAGCAGGAGGGGATAGATTATGAGGAGACATTTGCTCCTGTTGCCCGTTTGGAGGCAATTCGGATTCTTCTAGCATTTGCAGTTGCTAAAGGGTTCAAATTGTACCAAATAGACGTGAAGAGTGCCTTCTTGAATGGGGTGATCGAGGAAGAAGTGTATGTGAGGCAGCCCCCGGGTTTTGAGAGTGAGAGATACCCACACCGAGTGTACAAACTCCACCGAGCTTTATATGGCCTAAAGCAAGCACCCAGAGCGTGGTATGGCAGGTTGAGAGGGTTCTTGCTTAGCAAGGGGTTTGTGATGGGGAAGGTTGATAAAACGCTCTTCTTGTTGAGAAATGGCAATGATCTTTTAATCGTTCAAATTTACGTGGATGATATCATTTTTGGTGGCTCTTCTCATGATCTTGTTGCCAAGTTTGCAGACGATATGAGCAGGGAATTTGAGATGTCGATGATGGGAGAGTTGCAGTTCTTTCTCGGGCTGCAGATCAAGCAAACCAAGGATGGGATATTCGTGCACCAAAGCAAGTACACCAAGGACATTCTCAAGAAATTCGACATGAGCGACTCCAAGCCGATGACTACGCCGATGAGTACGACTACAGCTTTGGATGCGAATGAGGACGGAGAACCAGTGGACCAGAAGGAGTACCGGAGCATGATCGGCTCCCTCCTCTACTTGACGGCGACGAGGCCGGACATACAGTTCAGCGTGTGTCTGTGCGCTCGTTTTCAGGCTTCACCGAGGACTTCACATCGTCAGGCCGTCAAGCGGATTTTCAGGTATCTCAAGTTTACTCCTGAGCTGGGTCTTTGGCATTCTGCCGATTCCACTCTTGCACTTCATGGTTTTTCTGATGCGGATTTTGCTGGATGTCGTGTTGATCGCAAGTCTACTTCTGGTCAGTGTCAGTTTCTTGGTTGTCTCTTGTGTCTTGGTCTTCTCGCAAGCAGTCTAGTGTAGCCCAATCCACCACTGAAGCCGAGTATGTTGCTGCTGCTAGCTGTTGTTCTCAGTTGCTTTGGATCACTTACACCTTGAGAGATTTTGGATTAGACATGTCCCATGTTCCACTTCTTTGTGATAGCACCAGTGCCATAAGCGTAGCCAAAAATCTCGTGCTTCATTCCAAAACCAAACACATAGAAGTGAGGTACCACTTTCTGAGAGATCATGTGGAGAAAGGAGATATTGAGCTTGCCCACGTTTCTACCCAAAACCAGCTTGCAGACATTTTCATTAAACCACTTGACCAAGCTACCTTCACCCGCTTGCGAGGGGAACTTGTTGTGTGTGCGTTTTTCTGAGCTGAGTTTTGGAGGCTTCTCTTGTAGCATATGTATACTATTGTACCATCTTTGTATCTTGATGTACATTTTCTGGTTTTGCATCTTGTGATATATCATGCTGCATTTGTATCATATCTTAGGATGAGCTTCTCCTATATGCAGTGATTATTACAACTTGCTACATTTTAGAGTTTAGGCTGGCTGGCTAGGGATTGATTGTATGGATGGCCATGCTCTTGATGGTTTTGATATATATTCTATTGAGATAGTCTCTTTTTGAATTAAAATGACAAACTGAACTTAAAATCCTTCACCCAAGAGTAAATGCCTTTGCATGTCTTGTTTGAGCCGAAATGGTTATATCTTGCTTAAGATCATGCTAGGATGTGATATTCTTTTCAATTGGGTCAAAGATCTTTGTCATTATACATGTTTAGCCCATGCTTATCTTGTGGAGGAGCATAAGCTTCTTTTTGTCGCAAAGACATTTCATGTACCATGCTTAATTTTGAAAAATGAGATGTCTATGCATGAAAGAGGTGAATATATTT